>JAVKLA010000061.1:4927070-4989835 GCA_034782735.1 Sagittarius serpentarius
ACGCATTCCAGGAACCTCCTGGATTGCTTATGCCCTGCTGTGTTGTCCCTCCAGCGGATATTGGGGTGGTTGAAGTCCCCCATGAGGGCCGGCCAGGGCTTGTGAACGTGAGGCTGCTCCTGTCTATCTATAGAGGGACTCATCCCCTTGGTCTTCCTGGTTGGGTGGCCTGTACCAGACCCCTGCTATGTTTTCACCTGTCCCTGCTGTCCCTTTAATCCTGACCCATATGTTCTTGGTTGGCTCCTCATTGATCCCCAGGTGGAGCTCTATGTACTCCAGCTGGTTATTGACACAGAAGGCAACACCCCCTACTCATCTCCCCTGCCTGTCCTTCCTAAAGAGCCTGTATCCTTCACTTCCAACAGTCCAGTCATAGGAGCCATCCCACCACATCTCTGATGCCAATAAGATCACAGCCCTGCAGGTGTGCGCACAAGAACTCTTGGTTATTCCCCATGCTATGTGCGTTTGCATAGAGGCATCTAAGTTGGGCCCCCAATGAAGCTGACTGACTTATTTAATTCTGTATTCTGTTCATCAATAATCAAAACTTTTTATTCCTGTACTAAGTGTACATATGTATGCTGTTGTTTTGGACAGTTTTCAAATATTTGTACCTAATTCATTACAAAAGACCATGATAATATTATTTCTGTAATCTGTGCTGTTCCTTTTCTGATGTATACAAAAGAAAGTAAACTGGTGTGCAGATTTTTTTAAATTTGAGGGTTTTTTTATTCACCTATTTTGCAAAGGTGTTATGTACAAACAAGTTTCAGATGTGATTAACAGAGGTTAGCATAATGATATAATCTGGTTATATTTATATTTAAAATGTTAAATATATTGCAAACATATTTTTGAATGCCAGAAATTATTAGGAAGAAAAAGGAAAATGGAGCACATGACACAATTTCTTTTATCCTTCTCTAATACTTCTATCTCCTTATCATTTTGAAGAACATCAAGCAAAATTTTGAATAACAAAGGTAACTGCTTTGAATAACAGTTCTTAACAACTTGATTCAAAATGCTGCATGAGCCATTCACTCCTAGAACCTAGGATAAAATGACTAAATTTTCTTGTGAAGAATATCTAGATTTCAGTAGTATTTAAAAAAAATTATAGAAGATTATAAATAGTCCAAAACCAACAAGCAGCTATGTGTAATATTTTTACTTAGCTTCTTAAAATTATAATAATGCATTGCAGTGACAAAGGTGTTTAGTAAGGGAAAAGCTATAGGTTATAGAGCTTTTCTCCTTCGTCATGCTTCTTCAGATTTGAGCTCCATCAATAGTGACTGAAAATTGGTAGCGCTGATGCACACTCAGTGACCTCTATGTAGTAAGCTTGCTCTTCATGCGAAAGATCCTGGTGACTGGCATCTAAAAAGCTGTCATAGCATGTAGCAGTCTTCTAGTGTGGTAGGACACTCAAAAGATTGAATGGGCCTGGAAACCAAATTATGGACCTTTGTGTGGGTATTCTGGTCTGGTCAGACTTAGGAGCTTCCTAATGTGTATGAAAAAGCTTGTGTTCCCACTCAAGTTGTACGCGTTTGGAAAGTGCCTGTGAAAACTTGAAATTGTCCTGTGGTTTTAAGTGTTTACCAGGTGTTCTGGATGGTACTATGAGTTTGTCATGTTCGTGCAAACTGCTGAGCAATGCTGTGAGAAGTAGGGTTGAGGCTACTTCTGTTGAAATCGGAGCATATCGGAAGGTACGCAGAATGGGCTAAAAATGAGGCTCTAGAGGTTGGAGTGAAAAATGCATAAGTAGACTTGGAGATGGTAAGTGCTCAGATGATCAGTGAAAAATGTAGTTTTCATGAAGGTCTAGAATCTCACTTTTGGTGGATTTAGAATATTCTGTTTTGCTAAAGTGGTTAGCAAGTAAGATGTAAAAAAACAACCAAACCAACAAAACCAAAACCCAAACAAACGACTAAAAAAAACCCCAGGACTACGAATGGCATATGGTGTATGATAAATAAGGGGTTGAAAGAATAGCAGCCTTGTCATCATGAAGTAACTCGTTTTATCAACATAAAGATGTAAGGAGAGAGAAAGGGACTTTCTACTGTGAAATACTTGGTATTTGTTTCCTGAGTATGTTTGTTTACTGTTCACGTGGTTTTTTTCTGTGTCTTTTGCGTTATGGAACCACGTTGCTCAGTGTTAGTTATCAGTATCGGTAAAATAAATTCCAAACTTTAGTTGCTAGCTATGATGATACATAATAAAATCAGTTGTACTCCTCAAAGTATGCTGTGTCTGAGTAAAATATGAAGTGGTATGTAGCTTCAGTATGCTTGCCTAGCTTTTGGCAGTCAGCTATGTATTTTACTTGACGGATGTGTGTAATTACTTATATTTTTCATAGATCTGTGTATATCATAAGTAATCTGTAAGTATATGTAGTAACCTTAGATGGCAAGTTTATCTGATAATCTTTTAAATTTCGAATTCTAGGGTTAAAATTTCTTGAGGTACCTTGTACATACATATGTATTTATGTCTATTTATACAGAAGTTACCTGTATAATTTTCACATTAAGAAATACCTGTGTGTTTATGTAGTGTAAAGTATACATAATTTATGGTTATAGAATTTTTTACACTAAGCTTCTTTAGCGATACTCTTTTTTTTCTATTTGTATTAATTCTTGAGTGCCAACCTGTAAAACATGCCTGTAAACAAAGAGTTATTTTGGAAATAGAAGACAATAAGATTTTTACTTGTGTTTTTCTTTCAGGCACATCTTATTTATTTAGCAATAAGTCTTTTCTTATCCTCTTTTACAGTTTACAATACCTTGCATACTTATAGTACTTACATTAACTGGCATGTAAGGAACACCAGTCAGACAGACTCATGCATATCCTTCCTGAATAATGCAGTAAGCTAAATGTGTTTGAAATGTAATGTGGTTTCATATTGGTAAATGAGAGGTATTTGTGGATCATATTGCTCATATATTAGCTATGTTTAATGATAAATTTATGATAAGTATCTTAATGGTCAAAAGATCTATGGGTAATGTAAGTATTTTATGGAACTGCCAGAAACTTAAACCTCTTAAGGTGGTGAAAATCACTTTGAATATTTTGAAGGAGTTGGTAGACCACAACTTCGTGTCAATTTGGTCTTCAGTTCTAGTAGTATAGTTATTTTGATAAGGGATATTTTATACAGTCTGAAGACTAAATCTTTTACTTCTGTAAGTCATTACAGCTCAGTTGAAGTTACTCCTCTTGAGGATGTGACCTAAAGTGCTAAATATACCTATTCTAACTTTCGTCAGGCAAAGATGATGGTGACAGTATATTCCCATGCGCTCACAGCAACGGTTTCATATGTTTGATGAGCTCACATTCAGAAAGCATCACCATATCCTGTAGTATACAGCCAGGTGGACCAGACTTCACATAGTCCATAGTGAGTAAGTACTATAGGGAGGTCAAACAGTCACCAAATTTTAAGACAGAGTTTCTTCAGTTTAAAAAAATTACATCATGTGCTTCCTAGCAGGTGACTAGGCTCACTGACTCAGGAGTTATCTTCCAGTTCTGCTTTCTTTCCAAGAAAAGTCAAAGTCACAGATGCTCTGGCATTTTCAGCTGCCAAAATCCCTGCAGTTGATAGGATTAACCTGCTAAATTTGTCCATGAATAATAGGAAAACCGTGTTTTCTCATCCACATTCAGCAATTCACACGTTACTACTATATTTGGTGATAGTGGTGCTTTTCCTAAACCTTATCTTTAATACATGGAAACTACTGAAAATTCTTACTTTGAAGTTTATGATGTTTAGACAGTCAGTTGCTCCCACGGAGAGTCTCTTTGGCTTCATAGAGCCTTCAGGGGCATGCCAGTCACTTCTGTGATGCTGATTGTAAGTTCTGGGGTTCTACATAAATTTAAATAGCCAATCTTATTATGTGATAAAGGAATTATGGTTTGTATCAGTATAAAAGAAAATGAAGTGTAGACTGTATCAAGTTGTCTTGTTTCAGGGGAAGGTTATAATGGAAATGCAGCTCACACAACGTGTGATGAGGTGGAAAAAAATAACAGAAATGACCACAGTCAATGCATGCAGCCCATGTGCTTACCATTTTTCCATTTTCTTAAACATTATGGACAATTGAACTGACACAGTGTGCAGCAAATGGATATTTTCCACATCTTTCTGTGCATGCTGTCAAATTCATATATTTTAAAAATTACTAATAGTAAATGCGGAGAAAGAAAAAAATATGTGCTTTGAAACTATACTAAATGTCAAATGTAGTAACTGCACTGTGACTGAAGACATAGTTCTGATGCTTGCAGAATTAACCACTTAATTAAATTTTTCACTTGTAAAATCTTGTAATGTACTTTTCAAGAACACATATTTTGTGCAAAATTTAATATCAGAGTTAAAGTCTTAGTGAAGGGATGCCTCAATGCTGCTTTTATCAGTGGAGTTAAATCTTGCGCAAGCAGTGTGTTTACACTTTTAATGCATGCATGATTAAATTAATACTATTGTCAAAGATTAATGATAGCACAGTACCTCCGCTAAAAATTAAACAACTCCAGGCCAAGTAGAACTCTTACAGTTCTGTGTATGTAGACATTGTCATTGCTGCCATGAGGAGTAAACTTGGGTAAAATCCAGCTTCACTCTGGATCATCTTCAGGATTCTGTGGGGCCACATGTGATAGGTAATATTCCTTCACAGAAGCCTTTTAATGGTTTTAAGTAAGGTTCTAGTGAGTAAGAACTCCAGGACTTAGCATTGTGTGTAAATAGATATTCATATCCTTGTGAGTATTATTTTCAGGGTACCTGAAGTTATTTTATATGCCAGATCCTCTCCCAATTTCATTTCATACATAGCTGTCTGTGTAATTGTTGTTGTTGTTCCAGCTGCATTAGCTTATACCTTCTTATACATGCTCTTTGTATTTTTATTGAGAAACATCACTGAACCAAAAAGAAAATTGTCCTTTCCTTTTCAGGGTAGGTAGAAGTATTTTTATTCCACTTATTTTATCAGATTGAAACCTTCCATGGCATTCTTAAATAATCATTACATTCTCCCGCCTTGCCTTTTTGAACATTTATTCATGTTAAGCAATCAGCTAAATAAGCATTTTAAACTGTCACCCAAGTTACTTAATGTCCTGCCAATGTATACCTTGGGAATTTATGTGAACAGAAAGTATTCTATCCATATTTTCATTATTATATCTAGATATATGCTTATTACAGAAGTGAGGTGAGGAGCTATTTGCACATGTGCATGTATTGATATTTATGTAGGCATACAAACAGAAGGTTGAAATACAGGTAGGAGAATATGCAGGAATTAATATTCACTCTTTTTCTGGCTTTTCAGATTAAGAAAATGTGCTGATACTTTGGGTCGTTCTGTGGTATCAGCTCATTACAACAACTTTAAAGAATTAATTTAGAAAGCAAAATTAATTTTAACACCCCAACAAATTTCTATGGATGATATCACAAACTGCAAAACTGTGAAAGGATGGATAGTAAGGAAATAGTATAAAAAGAAAAAAGTGTAGTAGAATTAGTAACAAGCAGTTTCATCTGTGCTGGTGGTTATATTAACTGAATGTTACATGCTGGTAGAATACAACATCCTGGACAAGAAATAGTCTTAAATGTTTTGCTCATTTAATGACTTCCTGCAGCTGATTAGCCGAACTACATTCTTTCTGGAGGAAACACTCTGCCTACGGCATTCTTTTAGTGTTGTCTTCGGCATTCTTTTAGTGTTGTCTTTTGAACTGTTGTGTGTAGGTGTTCCTTTCTGCAGAATGTATTTGAATCTCAGAGGCAGCTATAGTCTAGTGATAAGTGAAATAATCCATGTGTCTGGATTTTACCAGCATTTAACTGAATACTCTTGGGTTCCCAGATAAATATGTGTAAAATGATTGTTACTTCATCTCTGATCATAACCTCTTGATTGATCTTGACTTTCCCTTGGGCCATCATGCAGAATTTGCAATGTGGTGCAGCAGCCAAGCAAGCATTTAATATTTTCATTGTTAAGCTCAGTTAAAGTATAAATTCAGGTTTTAGTAAATGGCTTTTTGGGTAAATCAGCATGTAATATTATCCTCTGAAATATCACTTTTTTTTTTTTTTTTTTGAGAAATACATCCCTCAGTACAAAAGGCTGGTTAGCCCATTCAGTCTTTTTATAACCACCGTAAGACACATGGAAGTAGAATAAAGTAACCTCTCACAGCAGAGGAACAAACTGACCTTTTAGCCATATAAAGTTGCATCAAATTCCTGGACTAAGAGAGGAGTACGAAAAATGCTGAAGTGGTCTAGCGTGTTTTGAGAGCTGGGAAAGAGCATCTAACTGCAGGTAGAGTGGTCAGTGAAATGCATGTTGCAGAAAGAACGAGTTTGATATCATACAACAGAAGATGAAAGTTGGATGCCTTTGTAGTATTAGTGTAACTGTAATATATAAGTTAATTTTTAAACTGATTTATGACATTTAGTTGTGATTGAAAAGTAAGGATGTGAGATAGGATTAAAAAGAATCTCAAAGAAATGCACAATTAATTTTGAATCCCTTGGAACTCCATTAAGACATACCAGAGCGAAAGTTCTGAATGATGGATTATACGGCAGGATTGGAAAATGACAGTGTCTCTTTCTCAAACCTAGTTAATTTAGCATTATTGCATAAGAAGAAATCACTTGTGTATTTTCTGAATGCTCTGTTGTCTATCAGGCTGAAGTAAAGATTTGCTATCAAATAGATAAATTATGATGTCCATTACCTAAAAAAAAAAATAAAAAAAAAATAGCACTTTACAGTCAGTGGTGCTGCCCATTTAATTTCTGACAAGCCTTTTGCCACTGGACCCTCTAGTTTTTTGAAATTTATGAGAAGATAAAGACCAAAGTCACAGTGCTGTAATCATGGAAAAATCGTTTTAACTTCTAGTGCTTAAAAACCCATTGCCCCATTTTCCCTAACTCGTTCTCTTACACTATGGAAACTTTGCATTGTTAATAGAAATTCAGCATGTACGTCTATTATGTGTCTTAGAATATCAAGCTGAATGAAATCAGTGGTATATATCGCTGACTACGTGGAAAATACATATGTACCGGTTGAAATTAACATCAGATTGTCAAGTAATGTCTTTCCAGTTAATTCTGAAGGGTTATTTTCTTTTTGGTTTATTTCCTGGTATTAGTATTTTAATCTAATGCACCTTTCACCTCCAACCACAGCTTTTTTATTACCAGTGCCACCTGAAATCCATAATTTCATTTTTTTTTTCCTGATAAAACTGATACTGGATTTAAAAAGTATTAGGTATAAATTCTTATGCTCTCATAAATTGTGGTGCCCAAATAAAGATCCAAATATTAAAGAACTCAAGAATGGCACTATAGTTCTAATTACTTCTGTAATTCTTCTAAACACAGTGCAAAATAAATTACTACTTGCAAAAATATTAGTGCAGAGAAAATGTACAGACAAAATACAGTGTGGGCAAATGTTATGCTGCTTTCCCTGAAGTATTCAGGTGACCTTATTCTGTAACAACACGAAAAAATGATATTGGGATGAGAAGGTCATTCAGACATCAAGCAAAAATCAGTCTTTGTCCTTTGCCATTGAGATTTCCAAGTATATATCAACTACTCTAGATAGGAATTCCACAAGTGATTTGATGTGTATGTTAATGTAGCTAAAATCCTAGTAGGTTTTCATTCCTGGAGATATAAATAATTAGAAAGTTACATAGTAAGGTGATAATCAAAGCCATTTTTGCAAAGCGCATGCCTTAAAGTATGATTTTGTCAAGAACATGTATTCTGTTATTAATAGGGATTTTCACATATACATGTACTTGTTGGAATATTACAAAGAGTTGCAGATATGAAATGAAGCTATTTATTGATCCAACTGATTTTTTTTTTCCCCTTGAGTCAGTGCTCCATCTGTAAAGTAAAAGTGCTGACTGCCGCACGCTGCTGGTTGCAGATGTTTTTGACAGCAAAGACCTGACTCTTCCCTAATCCATGTAGCTGCATTGTACAAATAACAAAGCTTATGTGACAGACCTGTTCTGTATTCCAAGAACTGCAACATACTTTTCGTCAGATAGAAGCAAGAATGTGCAAGTCGTCACTTTACTTTGGAAGCCGAACAGATGATTGAAATTATTTCTTACTACTAATTCCCCTTTTAGTAGAGATAAGCTGCTTTGTTCAGCTGTAAATGAAACATTAGGGTATTAGCTGTCAAGCCAGAAGTATTGGAGAAGCTAAGATTTTATCAGCAGTAGCAACATTTTGGGCAATAAATTGTTTTGCTGGGCAGAATACTAATCTCCAGAGGTACAAAGAAACAAAGCTCATTAAGGTAAATGCTTAAAGCACGTGCAAAAAAAAAAAAAGCAAAGATAAAGGCTTATTACCTTTGGTTTGAGGATAGATAAAACATTTGCACTTTTTCATCTCTGTGTAGCATTGAAGAATTATGTGGTACTGTTATTAAAAAAATGCATTTGTAGACTTGCAGAATGCTTTCTGAATATATCCAAGGGACAAATGCATTTCTGAAATACCAACAGAGCGCTGTAGTAGGTGATGGCTTTTTGGAAATTGTTTTGTTTCCCTCTGGGTAAAATTAGGTATCTGCACATTGTCCTGTACTTAGCATTCATCAGATTAATAGACTAGCATTATTAAATGAATGTTTGAAATAGAGGAGAGTAAATGTCTGAGTTATACTAAATATTTTTACCAGTATATATACCTAAATTAAAGTCATAAGGTTTTGTAGTGTAAAGCAGTAAGATGATAGGAGGAGAGAACTGTGTTGCTGTTAGGGACTGTAGCTGAAGAAAAACGTGTTTGGAATGGGATGAAGGAATTACAGCTCTGTAAACCAAGGATGGACATAAACTTGCTATCAGAAACAATAGGAAGTAGAATAGGTTGAAGGAATCTGTGTGCATGAGCTAGAAAGCCAGAGTACAGCCTGCAAGTAGCCAGAGGCAGATACTGTTTTCCATCATTACTTGTTTGAAGTAGCATTTTAGAAAACTGTAAAATAGAAGTAAATTTAATACATAATACAAAGAACAAAAACATTCAGCTGAAAAATTGCACAGAAGATTCTGTTAATAGCTGACACAAATGTCTTCAAAATTTTCTGTGGGCAAGATCTGGGATTTTGAAATGCTAAAAGAGAGACAGCTTTGCAGTCTATCCTGTAATCTACAAGAGCCAAAAAAAGATGCTTTAGAAAGAATCAAGCAAAAATTAATGAAGTAGATGACAGTTGACCAAAACATGGGTTATTTATTAATGGCTTTCAGTAGACAGGAAACCACAGACACCTTTTGGGGTGAAATCCTACATACATAACAACAAAAAGTACTGAAGTCTGCTGGTTGTATTTTAACAAAGACACAATGTTGTTTAAATACTGCTGTCAGTTACTGGATCATTTCCTTCTCTGCGAAACGCAGATTATAATATTGGCCCACCGGTATAATCTGCTTGATTTTTATGAGAATAAGTACAATAATAGTCATCTTTGTTATTGGCTAATACTGAAATTAATGAAGTTGTCATTTCTTCATTTGGGGTAATTGTGCTCATCTGAGGGACAAAGTGTTAAGGTTTGGTGAGGGAGGATTTCGTGATACTTTATTTTACCAGCTTAGGTTATGTTGTTAGCTATAAAGAATATTAGTATTTTATAAAAGTGCTTTATATGCTCCCCTGCAACTGTAAAAGAATAAAAACTTGATTTTAAAATTCAGATCTTATCTGAAAAATTCAGATTTTAAGAATATAAATCTACTGTATGCTGACGTGTTCCTTGTTCACTCCTAGTTTCACTGTCGTGACCTGGAACAGCAGAAACCTTGGGCTGTTGTTTTACTCCAAATACTGCATCAAATCAAATGCAGCCTAGCTTTATTTTGGCACTTACTGAAGGGCTGCTTTCTAATTTGAAAATAGTGCCAAGTCAGAATTCTTGCACAATTGCTGAAGTTGCATAGCTACATGCAAGTCCAAAGGTAAACTCAGAAGACCAGAGTATCAGGACGTCTGACTTTTAGTATGAGCTTTACTCTGCTTTCCTTATCTTGGGGCAATGTCAGCAGTTGGATGCCAGGTTTTAGACACAGAGGCTTTGTTTTAAGAGATGATGCATGCTTCAGAAAAACCAGTCAATCTGCAGCAATTTAGGTAATCTTTGAAAATGTTGATTTCAATGTATCCTTTTTTGCTTTATTTGTAAAATAGTATTAATAGAAGGAATGTACTGTGTAAGAGTAGTGTATTATTGCTGGTTTTATTAAAATAAGATTGGAATATTTTGCATTGTGGACTCCTCCCCAGGGTACTCAGTCACAGTTACACACGAGATAAATTTTCTCTCAGTAAGCAAAAAAAAAAATTCCCCAATTTTTCAATTATCATGCTCAGCAAATGAACAAGAGCTTGACTATAATCCTTTAAAATGCATGGATTGGCTTTTAAGTGCTATAGACTATAACACCGCATTGTATATTTGTCAAAGCTGAGTTGTGGTATCCAAGTCCAAAGTGTTACTCCAACTTGAAGATTCATTCACGTTAGGGATCAAACCCAGTCATTTATATTAGTTGAGCAAGTAGATGTTTATTTTGTAACTCGTTTTCAGAGTTATATACCAGTATTGAAAAGGCCTATCGTGAAGATGAGTTAATAGAGCTATTGTTAAGAAGCCAGTAAATCGCACGTTAACGACTTGAAGTAGTTTAGGTAATTCAAGTATGTAGGATTTCAGTCATTGTTATATTTTGATGTTTTATATTAACAAAAAGGTAATAAATAAATATATATGTATGAATAACTATATAGTTCCGTTACTGCTAGGGGAAGCAATTGTGTAGGCTGAACAGAAGCCTTGAGCTTCTGAAGCTAGGTGGATGTGGGCAGGATGACAAGGCAGATGTGCAGACGTCTAGAAAATACTTGAGTATTTCCTCACTGCCTATCAGTGTCATAGAAACTGTTTTTCTGTGAGGATAGGCTGTAGAAAACATAGATTTCAATGGCTCCTGTTTTTGCAGTTACTAAGCTGAATTAATTCTTGACATGACATAATGAAAGCCAGTGTAGTACACCTACACTGGTCTACAAGCCTTGTCCTTTACTTTCTGTGAACTGGAGGACAGAAATTCCGAGTCTGTAAGTAATCCATAGATTAAGAAAATTCCTTCCTTGATTAATTCATATTAAACAGTATTTTTAGAGTCACAGGACACTTTTTTGAACGCATTTAAAAGATGATAGTAGAAATTTGCTGTGTCCTAGATTCATCCTATGTGTTCCTGACATTGTAGCCATTCTATCCAGGGTGCTTTTAGGGCTGTAGCAGTTCAAGAGTGTTTGGATGAAGACAAGTGTATTCGAAGTGGAGATTTGTAGCATATGAAATAGGTTTCAACCTGGACCATAAACATGTTCCTAATTCTGAAACATAAGGTGAAAGAGTCTACTCTGATTTTTAACTGGTATTCTAAAGAGATTTTAATCATGCTTTTGTCTTGTTTCAAGGCATAAATTTAGTTTTAAATACACACTTATTTTGGAATAATGATTGGCAATTACTGAAATATTCAGAGACCTGGATTGTTTCGTATATTTAAAGGTGGCTTGTTTTTATCTGACATCTAGTTAAGCTTTGGATATGTTACTGCCATGAATCACCAGGAAATAAAACCGAAAAGGTATCAGTTGAAATATTTTCTTTGTTCTTTTATACTTTTGGAGCTCATGGAGCAGCTTGAAAGCAGATAGAGCTCTGAAAAAACTCCAAAGTTTGTGTTTGTTGTTAAAGTGGAGGAGGAGAGTTTTCTGTGAATATCAAGTTCCAGAATCTGTGAATTCTGACAGCAAATATATGGGGTATGGTTTGATGATCCAGAAAGTCTGGCTTTTAGGATTTTTAGTACTGCATCAGAAATGCCACGCTAACAGGGTACAAGGTGCTGATCTGATAGGAACTTTGACAAGCTCGCTTTGTACTGACAGGTCTAACCCAAATCGGGCGTTCTCTTACTGTGTCGCTCTAACTTTATGCAAGATCAGCTATTTCTGTCTTCTCCCAGCTTTCATAAAGCCGGCACAAAACTCGCTTTAAACCATGTGTTCTGGTTTACTGGGTAGAAATATGACTACACCTAATTTGCTAAGATTTGTGCTGCAGGTAATCCAACAATGTACAGATCTGGTAGCAGTGACAGGAGAATCATAACAGCCTAAGAGACCAGGCAGGAAACCTCTGAGGATGCATGCTTTTGCCAGCTTTTTCCACTGGCATGAGCTAGCACCACTGCTACGAAAGAAAGAGTAGTGCCCCAGCCAGCTTGCTTCGTGGCACCCTCCTTCCTGGGCTGGGAGGGCTGGCAGCATCGGAGTCTCACAGAGGTTGAGGTCGGGGACTGACGTCCTCACACACAGCTGCGCTGGCTGAACGTGGTCCAGCAGGCTATGGCGTAAGATGCCAGTAACGTTACTATAAAATGCCAGTAACGTTGGGATTTTCGTGAAGTGATACATCGAGAATATGAAAAAACTAACATCCTGTTGACCACTGAGTCAAGCTCTAACGCATGTGGTTAAAGAAAACCACATACTTCTGACGTTTGTGAAATGAGGCTCAGAAACTTAAGAAGCCAAATGTATCTTCAGACATATCTTTGCTGGCAAGATATTGGTATCTTAAATTTGTGATTTCTTGAAATGTGCTGATTTTTGACATTGATCAGAATTAGTCAATTAAAACTAATGCGAGTACAGTGCAGAATTTGGCACTTGAGTATGCTGGAAAGGGTTGCAGTATGAGGCTAGAATTTTCTGTTTAGTAATCAGTGCAGTTACCTTTTCTTTGAGCAGTAAGAAAGGGAGAGATAAAAGTTAGTAAAATCATACACCTAACCTGTCAGAAAACTCCTTGAAGTGGTGGAAACTTTTATAGTCTCTGTACAAAATAGTGAATGAATAACTTACACGGTTTCATAAAATTGCTTACTGCAATATTTACTGATAGTGTCAAGTGTTTTATACCCAATCACCTCCATGTTTTCATTTGTATAACGTTTCTTTTTAATGTCAGCCCTTTGCCTTAAATGCTTGAGCTTATATCTCAAGGCAGCAATGATAACTGAAGAAAACAGTAATGATACTTAGCTGAAAAATCATACTTTGGTTGCTTCTGGGGCCAGGTATTGCAGATTGTTCTTGGATCTTGCAGATTTGATACTCTACGTTATAATCCACGAGCGTGCTTTCAGTGCCAAACTTAAAAGGAATTTTTTCAAGTCCACTGTAGTCCTCTGTGTTCCTTATCCATTTGCATTCTTTGCATAATTTTCATTTCAACGAAAACCTCATCATCTTTCCTATGTCGGTGTTTTTTTTTTTTCATTTGTACTGTGGCTTACAGACCTAACTTTGCGAGCCAGGAAAGAGAGTAATGGAGAGGTAGTACTGAAAAAACTGTGATGTTGTTCTGTTCATATGGCTTCTGGATAAATCCCTGAATTACTGTATTGAAGACGCTTGAAATTTTACAGTCTTTGCTGACAGGAAAACTAGGAGAATCTATCAGCAGTGTGCAGTGGATGGGCCACATTCCTCAAATAATCCAGTCAATTAAAAATTGATTTTTGTTCTAGGCAGCATGGTGGTAATGTAGTGGGGAGACAGTGTATGCATTACCAACAGAGCTCACATCAGTTAAGTGATATTTAGGTGATCTTCTGTCATGGGAGAAAGCAGTGCAGTTGATGATCTTTGCTACTGAAGAAGCTAAATTGAAGTGTCAGATACCAGAATTGCATTTTATTTCTAATATGTTGGCCTGCCAGCCTGGGAGAAGCTATGTGAAGTCTGTGAATACAAAGGGACAAAAGTGCTAAATCTAGCAGAAACTGAATGGTTTGGGGAAGATTAAACTATAACATGGCTTTTAGAGCCTTCAAGTAAATGCATTTAAAGAAATTGAATCTTGAACTCCAGTTGCTGGACCTTTTGTCTGCTACCTTTCTCCCTTTTCCTGACAGCAGATCTAAAGTAAACGAAAGATATGCATGATTTAAATTGCACCAGTCTTGTTTATTAAAAGAAAAAGGAGGTTATAATGCCACTGAAAAGTTAGGGGGAAAAACTCAGTAGTTGAACTGAGAAAAAAAAGCCTAAAACTGTTCATTGAAAAATGTGTTTACCTCAGATTTGCAAGATTCTCAGTTACGGAATGTAAAGTATCTTTTTCTAATATTGGAAACATGAGGAAACGTGCAGTCATGCAGATTGGACTGTATCCTCAGTACATATTGTGAGCCTGTACAGTGTTTATTTTGGAAAGTCACACAGTACCAGCTCAGAAATCTGAATTTAATCTGGTCTTGTCTTGATTCATTAAAGCATCTAATGTTAATGATAGCTTTGCAAACTTTCCAACAGAATAGAAAACATGCAAAAAGGTTTATCTGAGATTCTTAGTAACGACAGGATGCTAAAGTCACGTCTGCTTTTGATTGTAAGGCGTCACAGTCAAACAGCATGACACTAGAGGTGTAACTTAGAATTAATTTTTTATTTATTTATTTTTAACAGGATGCAGGTTTTTTCCCTTCATTTTCTGTCAAAGCAGTTGTGGGATGTTCTGGTGCATCTGGGCTTCACCTAAAAGGTGACTGCATTTAAGTGGTGGGTTAAGTGATATGTATACCCTTCTTCAGACCTCTCAGAGGTTTTGTGAGGTTCGGTTTCTTAATGTCTGTGAAGTGCTTCATAGTGCTCAGGTGAAAGGCACTGGAGAAAATATAAGCGGTCCTGTTGTTTAAAGTTTAGACCCTAATTTTAAAGGCATAGTATTACATCTATGCTTGCTAGAAAACTCTGTGTCACGGTAATATTTTAGTAACCTATTGACATACATCTCACATCTTGGATTAGCTTTCAGCGTACAGTATTATCTGTTTGTAAAATGAATATAGCAAAGACAGGCTGGAATGATGAGCAATGGTCTGCAAGGTGTTCAGACCATGTGGCTGTAAAGTAACCTCAGGCTGTGTTTCTGAACACTGCTTGACAAAAATGTTTGACATCTCGAAGCCAATTTACGAAGGGGACAGAACATTTATAAACATAATAATCCAAAATTGTTTTCAGTAGAAGAGGTTGGTACAAAAAGTGTGAATATTGGTCATCAGTACAATTACTTCTTAGCATCATGTTTTGTTTTAACATAAATTTTAATAAGTTGAAAGTCTTCCATAAAAGATGGTCTCGCCTGTGTTGGTAGTTTTCTTTATTAATTTATTCCTAGACTGTATAAAGAGAAAATAAATCAAATCACAAATGCTTTTTAAAGGTTATTATTGGGATAAAATGCTGCTGGGTTTTAGTGCTTTGGTAGTGGGGAAAAAAAAAAAAAAGAAAGAAAGAAAAAAAGGTGTTTCTGGGCCTCAGAACTCTTCAGCATGATTTGAATACACTTGGCTAACTGTGATAAGTATGTTAGGCTCCCTTCTGTTAATTACAGTATCTCAAACAAGACTAATTTGACAGCCACCAGCTCATATTATGCTAAATAATTCCTATAGTATTACTTTGAGGAGAAGTCTCCTTCCCCCCTCCATGTGAATGCTTTTTGATAGGACATTATAATTTTAGAAGCTCTGCACCACAAGCAGATAATATCTAATTACCTACTAGTTCTCTGTTTAGTGTGAATGATTGCTCTCTGCTAATGACTAAATTGAAAAGGTTTTACCAGTCTTGGACAGAGACAAGTACAAAATGTGGTCAGATACTTTCTCTAAAATGTCTTTAAAAACATGTGTGTTATTTCATTGGGGTTTTGTTTTGGTTTGGTTTGGTTTGGTTTTCAGGGTTTTTTTTGTGTAGAGATGTCGGTTTACTTGATCTGTTGCTGTCAGTGACAATTTATTGCAAATATGAGATCTTTTCTTTCCTCCAGGTTGTGTTAATTGGATGGCATTTTTTATTTTTATTTACTGTTCTTTTTTCACTGGAACAGCGCAAAACAAGCTGACTACTAATCTCAAGACTAAAGCTAGATATTGTAATTATCGTAATATGTATTTGATGTTACAAAAATAGCCACTGATATTTTGTAAAAAACAAGAAATTGTCTGTTTTCATGTTAACTTGAAGTTCGTGCTTTGTGGATAGTTTAAGAAGTAACTTCATCAGAAGTACTTAGACAAAAAGTACGACAGTTGTAGTAACTTTTTACATTATTATTGTAGTTTTATCCAAAATCCACCAGGTGCTGCCAAAGAACATACAGCCAAAGCAAAGTTTACAGCTGAAGTGGAAGTTATTTAGAACATGTGTGCACACTTTCATGAATACAGCCGCTGAAACCGTTTTCAGAAGCAGGAGCATCTTCCCTACACGTTTAAGAGCATACCTCTTGTCTTTGTAACTAAGCACTAGGAATCAAACAATTTGATTGAGTGACATCATTTATGGGTATCATGTTCTTAAAAATGCCTTTTTTTTTTCTTATGACATAAAGATACTCATTAACAGGCTATAGGGGAATAATACACTGTTTTAACAAGTAGTTGTAGACTTCTGTAAATATTCCACTATGTTGCTGTCTTAATTTTGGGTGATGGGGTGTTTTTTTAGTGAGGTGTTCAAAATACTGAAGTTTAGTGTATTTTCTCATTTGGTTTTGGTTTGTTTTGGGTTTTTTTTGTTTTTATTTATTCCAATAAGCAAAGTTGCTATAGACACTTTATTCCTACTAACTTTGGTAAAGATGTTTCTTTCCTTTGTTTGCTTTTTGTCTTGCTGAGTCAGGAGTTTTGTATATCACAAATCAGTTGTTTGAGGTTTAGTCTCATTCTGGGAAGAAAATGTGCTTCCAAAAGCCAAGGTTTGCTTGAGGTAATAAGAGCCCCAAACTTGTGACTGATCACAACAGTGCAGTGCAAAATGCTAAGGCAAACAGCACTCGTAGCAGCAGGAATCAATTCAGAGACTTGGCGCAGAGCAGTTTCTATCCTGCCTCCCTGGTGAGTTCAGCCGTTGTGCTTATGACATAAAAAGCAATGTGCATTTTAATTGCTATACTTATTTTTGAACTGTTGCTCAAGTATTAGTATGGTTTAAGTCAAAAAGGCTGGATCATGGATAATGCAGTATCGCTTGCCAGAGAAGGTGTAATCAGCATCTGCTAGTGTTGGTGATGCAAAAAAACCCTGTATTAGCTACTGCACTGGGCAAGGAACTTTAAGGGATTAGCCTCATAGCAGGTAATCACTAATCACTAGAATGGTAGCATTACATTCTGTAAACGCTGTGTTGTTTTTTTTTGTGCTTTAATTAAAGCCTTGAGTTTATTGTCATGTACAAATGGTTTATATTTGAATGTTCATTGAATGTTCAACAGCAAAAATGAAACAAAGATTCTTTGGGATAGCCTGGCATAATGAATGTGGATTGCAAAGATAAATGTGGATAAGGGAAAAGGAAGGAAAAAATTGAAATGTAGCCATTACTTTAAGCAGAAACATATTCAGAAATACGACTGTAGCTAAGTCTGTACAAAGAAACTCCTCGCTACTAAGAAATCCATGAGAGTGGCTTCACCTGACGGTATTTAATTAATTATTTATTGAGCATTATGTTTGCCTTCCCTTGGGATATGATCTTTCTTGTTGTGTCTCCCTCCTTCCACCAAGAAGGGTCAACTAATTATTTGAATACAGAATATTTTAATTACTTTAGAACTCAAAAAATGTTAGTATATAAGTACTTTGTTTCTTTTCATAACTATATGTGTATAATAGATAGTTCAATATTACTGTAGCTTTCCTGGGCTCCCATTTTATCGCCATCCCAATATACTTGACAGAGAGGGAGGAAAGGAAAAAGAGGAAACAAATTATCCTACCGATGTAAGATTGGATCAACATTTAAGCTAGTAAGTGTAATACAGACGCTGTGATCAGGTGCTCAGAGCCAAAATACTCACAGTCCTTGTGCTATTCTAATCAAAGGTACTGAAGATTGAGCAGTTCTCTGATGTGGTCTTATCAGTTTGAGTATAATGTAAATCCTTTTACAGCAGCTTTGTCCGATCTGCCTGTAGCTTTGTTCTGAACCTTTCAGTAACAGTTCACTGAAGCAGAAAGAGCCCTGTGAATTGATATTATAAACCTGCATGGTTGCTTTATTCATTGTTGAAGCAACAGAATATAACAGAAGTATTTATTTTAGTGGATTGAGGATACTTTTTTTTTTTTTCTATCAGCGTGAGCAGGGGAAAAATGTTCTAAATGCAAAAGAAGAAAAGCTAATACTATAATCATATCCATACCCATTCAGAGCACAATCCCATTGAAAGATAATGCGGAATACTGTATGTTTAATTTATTTTACACATCCGGAGAGATTGTTAAAATACCAAAGTGTTGTTATTTCCTGCTGATGTAGAAAAAAATATCATGTGACACTATTATAATCAGGAAATAATAGTCATATGAAATAAAAGCTTCTCATAATGCACTTAGTCTTCCCAGACAACTGTATTTTTCTAAGCACCACCTACCTGCTCTCTTTGGGACTGAAATGAGCCTTAGAAATTCAAGATCGTATTGTATGCACTTTCTGGCTGGTGGGCATTCCTTACTGAAGTTCAAGAGCGTGAAATTTCTCTTCAGTGTCACTGCTTTGATATGGTATTTGCCTAATAATCAAACAAATTGAAGTGTGGAAAAAAACCTGATAAAACTGCAATATCTTAAAATTAAGAGGCTGGAATATTGAGTTCTTCATAATAATGTTGTGGTGCCACGTTGATCCTTATTCTTGAAAATCAGTTTTTATGTTGTGCATCAATAAGAAATATTACAACTTTGGGAATCTGAAAGAAGATATGCACTATTTGAACTCTTAAAGTGCCATGTAATCTAAAAATTCTGGCTTTATACTTTCAAGATCTTCTGCAGAGATTTAATTGACATTTGTGAATTAAGCAGATTGGAAGCCCAGCTTTATTTGTAGATGTTTGTATATGCTATCAATGAGTTCTGCTGCTTAAGACATATTTTCTCTTGTGTGGGGATAGGAAGGTTTACAGAGTTAGTTCTGTTACCACCAAAAAGTGTTTCAAATGGAAATCACTCTAAGATGAGAGTTATTTAAGACAGAAATATTTTTGTACACTGCTCTTAAAATGTCATGTTCAGTTTTTAAAAAACCTCTGATCGGAAATTTAAGGTAGTGAATAGCTGATTTATTTTTTGTTATGTTGAATATTTTAAATACCTAAGAAGAAAAGCTATACTAGACTCTTAATTACAGAAAAAAAAAACCCAAACCTAAGCTTGTTACCTCTTCATTGAAATTAACAGGTGTAAGAATTACTTTTGTGGAGAAGCAATGTATTTAACTTTCATATTTCATATTTGTCTTTCAATTAATTTCACGCAGTATTCCATGAAAGGACAGACTTTGGTTTGGTTTTATCTGATGACATAAGCAACCACAGATAACCAAAGGTCAATGCCTACCTTCAAAAGAATGAAATAAAAAAAGAGGTGCTCCGATGCACAGTCCTGCATCCAGACCCCCACTGGGGCAAGCCTGTTTCTGTTTGGAGCACCTGAGTGAAGGGCAAAGCTTCTGTAACTCGGTGGGAGAGCAGGATGTGCTACATGCCAGTCCTGTCTCAGAACCTGCAAAATCAAGTAAGGCCAAAAGCTGGAAGAACTAAATTGTACTCAGAGATATGGATGGTTTTGTTTAAATTATAATTGTATGTCCTCACTGCTGCTTCATGGGTAGTGTAAGGTGTTTCCACATACCACCAGAAATCAGGAGAAGTTCGGGTAGATACAAAACAATGTCTGAGAAGGCTTAGTACGTGACATAAAAGGTGTAGCTGCCTTACGGGATGAAAAGTGAAAAGGGTGTTTTGTTTTGTTTCTAAATTTTTTTGGCCAGGTAGACTAGTAAGAAAGGAATAATATTTTTGGTTAATTTCACATATTTAAACAATTTCAGAGTGACAGGAACGCTGTTGATTTTCTGCATGTAGCCATTCCTCTCCTTACATATCAAATAGCCGTATGAGCTTTCATAGGATGAGTATTGTTATTAATCCTTGACAAAGGTCCCAGAGGTTTTGCTGAGAGTCTCTGAAACAGTAGGCAGTACAGATGTAAACTGGGTAACAAATACAGTGAACTGTGAATCTCAGATGTTATTAATTGCTTCACTCTCACTTTAAATTCCAGCTAAATGAGTCCAATAGTTGTAAATGCAGTAAAATGTAAAGAGGAATAAATGGACTTCAATTTTGTAGAATACTAACTTTTTGGTATGTACCCACACCACTCATCAATGCGGATGTTTTGTGTATCGACCACAAGACACTCACGTCCCTAGATTATGAAAACATATCTGTTTGTATTAGCAAGATGAATGTTTAACTAATTTGGTAGTCAGGTCTTCTATCTGTGATCATTGTAAACATGTGCATTGATTAGAAGGAAAAACAAGGCCAGTTTGCAAGGCCAGAAAGTTGAATTTCCTCAAGTTGATTTTTTTGTTTGGTTGGTTGGTTGGTTTCATTTACATGTTTTTTATTATTATGATTTTTTTTTTCTTCTAAAATAAATTTTAAGTATTTCTGAAAGGATTACAGAAAAACAAGGTGTGTATATAGTGTTATGTTTTCATATTTATCTATCTCTATCTTCTGAAGTTTGTGGAATTTCTTGCAGGTCTGTTTTTGTATTAAATCTTCACTCTGAAACAATTCCTCCCATTTTGTACTCTATAGAGCTGTAATATTTGTCCAAGGATGAGCTGCTTTCAACATTTTGTTAACTGAAATGGGAAGTGACAGACTGACTAACAGAAAATCTCCGTGCCAAAGAAACAGATATTACTTCTTTTTCACAGATTACTGTATGCCTGGACACTGAAGACACTGAGATTGCAGATGCACTAAGGTTTCATATTGATCCATGTTAGACTAATTTGATCAGAAGAGAGACTTCTGTATCATGTTATTTTCTCCTATAGTATTCGATTGAGACGGTCAAACATTGAGAATATTGTGCAGGAAAAGGAGGGATTGGAAAAGAGAGACATTTAAAAAAAAATACAGGCTTGCTTAGATACATTTTGTTTGCATTGATTTTCACTATGGGTATATATCTTTTGATGGCAGCTGTCTTCAAGGTAATAGCATAATAGATAATACTCTGCTACATAATTTTGTATTTTGGTTACTTTTTTACTGATATTCATAAAATAATGTAATCATTGAAGTTGGTCAGTACCTGCACACTCAGCAAAGATGTTTTCCTTTATTGCATTTTAATGTTTTTTGGCAAAATATGAAAAAGCCATAGTTATGCAAGAATATGAAGTTGAAAAATGCCTGAAGAACTGCAGAGGAGATTCTGCAACATGGGCATGAGAAAGTATAAATTATATTCCAGTCTTGCAGAAGTAGGTCTCGAGCTACAGGGAATGCTCTACCAACAGAAGACAGCCTACTGTCTGCTTTTTAGTTCAGGTTTATCAGACCGTGACTTGACAGATCAGAGTCGGTGCTGATTGTGCTGGTTGCAGGAGTCCCTGTCCTCGATGGTTTGCTTCCGTGCTACAAGAAAGAGAGGAGGCAGGGGATTATGACGTACTGAGAAATTACCACAGTTTCAGATGTTCCTTTGTCACATTTGTTATGGAAGAACCGGGAGCCTTGAAAAAGCAACGCACGATGCTAATTCAAAGCCTCCTATGCACAGGGAGAAGGGGTGTTGGGGTGCTTATGTCCAGCTGCACCTGCTGTTCACCTGGTCCTTCACCACCTTACGGGCTGAGACAAGGAACGGTATGAACTAATTGGTATTCATCTCTCCCAACATTCCCAGTCTTTCTACAAGCTTGAATGAGGTGGTGCGCCCTGCTCTCCCTTTCCTTAGTCCTAGCAGGGAGCATGCATTTTATGTAAAGAGTCACCACTTTAGGGACATACAGCTTGGCTAAATTGAAAGAAGTCCAGTGAGATTTTTCTTGCTGATCTTTACTTGTGTAAAGGAAACAGAGGATCTGAAAATTGCATTGTCTAAAAGACCAAAAGAGAAATGGGAAACCATTAGGTTGCTGTCATTCCCTGGCTAATATCCTAATTTACTGAACTTAGTTACAACACTAAGTTACTGAACTTAGTATTAGATGTCTTCTGTCCAGTCGAATAAAAATTAGACCAAAAGCATCCATTTTGTATACACTGAAAAAAGACTGGTTGTATAGTAGCGTGGTATAAGCTTTAGTGAGACGGAAAGGGTAGTAATCACATAGTGTCATCACATCATTTGCAGAGCAGTTATTAGTTTTATTTTTGCTTGCAGTTATAGCTCAGGACAGGGAAAATGTTGCTTGCTTTTCCTTTTTTTTTTTTTGTTTTAAATTCATGAGATAGCATGCTTTGTCAAGAGTGCATTTGTTAGTCTCACTGTCATATTTATATTAAAGATATAACAGGATCCTACTGCACTATCAATTGCTTTTCATTACCCTTGTCTTTGCTTGCAGAGGTCATCACCTTCCATGTGAATCAAATTTGGAAAAGAGCATTTTCTTTAGAAGTAGAACTGTAGTCTGAATTAACAGGCAGTGCTGTTTGAGAAAGTTAACATAACATATTCCTGAGCTTCCTTTTAACTCTTACAGAAAGTTAATTCAGCACCTTTGTGTGGGCAGATTGTATTCTTCCCTGTCAGAGTTGCAGTTGCTTTTGTTTTGTTTCACGTTTGAATAATACATTTGATTACCATGGCAAATGTTGCAGTGTATGCATGCCTGACTGTAGTGCCTAATTAACTGATGATAACAAGGCAGGATTGCCCTCTTCTCTTTCATAAGCAATCATATACATGACAGTTCTTTTATCTTTCTTCAAAATTGACTTGCTCTCCTGACCCTTAAGCAGCTCCTGTTTTCTGTGTTTACCTCTGATGTCTTTGCAAGACTGTTAATTTTCTGTGGCATATCCTATCTAGTTGTAATTAACACATCGAATAGCAAAGAAATAGTTCTGCTTGCAGATGCCTAATGGAGGAATGCTTTCTTCCAGTAATTATACAGCTTCATTTTACTGATTTGCATTGACCTACAAGATTTTTTTTTTTTTTTTTTTTTTTTTGAGAACGTCTACAGTGGTATAGCCCTATTTAGGTAGGGAAAATAAACTAAAAAATTAGGTTAATTTGCTGGAGTCTACCTACACATATAAAGTAAACTTAGAAGCAGTCGGTGGTAAGTTTGGTAAAGGTTTGCATCTAGCAAAGTTAAATTGCAGGTAAACAGTGCTGTCTTCTTGCATGTATTTAATCCTGAAGTTGAAGGCCTGTTCTTATAATTAGAAACTTCAAGAAGCACTTGACCTATTTTAAGGAAGCATTAAAGTCACATGTATATAAAGCAAATATTTTCCAGCATTGTATCTTAAAAAAGCCTGAAGTTACGTTTCAAATAAATGCGACCAGGATTTCTATTTATCGTTTTATAGCTAGGCTGAGATTAAAGCCATAATGAATACAAGTTCAAAGAGAAGAAAGTATAAGAGAAAAGGTTGGTAGTTACAGCAATAAAAACAGGGGCAAAAAGAACAGCTTTTCTGAAAGACTCAGGCTGGAATAATAATGATAGAATTGTCTAAATCGATATATCTCTTGTCAGCCTCACGTCTGATGTTTGAATCAGTCAGGCCTTTTCTGCAAGAGCTTTCCTCAGGAATATTGAATTATTTATTATTTGTATCTTTTTTCCTTCCCTTTCTGATGATTTTTTTCTTTTTTTTTTCCCCTGACTTAGTAAAATTTGTTTTTTATGCTGCCACGTTCAATGTTGTCTGCTGTTTGATAAATAGCAGTAATTGGGTGTATAGCAGAAGTCGTGTAAAAATGTATGACTTCAATTACATCTAGAACAATTTTTTCTTTATATTGATCTTTTTTTCTGTATAAGATCTGCTCTTCATAGCCTCCAGTGCTGAGTTTTTAAAGAATTACTCTATGTCCATATGTTGGCATGCACTTTTGAACCCATGCATCTTTTTTTTTTAAAAAAAGGAACAGTGTCTTGAATCAGTTCTCCCTGAGCAGTAAGTGAAAAATTAGAGTCATTCAAATAGTGAAATATTCATATTGTATTCTAGTCAGATGAGGGATTACATTACTTTAAAATTACAATGCCTACTTACAGTCCCTGTTTCTCTTGTCTGAGATAATGAAATGAAGGTACTGGCCAATTAATGAAAACATCTTTCATTTAACAATTATAATCTAGATAAAATTAAAATATGTGTTTTGAAAGTCACCTCCGTGCGGTAAAGCTCTGCTCATTTAGATCTACAGTTGTACACCATAGTGTTTAGCCTTGTAAATATTATCAAAGGTGCTAATGTAATAGAAATGATAAAATGAGTTAATGTATTTGCCCTGAAATGTCTTTATAGGTCAGAACAAAAGATGGGCTGAATTTCACGTTTGGACTGGGACTATGGTTTGCCCTGGTATGGGCTGATGGAGTGGTTAGAAGTTTTGGTCTGAATCCAGGCTTTAAGAGTTCAAGGCTGTCAGCGCTGGGGTATAGCATAGGATCCTGCGGTAGGCTGTTCTGCACGTCGGTTTTCATTGCATGTGTTTTTGAGGGAAATGCAGTGGAATATTGCTTTGTCCTTATTAAATATAATTTTTGTTCATTACAAAAGTCTTTGCTTGCTGTGCTTCATGCTTCAAACTCTTCTAAAGTGAGACTCAAAGTAAAGGGTTGTATAAACAGTCATATTTATGCCATCCAGTGGTGAATCAAAGGGAATATTCCTCACAATTGTGGTTAATTTATGTCATTTGAAAATGTAATTACCTCATGATTATTGCCTGCTATATACAGTTCTATTTTGTGTTTTTAAAAAGCAGTCATGCTCTAGGTTGCTAGTGGACAGGAGTGCTAAATAGACTGGCTATAACCTAAATCCTGCAGTTTTTCCTCTGGTACGTGCCCCATTGTCATTACAGGGAAGGGATAAGTGAGAGCAGGAATTGCAAATTTTGCTTCAATAGTTGTAATAATTAAGCAAATTGGTAGAGATTCTCCTGTATGTAACGGAGCTAGTTCTCAGGATATGTTTCAGGCTGTTAATATGTGTGTGTCTTTCAGAATATGTGGATTGGCAAAGAAATACCTCCTATCTCTAAAGTGTTTTGTTTAGGAAACCCTAACTTTAAAACAATCCTTTAGAAACAGCTGTATAAGGTAATTTATTTAAGGACCGTCAGTAAATGCTTGAATTGTTCTGTAGATCATCAGATGAAGCTGGGGTTAAACAGACAAAAATAAGTTGGTGGTTTTTTTACCCAAATTCTTGTTTAAGCCTCACTAGTCTTCTGTTTTTCCTGTAGCAGTTTGACAAAATTGCCTTTCCTACCAGCAGCCGGTTAGGTGCTGTGCACAGAAACAAAACCCTATTGTTTTAGATTTTCTTTCATATCATGTAGGTGTCTATGCCATACCACCCACACAGTAAAGCAAGTGAGCTGTGAAATATATTCATTGTTAGAGTACAGGGGAAATGGAGGCAAGCAATCGGCAGTAATAATGTACGACAGCAAGGGGAGGCTGCCAACATTACCTGCATTATTTCGGTTGCCTTTTTCATTATAGGTTCGGGAAATAGGCAGCAATTCGATTATGGCATGATTTGGGATGGAATTGCTTGCCGTTCACTGACCCTGTCACAAGGGGATCAAATGAGAAGTCAGCTCAAATAAAGTTTATAGTGCATTAACTGGACCAAGCATTGCCTAGCCTGGGAGCATGATTTTTCATCTTCCAGGGTTTTGTAACTGCTTCTCAGATATATTTGTACCTTAAGGCACGGGGCGAGGTGGGGGGGGCTGCGGGGGGAATGAAAAAAAGGAGGATTGGCTGAGATGTATAGGAATGAGCTAGTCGGCCAATAGTGTACATTCCCCTCCCATGTGCAAATCTCAGCTCCTCTCTAGCTTGTGAGAAGCAGCATGATTAATAACACTGAGGGAACCTGCCTGTTGGATTATTAATTTTCCATCCTTTTTCCCTTCTCTTACGCATATCCCTGACGCTTTGCCTTTTTTAAAAAAAAAAGCTTTTCTTTTTCTTCCTCCTTCCCCTTTTTTTTCCTTTCTTTTTTCCTTTTTTTTTTCTTTTTTTTTTCTTTTTTCTTTCCCCATGGAGCTAACCACTAGCCACTAACATTCTCGTGGCTATCCAACCCTGCAAGGGCTTACTTCACAGTGGGGTGAGTTTGTATATTAAAATAGGGGATTCTGCAAGGAAGCAGCAACAACAACAATCAAACAAAAAAAAAAAGGGGGAAAGAAAGCAAAACCATCCCTGTGATGCTTGATTACAGTACAGTTGCCTTTAGCTACAACTGCCAAAACTAGAGTTAATGCTGACCTAGAAGGGAAGAAATGTATTGCAGTGTCTGCCTGTTAGGTCTAGAGAGTACTGCACTGCATGGACAGATAAACATTGTTTCTCGTTATTCAAACTAATTAAAATTGGCCCTTTAGAAACCTTGATTGCATAGAGAGGGTGCAAACTGATAGAAAATGGGAGCTAACGGTAGGTAATTGGACAAGCTGCCGTTTTTTTGTTGGTGATGCTCGTGGTTTTTTTCCTGTTTTAACAAGGCTTTTACAATACTCATTGTAATGAAAATAGTTTTTGGTTTGCAATCACAAATATATCATTGTTAAGTTTTGTGATTTTCATGGAATAATCATAATAAAATATCATTTACAGATCAGTGATATCTTTGGTGGGGGAGTCTCATGCCAGCTGAGGACAATTTATCACAAATTTGGTACAATGGGTGCTGATAATGTTTACACGTGTGTGTGATACCGTGGGGTTCTCTCTCTTGATTCGCTGACCAGGTCATGTGTCCAGTCTATATAAAGGAAATATGTGATGTAGGAGTTCCATTTTGATTTGGGATGTCTAGATTTGATTAGGCTTATGAAGTTGTCATGTTATAATACTGTGCAATATATTTTATTATTTCAAATTAATACAGCAGGATTAAGAAACTTGCTTTTGTTATTTCACAGTGTAATACAATGAAATACCAATAATTTTGTGTCTTGAAGCACATTATAGGATATATAAACTTCTTAATTAAAATAAAAAAAAGTTAAATGTTAGTAAACTAATACCACGTAATATTTATAAATATATGTATTTATGTATGTGTACATACAATTGGTAGTTTTGTCTGTGAAAGGACCAGATGAGATCATGTATCAAGAAAGCACTGTTCATGTGTTTTTGCTGAAGGTAGGATGGGGTGGTGTACTTTTTTTTTAACCCTCTGCAATACTTCTTGAGTGATAAGGAAACATGGAGTATAATATAGTTATGTTGGATTGATATAACATTCGCATTGCAATTGGTTTTAATTGTAATTTTTGCCCTGAATTTGTGTATTCCTATTTCGTCTTGTGATTTAAAAGCATTGATACAAGACAGACAAAAGATTTCCTACCTAATACCAACATAGATAGTATAGGTGCAGGTATTCTGCACGTTATATCGTACAATCATAGAATATCTCGAGTTGGAAGGGAGCCATAAGGATCACTGAGTCCAAATCCCATAAATATATCTGTGTCTTCAATATATATATCAAAGAATATATATATATGTCATACCTCTGTCGTTGAGCATTTAGCTGAAAGGAAATATTTTATAAACTTAAGGTACTCTTTTTCTTGTCAGTCTTTAAAAATGTATACTGTAAACATGCTGGTATAACATAGTCTCAGTATTCAGTGTATCTTGGTATTGTTTTAGTAATATTCTACATAATAAAGTCTTTCTACGTGGCACGCACGTCATTCTTAATTTTCAGTTATTCTTTATCAGGAATTCTTACCTTAACTGTGGAAGGACCTGTTTTGTTTCTGGAAGGCAGTTTATAATGTCATTGTAAAGATACTGTTTCCAGTTCAAGTTTGAGATGCATAAAAAACCTGGGGACAGTGTTTTTTTTGTTTGGCTTGCTTATTTATTTATTTTTGTTGCCTGTGAGATTATCAGTACATTAGTAGAAGGAATTGTCATTGATTGATTACTGAGCCCCAATTGTTTTTTATACCTTTTTGCTATATTAATGTAAGTGATACCAAGTTTTGATGTGCGAGAACACTATCACATACAGTGCAACAAAAACACTGAAACTATTGTAGCTTGTTATTCTTAAGAGTATTGATTATAATACATTTTATTTTTAAAGATGTGTTTTACTTTTGATTTTATAGTATAACTGCTCCTCTATAATGCTGAAACATATTTTGACATGAAAACAATAAATGTATTTGTGAGTCCAGTCTCATTCTGACATTTGCGTATGCTATATGTTTTCATCTGCTCTTAGTGAGCAATAGCCTGATGTGCCTGTATCAAGTAATGCCTTAGTCTGACGCTTAGCTACTGTAATAGTAGCTTTGAAAAATGTCTTATGCTGAAACATAGTACGGTTTTTTTTTAGTATGGCTATATATTCATTAATTTTGTTCTTTTTGGTGCTAAGAAATTAGGTCATGTAAAGCAATAGCAGGAAATGTAGTTTTTGATCGAGCAGTTGAGCCAACCGTCTTGCAACTCAGAGTACAAAGGCAGAATAAAACTTTGTGATCTCTAAAATGGTATCATTTATTGGGCATGTTGATTTTTAGACCCCCAACAATTATGGATCTGTCAGGTGTCACAAAGCTAGTGCCTGTAGTCTTTATTGAATTTTATAATCTAATGCAGGGTTATGATACATAAAAAATTAAAGTCAACATTAATAAGATTGTCTCCAAATGAAATAGTAGGTGTTAGCACTTTTTATTTTGTTTGTATTTTTTACTAAAAGTAAATGTAACTGGGAATAAAATAATTGACAGGGAATAAGTCTGTAAAAATTGCTTGAAAATACCTAATGGGTAGAATCTCTTCCACTGTTCATACATGGAACAGTATTCCAATAGTATGGGTATTTTCTTCACATTGTAACTGACAGATTTGTTTGTAATACTGCCTGCAGACCATCCAAGTTTTAGCTTATCTCAGTTTGCACTCACGATGTTGACACACATATATCAGAATCTCAGTAATCTGAAGAATGTACAGGATTGGTGAATGCAAATTATTTATTTTTTCAGCCTTCATTTGGTTTATTATCTATATACTTAACTGTTCTGTCTAGCTGTCTGTCATAATCATAGACTTTGTCCTAAAAAGAGATTCCTTATCTCTGCAGGTTGGTACTTATGATGTGTCCACACTTTTAAAAAATACTGTTTGTAATTCCTAAAGCTCTTAGGGAAGTGATTAGGGAGTCATGATTGCTCACAAATTGAGTCTTTTTTCTGCTTGACACTGATCCTGTGATAGTCTCCCCACTTAATCCTCACTAGCAATTTGCCTATAGTTGCAGCTAACAGGAGGTGATTAGAGGGGAGTTGCCCACTGCCTTTTTACTTCTGTTGTAGTGGCATGTTAGACAGAGGCTAGTGAATCAAAGCTGTTTTCCTATTAACTCAACACCTCCTAATGCATTAGAGCCACTTTTATCTAATAACAGTGTTCAGCTTCTAGCGCTATTTTACTGTTACTTGGTATTCCTTTTAAAACATCACAATGAGCATTTTTAAAATTAGAGAACAAAAAGCATAAAGCAGAATACGCGAAGATGAAAGCAAAATAATGAAACTAACAGGTCTTCTCTTTTGTCAGCACATGCTTGTAACCCCTGTTGAAATTACAGAGAATTTTCTGCCTGCATCAATAGGCAAGTAGACTCCACTTTCTCTAAACATTACTGTAATTGCAATCCTGGTGACAGGTAACTTGATGTAATACTTTTGAAGTGATAATGGAATATATTTACAAGTGAGAATAGCACCAATGAAAGGGTGATAATGAAGAGTTAACTTTTCCAAGTATTAGTTACAATGAAGAATAACATGGAGGGCCTGAGTGAAAATTTCTAAATATTTACTGCTTTTTATTTTGATCCACCTGTAAAATGTATCAAGAATTAGTTAGCATTTATTATTTTATTGGTACGATGTAGAATCTTTACCCTGAAGCCTACATTCTCTGGGGTTTATAAGTTTTATTTTAAAAACTTCACATAGTTTTATACTTTACTACTTTGTGGACAGAGTTCTTAATTATTTTAATTAGTTTGTTTTAAAGAAACTATAGTAATGGATTTAGAAGACCTCTGTAGTGACACACAATCTGAGAAGTGTCCAACAGCAAGCTGACTTGGGGTTGTTTTTTGAGGTCAGTGAATAAATGTCCTTTTTTAAGATTCACAGCATGCATCAAATACAGTGCATATATGTAATGTTTTAAACACAATTTCTTGGCTTTACGGAGTCTACCACTGGGCTACATGTTAAGTGTATGTTTACATCAGAGGGACTGCAACTAAGGTCACCGTCCAAGTTAAAATAGCTAGTTCTAGTGCAAAAATACAAAAGTGGCAGTTAACAAGAACAGCTCTCTGTAACTGGTAGATTGGTTGAGATGCAAGGAACAAAAGAGGTGGTATCTCTAGCTATTTCACCGCTTACCTAACAACCTCTGTTTATCATTTAAACTTCATCTCCTTTCTGTTCTTTGGGTTCATGTTGCTGATGATAAAGGTATATTCCAGGAACACAGTAGTGAATGTATTTTAATTTATGTGCTCTAAAGTATATAATAGGAGCAGGCTATACTTTAACGTGCATTAACAATTTGAAGTAGCCTGCTAAAATATAGGAAAACACATAATAGTTAGGTGTTGGCTCAGACTCAGCCAGCTCATCCCATTGAGAGACATGGAAGCCTCAAAAATGTCACCTGTAATCACAGTTCCCTATTTAATTTGATCCTACAGGACAAGAACAAACAAAACTGGACAAAGTTTTCTGCTTTTAGATTGTTGAGAGATTATTTTATATGCAGTACGCTCACGTGCACACACTCACGTATAGATGGCTAAATAAATGCATCTGTCTCTCCTGAAATTGTAAAACGTGTTGCAGTTTCTGAATTTGTCACAGGTCTATTGTGTATTTTGTCGATCCATCTTCAAGCACACATCTTCTCTAAAAACAATAAACACTATTTTGCTCTGTGTCAGAATGCTGTTTTCAAGCTCAGGCTTTTTTTTCAAGAGAAGTACAATGGATGGGAAAATCCTAGTGCCAGTGTTTATGCCTATTTTCATTTGAGTGGCAAAAGCAGGATAGTAACAATAGTCTAAATCAAGTCACTCCAAAATCACTGTTCCTTATTTTTCATTTCACATACTGCTGTTGTCCTGTCTGGAGCTGTTAACTATAGACAAAAAACCATGCCTCTTATAAGGTGCGCCAGTCCAAAAATTCTTATCTTGTCTTAAATCCTTGGAAACGTGTGGTTGGATCACTAGGGAATCCAAGATATAACTGAATTCTGTTATGGAACCCATTTTGCAGGAAACGTTTTGATGAGGAACATTGTTATCCTTTAGTCCTTACATTTTGTCTTCAATTATACATTGTGTTTCTCATTTTTATTAAGGCTGCAAAAATGTATCCCATAAATTTGCATAAGGAAGCCAAGTAATAACACCTATCATTTGTGCTCTTTTCTTGGAAATGGAAGACAGATGAATAAACTGTTTTCTGTTGTATATTCATTTGTGTTTTTTCTTTATGTGGCAAATACTAAACATTAAAAATGATGTAAATTCTATTATATAGAAGCTGCTGGGCTTCTGGTATTATAAAGCCATAAGCAAAAAAGCTTTTCAGAACTATTTCTGATTTTTTTCATGCTATTTGAAGGTACTAGATGCAGAACCATAGAAAATGTATGTAGTCTCTTCACAAGACACATTGCTGTTAAACTACTGCCTGACAGCGCGTCTGTCTTCCAGAGCTGTAGGACTGCCTAATATCTAGGACTTTAAAGTTGGTTTTGTTTATTTAAGTAATAAGTGTGCCTTCGTTGTAAGGTGAAATACTGCCAAATCATTTTTTTAAAGGACACTGAACAACAGATTTTGGTTCCTCTTCTTCTGTGCTGTTTTCATAAAGGAAGGAGGCTCTCTGATTTTTCTGAAGTGCTGCTGAAATAGCTGGAATTTTAAATTTCCACAGTTACACAGGCAAAAACTTCTTAGTCATGTGAGCTATTAATTGTGATAGGACAAAGCATTATTTTTTTGTTGTTTTGTTTTGTTTTTAAACTTAATAAAGGCAATGGATTTATCTAGAAGGTAGACTTCTATATCATATTAAAAGACTTAATTTGTAACTTTGTTAGTTAAACTTCTGTCCATCTTTTCTTTTTCAGAGGGCTTGAGGTAATGGAGGGTTGTAGCAGAAAAGTAGAACCGTTTTTAATTGGTGATTGCAGCCCAGAAATGTACAAAGTCCCTGTAGATATATGGAAGTGTTCAAAATCCTGCCCTGAAGGAACAGGACTATTAGTGACATTAGTGAGGGTGAAAAAAATAGTGTGAGATGGATGAAATCTGAGTGGATTCAGATGTCCTGATATTCACACCTTGCTGTAGTTTACTGAGGGTTTAGTTATAAAATTGGACATTACAAGATTTTATCCTTTCAATCCTCAAAGTCTCTCGTGCCCTACCTAGTCTAATGTAACACAGCATTTCTCCTGGGGCGTGCTGTGGCATCCCACGTTTAGGTTGTGGCTAGAAGTGATGTCCAATTCCAAGTAAACGCTCAGGACACGTGCTGAGTCTATGTCAGGATAAAAATTGTGTGCACATGGTCTCCTCCCGCAACGTTTCTGGAAGGAAAACCCAGGTGCATCAAGTCGAAAGGGACAAGGACTGCAGTGTTTTTCAGAATGCACCTTGCCTACAATGTGTCCAGAATCACAGTGAATCATAAGCGAAGCACAGCTCTATTTCTGGCTGCAGGCACTCCAGGTTCCTGAGATGTATGGTATTGGCGTGCCGTTCCTTTTACATGTCTTTCAGTGAATCATCTGTTAGCACATTGGTGTTCTGGTTCCTTCAAAGTGCAGTTCCTTGCTTCACAGTGACTGTTTAAATACTGTTGGGATGTCCTGTTTGCCTAGTCTGTGATTTTAGGATAAAGATTGAGAAGGGGGAAAAGCCTGCTTTGGTAATTTCCACAGGAGAAAGTTCAGTTTGGTCTCCAAGAGTAAAATTGAATTGTGTTGTACTGAAGTATTGTGAGTAACACAGACATGGAACATCAAACAGTGACCTTGAGTCTTACTTGTGCTGCTTCTTCCTTTAATGGTCGGGCTTTGGTGTACCTGATTGGACTTGGTTGTCAGGTATTTGGAGAGTCTCGTTTCTGACAAAAGGCTTATAAAAATTGTAGTGCAATGAGCAGTTCTGTTACTGAGGCCCAGACTACTTTAGCAAAGTCAGGTCTGTAACATTCATGTTACCACAATTTTAGGGGTGGGGAGGGGCAGGCTTCAATGACTCCATAAATGATATGACTGAGTAACTAAGGCTGATATTTTGACTGCTATTGTGGTATTTTTATATTCAGCTTCTAGAGAATTGCTACTTTTTTGAGCATGTATTAAAAATTACAGCGAACAAAAGCATTTCTAGCACCTTTTCTGTCTGTAGTCTACAGAGAACAATCAGCAAAAGGCTGATTGAATCTTCTTCTTTTGTACCTCCCACTATTCTCTTGGGTAGCAGGCTGCTCCTGTCGGAGAGTGGAAAAATATGGCTGCATACCTCACCCACCTCCCAGGGGAAATAAGATAACACTGCAAATGGATAAGGAAGTCCTGCCCTTCCTTGTACCTGTGTAAGTGTTTGTGCAGATGTTCATTGAACCAAATCATGAAACTCATCTGGGTGAAGCTAACCAATTTGCTCTGGGTTAATTTAACCTGCGTCAAATTCCCAGTCTTGTTCACCCATATTCATACACAGATTTGGGTCAGTATATGTGAGAGAGCACTGCAGAGGTCAGTGTGGGCCATTAGAAGCTGCAAGGCGGGCATCACCCGATGGAAACAGTCCCCTCTTCTACAAGCTTATCGCTGAACTACGGCATTATTAGAGAAAGGAAAGAAGACAAGTATAAGTGATTGGGTAGTTTCAGGAATGTTTTTATGTTCCCTGTGACCATACAAAATATTTAAAAACGCATGCTGTGCTAGTATATATTCAAATTGGGACAGCTCAGAACGCCATTTGGAACCTCAAATGTCCTGTATGGGACATTCTGAGTCCTTCTTACTTAAATGGCAAAGACTATGTGTTCGGAGAATGGCCGATGCTATGGAAATGGAGTCTCAACCTCGAAGCTTTCTAATCTGGCTGTAAGCATATGAATTAGTTATAGGAGAATTGATTCTAGCTTTGTTAAAATGTCTGGGTTTTTTTTTCTTTTTTTTTTTGGTTTATTTTAATAGCGCTAAAAGTTTACCTTTTTTCATTTGTATAAGTTAGAATGAAGAATTGGGTATGTTATTCAATTATTTCTTCTTGTTCCTCAAATTATCTATGGTTTGCTTACGGAAGTTAGTATATGTAAAAATAAAAACAAAACCCTATATAAGCAAGCAACATTGATAGCCTAAGGCAGAAGTTATTCTGGTGACTGATTTACTCTGAAACATTATTCAGTTTTATGAGAAGCTTCTAGAGAGTGTCAAGGATATATTTTGTATTTGAATTTTTATGGTATAGTTTAAAAACTCTAGAAAACTTATGGCATTTTGGGGGGGGGAATTAGTTCTTTAATGTAAAATTGTAGCAACCCCATTGCTGGTATTTTAGAGCATCTCTTTTGCTCTTTGGTCAAGCATTCTTCCTCAAAACCGACTAGTGTCAGATGTTTCAGTAATAAGCAGATGAGAGATAATGTGCCTTTTGCAAAGATTTTATCTTAATCCTCTGCAGACAGATGTTGATGTAAACTATAAAATGTAATATCTGTGTGATATCTGGAAGTTTTTCTTTTTCAAAGTGGAACTGTTTATCAACTTCAGCCCCTCTGCTCCTTGTGAAGTTCTTTTTGTAAAAACATCTGAATGCTTTTTTTACTTTTGAATTTTCATATATGCAAGACCCACGCTTCACTAACAGTAAACTTTTCCTGTCTGAATATCCATTTTTACCTCTTTCCTGACAGGTGGACACATAGCATGTCTGCTCTTCAGTGTCGAAGAGAGAGGGGGAAATGCATATTTACTGCTTAGAATTTTACTTCATTAAAAAGTCCTAAACACAATGTCTTGTTAAGGAGGGACTACCTTATGAAGAACCGGTCTAAGAAAATAGAATAGTTTGTACAGTCAGCATGGCTATGCTAATAATTTTGTTCACAGTGGCATCAAGATCTCAATTTCCTGACAGCAATGGGTCTATTTCTTTGCAACGATAGAAAACACCAGATTGCACTGGGATATCAAAGTAGGAGATAATCACACCTGAAAATGCTTGCTGTCTTTTCTTTAATAGCTTGGAAAAGTTACTTGGTTTCAGTGATTCTAATACTATATACGCTTCTCTATACAGAATAATAAAAGGTAAGCATTTTTTGTTTGCTCCCTCTTGCATCAGTTTTGTTGCTTTCCTGAGGAACTTTTAGGGTCACTATTTAGGTTGTGGGAAATTTTAGAGATTTGGCAGTGTGAAAGTCACGGGCAAAGATTATTCTTCAGCCTCATCCTTTTAAGGCTACCTAAAGATAGCAGGACTTTTGGGGTATAATTTGGACATTCAACTGTAAGACTGGTAGAGTTTTTGCTTCTGTGATGGTCTGAATAGAAGTCTCTCGAATAGCCAGGATAACAGCCTCATGAGAAATGTGTTGATCTAAACCAAAATAAATTTGGTTTGCAAACAGAGCCAACACAGTCTTTGCAGAACTGGTGTAACGTGTGCCCAGTGAACAATATTTCAATACACGAGTAGCCGTGTTTTTAATTTTCTGTTCCTGAATGTTTTTATACTAGACCTACATTGCAAACAATGTGATATGTTTTATATGTCTTACAAATGGACAATGCAGTGAGGATGTGCAGTTCAGAAAAAAATACTTGTATTGGATCTGCGCAGTGCGTTAGGAAGAGACACTTGGTTGCCTGCCCATCGCAGGGGGGTTGGAACTAGATGATGTTTAAGGTGCCTTCCAACCCAAACCATTCTATGATTCTACGATTCTGAGAGCCATCATGATCTCAAAAAAAAAAAAAATCAAAAAACCCAAACAAACCAAACCCCCACAAAACTCCAAACAAAACAAAAAAAACCACAAAAGAAAACCAAAAAACAACCCCCCCAAACCATCTGAAGTATTCCCAGTACACTACCTGGCTGACACTCAGTCTAGAAGAGAGGTAATCTCAGCGGATTGTATGCCTCAGCAGTGAGTGTGTCTGAAGCTCAGTATAACTTATTCCTTTACTGTGACAGTATATACCATGGCTTGTATAAAAAATATTTGCGCCATCAGCTGTCTTACTGTTCTAAAATATATAAAATCAGTATCCACTTCAGGAACATGACTGCCTTCTGTCTTTCTGTTCCTGGCTGCTTCACTACAGCATTTTCATCAGGCTTATCTGTAACATTGCAAAAGTCCGGGTAAAACCATCAAGGGTTACTAAATGCACGGAACACATCTTCGTCTCAGCACATCTGTAAGTTAAATGGAGTAGGAGACTAGAAATATTTTTTTGAGGCATATCATATAGTTTTGCTTTCTTCCCAGATTCTTCACCGATTTTACACTTAAAATCTAGTTATGGACAGAAAAGATAAACAACTTGCACGTAAAGCCAAGAATTTATTACGAATGTAATTGAAATCTTAAGTCTAGTCAAAGAATTATTAATACTACACGTTAATTTTTTACAAAAAGAGAAAGAAAAAGAAAATAAACTGTTACAGAATAAGTCTCCATAATAATAAAGCTATTAAAATTGTTGCCTGAGTAATTTATGCCCACCATTTTAGCAAATGGGGACATACGAGCTTTTTTTGGTGACACCTCACAGGATTGTGTCAACAAGTCTAAACTTTTCAGAGAAACGAAAGGAGCTTGGAGACATTATCATCACAGAAGTAAGTAAAATTGTGTGATAGTGCTACCTGTTATTTCATAGAGAGATTAGAGGTCATGCTGTAAATACCTTATGGAAGTCTGTTCTGGCTAGTACCCTCTTATATGAAAAATACATTATATTCTACAGCAGCTTAGTTTGACCAGTCACAGTACTGAAAGTGATGTGCATATTTTTGTAAGCATATATATCCAATGTAGGAACTTGAGTTGCCTTTTCCTTCTTTTTGACTCCCAAAGCATCTTTTCTGTATGTAAGAAAATTATACCAGCTTTTAGTGCTTTAATCTCCTATTTGTTTTTCTCATCATATCAAGATATTAATATTGATTCTTTCTGCACAGAGATAGGAAGGTACCAATGTTTAGAGTTGCCTGTTACATAGAATCATAGCAGAAATAAATATATTATCACATGCCTTATTTATAAATCTGTGATCAGCTTTGACAATAAATGAAAAGGTCTTTTCTGTTAAAGGGAAGCATTATTTAGTAAAGTATTGAAGCTGGAATGGACGTATGCCACATATTCTGTGACTCCTCCACCTTGGTTTCTGTTGTCCACAGCATTCGGGTAAGTTAGATTTCCATTAAACAGTAAGAAAAGTCTGTGAGTTGATGCAAAGCAAAACTGTATTATCTCGGCCGTCTGTTCATTATGGGAAATGATAGCATGGTAAGTAAATACTAAAAGTAACAAGTAGCCATGCTGTCTGATTTGTCAAAGGATACATTTAATTTGCTTTGTATAGGAGTGTTTGAATTTTCCAAGTTCACGGGCTTGGAAAGCACCTCACCATAAACTATCCAGAAGTTTAATTATCTTACTCTGTTAGGTTAAATTACTAAACAGCTTCTTCCAAGATGCTGTTCTCTGTTTGAATAAATATAATATGCAAAAATGTGAAAATTGCTCCTAGTATGATACCCAAGTGGGATACGGTGGCTTTGTGGTGTCATATATTGAGAAATTATTTAGACACACAAAAGGACACTGTCACTCTGTTATTAATGTTAAAAATTGTTGATGCTCTGTGCAGTGTGTTTTTTCTAATTAGAGGAAAGCTGTAGAGTACCGTTTCCATAATCGACATGGGAACAGAAACTCAGCAAAATTTCATGTATTTGCAGTGAAACTGCTCCTCAGCAACATAAAAATGGCTTTTATAACATAAAGGCTGTAATTAGAATAAGTCAAATCAGTTGGAAACGATTAAAGCCAGAACAGGCTAAGCTGCCTTCTAAATATTTGTCTGGAGATTAGCCCTACTCTTACAGCCCCTGAGAAGCATCTTTGATTTACTTATAATGCTTGACGTGGCAAAGATAATCCTGCAGAAGGCAAATGAACACAAATTTAGATGTGCTGTTAGGCTCTCTTTGTTGATTTGACAGGAGGCAGCATATTGGAAGTGATGCTGGAGAAATGAGTGTAGGGTCACATTAGACAAATTGCTTAACACCACCCCACCCCCCCTCCATCATCAATTTAAATTCTTTTAAAAAAGTACTCATTCTTTGAAGCTTTTAGGATGCACTTTAGAAGTCCATGTGGAATAATTTTCCACATGTCTATGCGACAGTTGATGTGAGTCTCATTGTATTTAAAATTATAGTCCCGAGATGGAACTTTCTGCTTGTTGCTTGTCTGACATCAGCTATTAAAATACAAGTAAAGCTTGGCAGGTATAAATTTGAAGAAGAAAAGAGATTATGTAAGAAGATCAGAATTGTTAATATTAATCAGCTAGTTGTGGAAGAATGGTGATTTACTCTGTAGAAGAGTTCTTTTGGAAGAACAAACAAACAAACCAGACATTGGGTAGCCAGTTACTTACTGACGCCCCTTCATTGCACTTTTGATAGCAGGAAAGGAAAAGAGATATACAACTAATGCAGTTGACAGATTGTGAATGTGGACTGGCCATTGCATTAGCTTGTAGGTTTAATGGCATCAGCAGAAGGTAACTATAATGAAAGCCAGCCTATATTTTAGGTTGATGAACCTCTACATTATTGTTAACCCTTGACTGCACATGGTATAATGGTACAGAAAGGTGAAAAATTGTGACGTATGTAAAGCTGGATGATTTGAAATGAGTTGGAAACATTAGTCAGCTTCTTGGTGTAGATCACATTTGTACATCATGTAGTTTTCCTCTCATTTATAATCTCCACAGCATCCCAAACTTTTTGTTTAGCTGGTGAAAATGTAATCAGTCTAATGTATTCTCTCACTGAATTTTAAACAAGACCATTAAAACTCCTTTAACGTGCTAAAGTAAGCTTCAGAGAGGGTTTCCATTTCATCTTTGCTGAACTGAGGCTATAGCACTCTTTTCCTTTGCACCACAGTGAGAGGCTGTCAATAATTCAATAGCCATGGCCTTGATGGGCCAAGGCCTAACTTAGACTTTAAACAGAGCCAAGCAGCTTGTCAAAGTGTGATGTGCTGTCAATGCCTGACTGATCTATACTGCATGAATTCTCCCTCAGCTCTTGATATATCCCTGGGAATAAAAAGAAAGCAATTTTAGAAGTAGACCTAGTGTGAAGCACCTGTTTGTTTGGAATTTTTAATAAGGGAGAGTTGTGTTACTAATGAAGCTCAATGAAGTCATTGCATTTTTGCTTAGAGAACCCACTCTAAATTGCTGTCTAATAGCATCAGTGTGTTTCCAACATTTTCAGGAACAGAAGTCACGATATTTGTAAATACGTTAGTGCCTTAGAGCAAGTTCACATGGAGTAATACTTAATAACTAACGACAAGTAACTTTGCTTAATCCAAATTACCTATTTACATCTTTCAGTTTTATTGATACTATACTATTAACACTCAGTATTGCAGTAACGAAACTTTCTTAGCTATTTCTTTTCAGTTTTTCCCCACGCAGTAGCTGACATATATGATGCATTCATATCCTTTCTAGGTGCTCTACATTGAATCTGCTTTTATTTTATAGTCTACTTGGAAGCTGAAAAATTACTTGTTTTTCGAAGAAAATAGTTTAGAAAAAAGTGAGCTAATGTGGTAACTAGTTTTATTCTAGTTCTCTTACGCTTCATGCATAAATGTAAAAGCAGAATTCTATCTAAGGTGCCTTTGAAAAGGTATAAGAAAGCTTAAATAAGACTTTATAATATTTGTCTGAAAACCCAAAAAGCTAGCATTATTAAATGCGTACCAAGTTATATTTTAAAGCATTTGAATTTCAGTCCTTATGTTGCTAAGCTGCTCTTATGATAAGATTTATTGGGATTTAAAAGAGAAAAGTAATATTGCTATTCTCACTTTAAATGCATTTGTTTTGTCATTGTTTTCTTTACAAATCCATGTTTTTTGAAGTTGCCATATCTGCAGAAAGTTTCATGAGACATGTAGGTTCTCAGACTTCAGGTAATGTTTTAATAGAGAAACAAGAGACTAATAGAAGAATAAATGAGGCCCTTTTAATGTTTTAGAAATGCTGGAACCTTGTGCTAGTGGATTTGATAAAGTCAGTTTTTTTGTAAAGCTTGTTATATGTTTTAATTTTAAATAGCTTACTCCCTAAGTTCTCATTTTTCAGAAAACTTGAATTTCAATATTTGGTCTGTGTTGGTGATACTGTCACTTTAATCCTTCACATAGGGAAGCAGAGGAAACATAGCGTAAACCACGGTTGATAACGTTTCTCAACTAAGACTTTGTTTTAGTGGTGTGGGTGCCTCATACTCCAGAATGTAAACTAACTGAAGCCCCCACTGAAGACTGTTGAATGGAGAGACAGTCGGATTTTCACTAAAACCAAAACAATTGAAAAAGGTACTGTTCTTTTCTGATTTGCGAAGTTGTTCCTTTAAACTACCCATTAAATGGTCCTACTCCACTTAGTGCAACGTAAGACTGATTTGCTTAACCTACAGCTGAGAACTGTGTGTAGGACTGTTGATCTGTGCTGGAGTTCGTGTTGATGCTAGAGTAAGTAATACTGTATATTCAGCAATTAGGCAACTATCTTTGCATGAAACAAACTTCACACTCTATCGATTTACCTATGTTGCTTGAGGTGCTGTCTGCTCATTGCTCTTGACAATGTGGTAGAGTAATTTTATTGGTGCAACACTTTTCGTGGCAATAATCGTTTTGTTAGAAAAATCGGGCGTGACAGACTTCATAGTCTTTGGCAGTGTCACAGATCTAAAATTCATGTTTTGGCCAGTGATCTTCAAAATAATTATTTCTTCCAGATTAATTAAGTACTTTTGACTCTCTGAGTGCATATTTGTAAAGAAGCAAAGAGAGTAAAATAATCCGTTTTTTAATTTTGACTTTGAAAAATGCTGTAGGCCTTGATGCTCTGTTGCCTTGAGTGATGGGCTGCAGACTGTGAATGAGATTGTTGCGCACCATCGTAAGATGAGCAGAGAATGAATTTGACAAGAATAAGAATGTATCCTGTATGTAGTGGTGTGTACAGAGTGCAAGCAAGGTGAAAAATAACATGATTGACTATTAACATACTTGCAAAAATGCAAGTTTAAAGACACTCCTCTGAGATTGGTGTGAGATGAGGGGCTTCTTCACTCTGACAGTTATTTACATTCTTGACTTAACTGCTTAACTGGGCAAGTAGAATTTGGTTGGTTTTCAACAGACGATCTGTAGAAGGATTAGAACATGCTTCTTGTTCAGACTGTTCGTTGCTACCCCAAATTCAGTAAGACACTCCCCAGATGTACAATACATTATCTGGGCGTGTATCTACATTTGAATAGCTGTGCCATGCATGTGACAGTAATGTTTGTTAGAATTAAGCTCTTCTAAGACCAGCTTTAGCAGTTGACTTTGGAGAAGGTATCCCTGTGAGGCTTTCCTCCTCCCCTGTATACAAATTTGCAAACAGATACTGGTACAGCACTCGCTAGCTTTTGTCATCACAGGTCTAGGGGTGGAAATGCACTGTTTGCGGACCTTTGTAGTTTGCTTTGTTATGTGACAGAAGTCAGGAAGCTTTTTGTAATCACCCCAGGATATTTTGATCACCAACCTTCAGAACTGTGGATAAACACGATTTTCAGATTCTATTGTCTGAACATAGGCGTTTGAAATTGGGCTACTTATTTATGTGCCTAACTTTAGGCATCTACTTTAGAACGTATTAGCAAGGTTTCCCAGCTAGTGCTCATGGCAAAAGTAAGGATTGATTCACTTAGGGACGTTAGCAAATGACAGAAAATGTAAACAATGTACAACAAAAACCTACTTTATTTAATCAATATTTATTATGACACAGACTCGAAAGAGAAAGGAAATCCTTGCTGGTTTTTTTCTTTTTCCCCCCAGTCCCTTTTTCCATGGTTGTTTTTTAATTCCTGGGTATTTTAGGTATCTCAGGTGCTAAAAATACCAAATGCAATACCAAATGCACTCCTACCTGAGTGAATTCTCAGGCATGTGTATCTGCTAGCCTTAATTCCACACATCTTGATTTCTCCTTAGATTTTAGCATGTGTTTGATAGTTGTTACACATAGGTACCTTTTGCTAATGTAATCAGAAAAGAATCTGCTAGGTTTTCTGATACTACCTTTCAGTGTAGAATCATCTAAGCCTTACAAATGAACAGAACTATGTCAGCTTTGGTGTACAGAAGGAACTGCGTTTGTGGAACCCTGGGTGTAGTGTAAGTTTGGAAACAGCCTTGCTTATTGTACAAAATCATTAGAAGCTCTGTGTCTGGGAAACACAAGAAACTGGAATGGCTAGGTGAAAGTGAATAAAAATGAGGAGACTCACAAACTGCTTTTGCTCCAGGGCTGGTTTTAATGAGCTTGTCCCTAATGAGTTGTCCCTGCAACTAGCTTCAGGCCTAAACAGATGAGGCAGGGGTTCTGCTAAATTTTTGATGGGATTTGCACTGGTTTTATGAGAAAGCAAGCAGTAGAGAGTGCAAAGTTGTGTCATGAATCTTTTACGAGACTGGATTGTTGTCCATCTTGTCAATAGGGATTGTAAGACCTGGTTGCTAATAGAAGACATGCCACATGCTTGTTGTACTGACAAACTTGAATAAATAAGGTAGCATATATGTCAAGGGAAGATTTGGTTTGTCAGGAGCAGGGACTCGATAGCCAATATATGAAGCTTTCTAAAAATTGCTATCATCAGACATTATTGAATTGATTACTGAATGGTGGTGTTTGCAGCCAGGTACAGTCATTTACAGAAAACAGACTGTGTTTGGATACGGGCAGTAAGGCTTACCACGGGCCATTTTGTATTTGTTCTAATGCAAAGATGGATTAAAAAATTCATTCATCATTTGATGCTTTTATGTTCTAAGGCTTGTATTGGTAGTTTAATTTTATTTTTAATTACATGGATTTCTATTTGTGTTTTATTAGCAGTTTGTTAGTTCCAGAAGTAAAATAGAATGTTTATTGAGATTCCCTCAATTTGAGAGATCCTTTTTAATATTTACAATAAGTCTATTGTTAATATGAAAAACTATCAACAGAAGTATTTCTTAGGTTTGACTTATCCAATGAGATTTTCCTAGTGGCTTAGGTGGTTACAGAAACGCGTGTTAGCAGCCTTTATTGCATATAGAAGAGTGTTCTTTTCCTCTTCCATACTTACAGATGCATTGCACCCACGCTGATCATGAAACAGATGTAAGTAGGCCTTGCTTTCCTGAGCTGCTTCTGTAGAATTTCCCATCAGCTTTTGACAGTCCAGGCTACGGTGTGGAAGAGTGTCTTAGATTATAAATCTAGTAGTTTACAAGTTTTGTTTCCACTGTGTAAGTGTTATTTGGAAAGTGCAGGAAAAACATAATTTCTTTGAATATTGATATTTTTCAGATCAATTAAGTTATTCCTCAAGTGTAGTTTGAATCCTGGTCTTATGTATCATTTTCTTTAAAATACAACCACATGTCCGTGGTGGAGGGAAGATAAATACAGAAGCTTGGGTTTTACAAAGCTAAATTAAAAAGTACTTCTGGGGAATAAAAATTAAAATAATTAACTAAGATACTATTCTTTTAAAATGGTGTTACTCCATGAAGTTTAGCAACTGATTAACAGTTGCATTACAAATTTCTCATATTTTTTTGAAATAAGTGTAAATAACAGAAACACATTCATCAAGGAATGCAAAGATTATCGTGTTCATATATAGTAATCTGTCTCCATGGTATTTAATTAATTGAAATGCAAAGTCACGATACATGAGACCAAGACTTAGTATGTCATGTTTCTGTTCTCTCAGGTCTCTGTCTCTTAAAACATAACATTTTTCCTATGCTGTGTTTTAATTTCATCCTTTCTTTTTTTCCTGCTGCTATTTCTTATTTTTCCCATGCCTATATTATTTTCCCTTCTTCTCCTTCCTAATCTAACTCTCACTTATTTCTTTTTCTAGTACTTGATCTTTATGAGGTAAATAGAATGAGGAAAAAGTATGTTCACATGAGCAAAAGCTGTACAGAGAATGGCTACAATGGCTTGTCAGAAGTAGTGGGAAGGACAGCAGAACTTGGGAACATAAAACTGTGTAGTATGACAGGAGAGAAAATTAGTCAAAATACTTGCAAAGACCATGCATAACTAAAGCTTTAATAAATGAAGAGATTCATGAAGTGAACTCCTTAAAAGACATTTGATAATGGCGCCAAAAAGAAATGACAGGTCCATGAATCAAATGAGATGATGAGCATCTCAATCAAAATTTCAAATTATTTCTTTCCAGTGTTAGGAATGTATTGTGTTTTCTTTGTGGAATACCAGGGTACTCCACCAATTTTTCTTATCAAGATTCTAGTGAACATCGTTTCATAAAATATGTTCAAAGAGTAGCAATATTTCATTTTGGTTTGCTCTCCAGGTTTTTTAAAAATGGTGGATACCCTCTGCTATCACCATTGCATTTTAGAGCCTAAGTCAAGTAGCAGACTTCCAAAAATATTATTTCCGGGTATTATAATAGGTCAAATCACATTGCTTACCTATTCTTCCTCAGATGCCCTGAATACTTTGCAAGTTTTCAACCTATTTTATCACAGCTCTTTCCTCCTTGCCTCCTGCTGGGTCTGCATTTGTTTTTCTTACAGCCAGAAATTAAACCAAGCAATTTTTGCTGCATTTGCCACATATATGTGGTACTATAAACAGGAACTGAATTTAGAAGACTTGGGGAGAACACTGTTTTATTCATTCAGATAGAAAATATAACTACTTTGACAGAAGGGAAAGTCTGCCTCTCATTTTAAAACTTAGAATTTTCAGCTCTGTCTGCAAATCAATGTTTGAAAAACTTTGTGGGAATAAAGTTCTTTTAAATTTTCTCTGGTTGAAAAGCAAAACGGTGGGGAGAGGTAGGTGTCATCACAGATGTATTTAACACTCTCTTCAGAGACAAACATAAATTCTTTTAGATTAAAGAAAAATCCAAAGTGAAGTTTTCTGCTGGTCAGGTCATTTTTGAAGAAGACTGAGATAATAAGCTTCTATTGCTGATTTTGATTACTGTAATTTTCTCAGGGTTTTCAACTACTGCTCTTAGTCAGTCCAAAAGGTAAAGATCATAAGCACGGGGGAAGTGTTCAGTACATTCTCTAGGGGAGCACAGTGTCATCTGCTCTGAAGGACACAGATTGTTACCACACTTCAAGGCAAAAAAATTATTAATTTGTATTAGACCTACTTTAGGAGGGGTTGTTTAAAGAAGGGAAGCAACTTTGTTCATTCTAGTTGCATTGTTGCTTAATTTCATATCCGTAGATTCACATTCAGAATGTGATAGGTTCCCATTGCTTTCAGTAGTGCGTGCATTTGTGTGCTTGACAGAGAAGTTTCTGTTCCCTCACCCTGGGGTAGATGGTTCATAAGTAGTTGTGTTTTTCCCGAGAGATCTGTGGGGCTCACTTTTGGGCAGATGTGTATCATTTTTTCATACCAGAATCTGCAGTTTCATCTGTGGAGCTTTTGTCACTGGTGATATCGGGTGTAGCCTATTATTTTCAGTATCAAAAAGAAATCCTCCTATCTTCCTTGACAGTTTTCATAAAGCCAAATTTAGATACCAAAATAGCCAGATTTTCAGAAGAGTTGATGATTGATTGTCAAGGCTCCTAGTCCTTTCAAAAAAAGTTTACTTTTCCAGGGCCTAAACAGAACCTAGAAACCAAACTGTTTTTTGAAACCTGGCCTTTATTTTGAGACAATGAATGAGGATGGGTTTGCTCATTCCCAGCTGAGATAGAAACAAGGTTTACAACTGAAGATTGTTTTCTCCAATTGCTTGAGTTTTCTATGCTTTGTTTTTCCATTTGTGTGAAAAATTAATAGTCTTCGCATTTTCCCATTCTGTCCTGAGAAGTGGTTGTCATCAAGACAGCAGGAGAAATTAGTGCTTTGCATGCAATTCTAGTCATTCTAGTACATTCTTAAATGAATTTTATCAATAAAAAATATGGAGTTTTGTAAGTTACCATTTTGTATTTGATTTAGAGGTGCAATATGAGGCAATGATGTTGCACCCTAAACACTAAATAGATTTAGTTTTGGCTTTTTGATGAACTTTCTTTTTAATCAGCAGGGAAAAGTCACCATTTTCATCTCAAGTCAGGGACTGGAAAAATGACAGTAAATTTCTTCCTTTTCTCCCTTGCTGCAGTAAGTCTGTACTGTTGGCCTTTCAGGTACACAACAAGGCTTCCGCTGTTCTGATCAGGACAGAGTTGAGGAAAAGGTAGGCAGGTGCTTTCTTAGAAACACACGAAATTATTTTGTATGGCCTATATGAATGCCACATGTACGTAGTTTTACAATAATCTTTAACATACTTATTATCGTTCTTTCATATATTTTGTCCCTCAATTTTAGTACTTTTAAGTACTGAAATGCTAGAGGATTTTCCTAAAAATTAATTAATTAAATAAATATATAGCTGCACATGCACACACGTGTTTGTGTGTGTGCTAGGTTGTGTTCTAACTTGTATTAAATTTAAAGTGGTATAACTTTGGTGAAGTCATAAAAGATTTATTTCACATGTAAAGATTTTCATGCTGTAGTTCTCCTGTTGTATGCTTAAAATGGCAAACTCTTGGACTGAAAACATAGAAACGTTGTCTATCAAGTAGGTTGGCCCAGAGTGAGTTTTTCCTCCTTCTCCAAACCAGCTTCGTTAGTGTTCTCACAGGACCTCTTCAGTTAATCCCATTATGCTACGCTCAGTTGCTGGCGTTTCTACTTGGAGAAATGCACGGAGGAACTGGAAATTTATATGTAATTTTAAATGTCTGAGGTGAGGGTGTGGATGGTGGTCATCAGCCTCCTTCAGAAAAATCAAAGAGCTGGTTGATTCTCTTGATAGTCTGAGTGAAGCAAGAACATAAATAAATTTGAGTAATGGATCCCAGTTTCTCTTGGTGACTGCTGTTTCCAGCATTATTCCTTGGGAAAAGTTAGTTTTATGAGACATCATGAGGTATTCAAATAACTGGGTTATTTGAATAATAGTAAAAGTGGGTGTTGTGATACTGATTATGAAATTGGGTTTATTGACTTTATTAGCTAATTTTCCTTCCTTCCTTGGAAACAGGCTCACTGAACAGTACACCGTAAGCACGCTATATACTCCATCACAGCCATACACAGGCTGTACCAAATACTTATCTGTTTCAGCTGAGACCACTGGCCAGACCTCCTCCTCACCTCCCAATTCCCTAATCTAATCTAACTCTGTGGGGTTTATGGGGGTTCATTTAAGCAGCAGAAGCTGTGCTATAATTGTTACATGTGCCAGCAGCGATTTGTACCATCTGGGTATGAAAAAAAGAGGCTAGTACTACCACAGAGAAAGATCTTTATTCTATTACTAAGCCAATATAATTCAAGAGCGGCTGCAGAGCAATTGGAAACTGAGAAATGGGCAGCTATGTAGTTATAGTGAAATGTCAAAGAATAATGAAACAAGGGAAATGTACTGCTTCATGATATCAGCCAAGTTACAAGCAGGTGGCAGCAGTAAATATGTATATAAATAACAATATGGATGAAATGTCATGGTTTCCAGCTGGCTTTGTAAAGGCGTTTCAGGAATATTATACTTAGAGTAACAATGTATTTTGACAATTTAATGCAAATATGTATCACTTCAAAATGCATGTATTTACATTAAGGGCTTAGGTATCCTCATGTTTTATCACACTTAAAATTTAGCTTCTGGCCCTACCTTTAGTTAAAACAGCATAATAGGTTGTGAAACCTCAGACCGTACTGTATGTTTTATGGGAAACTTGCTTCCATCTGACACCTTGTTATTCCACATAATGAAACCTGCAGTGTTTTCTACCTGTACATTTTTGAAAATGAATATAGACTAAGACAATGTGTGTATAATGTTACAGAACTATATGTGGAGACCTGTTTCCATGCCAAGCCTGTAAACTTACTTACGATGAAAAATGCAGTCAGGGTCTTTGCTGCCTATGACAGAAGATCACACAGACAGACCTTTCAAACAGAAGAGCAAAAAATTTTCAGTACACTCTTTAGGACGTTTCGGTCTCAAGCCCAAAGTTCTAGCTTCCACTATCAATTCAATGATATTATTAGCTTTGAAAAAGGAGTTCTCTGTGATCAACAGTATAAAAGTTTCACAATAGAAACCATCAAAGAAAAAGAAGAAAAAGCATTTTAAAATAGAATTTTTTGTATTTAACATGTGGCAGTTCATACCATGCTCTCTGAAAGAGTTCTGACGGAGTCAAATGCAGCAGCAGAAAGAACTCTGACGTATGTTTCAAAAACTCAAGTATTCATAGTTAAGTTGCAAGCAGCCAGGAAGTCACAAATGATTAGAAAAGTAGACAATAATGAAAATGACCTCTTAACAAAGCCTCTAAAGCCAAATGCATTAACAGTTGTTAAACAAAGCTTGCATTTTATTTGCTGAGTAGATCCTTTAGAGAGGAGCACTAGCATTGCCTTGGGCTCCATTGTGTGTCCTGAAGATAAAGAAACTTATTCACATTCCAGCATTATGTCAGCATGAGATGAACACAAGTTAAACTGTTTTCAACATAGTGATGTCATAAGGATAAATTAGACTTATGCCAAGAATTAGGATATTATGTTCCAACTCTAAGGCTTTTAGCAGTCTAGATACTTTTGAAAGTCAAATAGTGAAATTATAACGTCCTTAGAACTAGAGATTACCAGTCTGCTAACAGTAATTAATACAGTAGGTGCTGATGGGTTACAGACTGTGATTGCCAAAATCAACTTAAAACTGGTTACTGAGTTTTTATAACTAAAGCAAATCGCCTTATAATGCATAGTCACTTAAGCACATCTGGTACGTTGATGTATCACTAGTTTTATGGACCTGGATTAATTCCAGAGTAAACAGTGAGCACTGCTGAAAGGCTGTAAACATAGATACAAGTCATTCATCTAGAAATCCCCAAGCATAATTTGCCATCGGGCTAAGTGCCTCAAGTATTTTATCCTTTCTGATGTAGCAAGATGCTAATATTTTCCATGCTGTAATACTGAGGATGATGGGGGGGAGTAGTCACAAGTTTTTTTTCTTACATTGCTTATGCTTAAATTTGCTTCCCTCTAATATTGAAGTACTATCAATCCTAAAGATGTGCTACAAATTTATGAATTTGCGAACAGTGAAATCTACAGTTCTCCAAAATGAAAGTAATTCAATGTACAGGTACCCAACAAGGTGTATATCTATATCTTCTAAAATTAACTACCATATGTTGCTCCTTTTCAAAATCAGATGTGAGTCCATAGATCAGAAGGATCACAGGGTTTAAAGCTATTAATTACATTTGAACTGTATTTATCTGATTTTTAGAGTCTTTCTAGCCATCTCAAAATCTTAGAACAATTTGTTTTTTGAGTTGAACCTTTCATCTTCATTCCTTTTGTTTCATCTTGTGGCCTTTGCTTTGACACAAAATTATCAGGATTGTGAAGATTTTACATCTTGCTTTTAGTTAGCAATACCTTGCTCTTTTGGCCATGGTATTGTTAAGACAGTCCTGCAGAGATTAAATTTTTGTTCAGAAATTCATACACACTGGGAACAGGTTCAAAACTGCAAAATGAAATTTTGTGGGGGTTTTTTTGTTATTTCATGCATGCTAACACTGAAAATATATCCTGAGATGTGGAAATGGCTACATCTTAATGCTATCAACTCTTTATTAAATTGTGGTAGGTAAGCCCTTTTGTTTTGCTCTTTTTTTAGTGTTCAGAGAGTTCATAAAACGTTGCTGGGGTTTGAACTCTTTTAGTCCAAACAACAGCAATTTCCTTTGCCACTGGTACCTATCAAATACAAGAGCGGGGAACTTTCTGTCTTTCCTTTAGTCAGGCCCCAAAATGATAGCAAAGAACAGCCGCGCCATAAATGATTTTGGCAGGTCAGTGCTACTACATGGAGAATGTAACTGGCATTGCAGAAAAGAGTTGTAAACTTTCTGATACTGAAGATGCACAAAAATCTTGCTTGTCTAGAAATGTTAGAATATCAGATATAAGAGAGGAAACAACAGGCAATTACTACTGAGAACAAAAGGCAAATCCAGGTGCATTTATAGAGGAACTTTTTTCAGCAGTCCTGATACAAACTTAAAAGACTAACCTTTTACATATTGAAATAAATCCCTGGATCATCAGAGAAAATATAAAGGTGCCAAGTGGGAAAGAGAATAATTCTTACTAGGTCAGATGCCTCCTGTAGAACTAGGGTGAGGAAGAGCTTGGAAATTATACAAATTAATATGCAACGATTCCAAGATTTCGTTTCCAGGTGGCAACCTTAAGATGAAAAGGAGTTGGTGTAGGAGAAAGCTAGCTCCAGTTCGTTGAGTGTCATATGGGAATTAGTCTATCTTGGGTAAATGCAGACTAAAAATTGTGAGTTCAGCATAGCAAAAATGAGGAATAAATAACTTAGGTTTAACTATAATGGCATTTTCATCTGTTGTTAAAATAATCAGGTTAAATTTATTGTGCAGCTTCCCATCACTTCTTAACTTGTATCTAACATCTAGATCTAAATGTAACAGTACTGGATCCATGCCTAAGAATAAGAAAAGCATGATGTCTTCTGTAGAGATCAGTTTGGGTATTTTAGGCTAGGGGTGGATGCGGACTACAGCCTTGCACCCAAGCAATGCAAAAAACCACAAATGTTTTCAAATTGGAGTGTGAGTTTGGAATCTGAATCTTCGGAACGTGAGGTAGAATAATCCTCAGGTATCTAAAAACAGTGAACTTTAAGAAAATTTGAATCATTATCTTAAGTCCAGTTGTCTGTTACTTTATTTGTGGTAGCTGTAGGTCATGAAATATTAAAGGAATTTTGATTTTTAAGAATTGATTTATTTTTAGGATTACGTACCTTTGATAGCAGTGATCATTATTTTTAATTGTCCCAAATCTTGTCCAGGGGGATGTTTTTTGTCCTGCATGCTGAGGAGGAAGAGTTAATTTATCTTTTTGTGGAATTTTGTTCCAGGTCCACAGAACCTAAAATTGTTCTTATCAACGAGGAATTAACTGAATTGCAATAAATAGACGGATTTCAGTCTAGTTCTTAATGGACATATATTAATCAATTGACAGTGTCATTATCTTCTATAACCTACAAAAGACGTGTTGTAGATGATTCTGATACAGTCTCTGCTTTTAGGCACTCAAATTTAGCTTTGTAGGTTTCTGTATATCATACCTATATATCATTTACATGGATAGTTAATATTATACTGGGACAAATACAGACATGACCGTTGGGCACTGCTGCTTTTGCCTTGGCAGATACGGTGTTTAAGGTACAAATAATAGCTAAATAGCATGGTTATATTTAGCTGATATATACAGTACTTGCTACTTATTACTGCGAATTTTGTAGTACATTAGAACCTACTCCTGACAGCTTTCAAAGTTACCAATTGAATAGAGCTGCTAATATAAAATAACTGGAGTGGAGGTTTTTAAGTGTCATGAATTTTTATCTGTTTATATGATATTTTTATAACTAAGTATTAAATAAGACACTAACACTTGGAATTCAGTTTACGTGAGAGCAACATACAGATCAAAAGAGAAAATGCTCTCCTTCAAGGACAGGTCATTGCTTTTTCCTAGAAAGTGATCAAAGCTTGCTTCATTGAAACAGTGGTTAAAGGCTGCTGCAGCATGCCAATGCTTAGGTTTCTTTTCTTTTCCCTGTCATTTTGCTGTATCCCTACAAGGACAGAGAAGGCAGACAGCTGAAGGACCTCCTAGAAGAAAGGACAGCATGTGTGGCAGAATTCCCCATGAGGTTCCATCACATTTGGTTTAAACATTTCATATTCATATTGAGTCTCTTTTGTGCTGGTTTTATGCTGATTATACCTAGAGGCCATTAAATGTTATGAGATACTTTATATTTGCAATTTTGAATGCAATGCATGGTATGAAATTCTTTTAAAGGGGCATGTTTGACATGGAGCATGAACGTCTTAAAGTGAATGTACTTTCGTAAACTCATAGAGGTTGAGGGCGTCTTTTATTTTTTTTTTTCTCTTTTTAACTCTCAACTGCTGGATGTAGCTTATGGCTCTGAGGTAGGGAAGATGAAGTAGATTTTAAAATATCCATTCTGTGACTTCTGCTTTTGCTGTTTTGAATTATAAAAACACAAAAGTTCATACAGATGGTCATGTTTGTTCAGGCAGTCCAAAATACGATTTTAAGCAGTATGCTTGGAGATCTACATCTGATGGTCTACTTTATCGTATTCACCGTAACTAATTAAGTTGACATACTGGAAATATGGAGTTAAAATAGAAAGGAGTACTGAACAGAGTCTGATGTGAATAAACTAGTGTATATTACTGAGCTTTCAGTGGAGAAAGATCTTAACCTATTCGTGTGTAAGATAAAATTTCTTCTGTGGAGAGAGAGAACAGCGTGTTTGGAGTATACGTGAAAATAGAAAGAAGAATTAAATTGGCAGAATTTTAATCTTCAGAGCACCTTAGAAGCTGTAATCCTGACAACATACATGATGGAGACGTAAGTAACCAATCTAATCTCTGTTTCTTCAAGGAGAAGAGACAGGAGCATGCTCTAGGCAGTGTGGTGGATCAGTGCCAGAAACGGTCTGAAAAAGTCTGGACTCCACTTTTTCCATGCTTGTTTGACCAAGACCAGCCCTTCTTTAAAGCGAAGGAAAGGAAAGAATATGCACATACTCAAATAATATATTATTTTCAGGTTGTTCTACAGCAGAAACATAAAATAAAAATGAACTGAAGGTTATTTCTATTATGTGGGTAGTGTACACCATTAGACAAAGTGATCATTGGGATGAGAATTGCTAGTATACCAACAAATCCTGTTTAGGATTTCAGAACTGCTAAAGCAAGTCCTAAGGAGATAAAAAACTTGGGAAGCTGAAAACAGCATCCCACAAGTTAACCTGTTTTAAAACATTTTTCATAACGTTTGGAATCCTATTCTTCAGTATTGAGAATACTTACGGGATTGAACTTTCTGGAGTGCAAATGTTACTTCTATGGTACGGTCAAATGTCTGGACCAAGAGAGAATTTTGGTTAATGTCTATAAATGAGTATTACTGGATCCTACTTCCATGTGTGGCCTTTGGCAGACGGTGAAACCTCTCCAGGCTTCATTTCCCCATCTTTGAAATGGGTATAATGTAATTTATTTTTTAAAAATTAAGTATTCTCAGCAAAATCAGCATATACTCAAGGTCTGAGTGATCAGCTCTGGCAACCCACATAGAGATGATTTAAGGTGTCTCTGCTTCTGACTTTGTGCCCTGCCTCTCTGCCAGAAATTACTGCCCCCCCATAACAAAGTTCATAGAATAGGCAGTATACACACTGTTTAACAGTGTGGTTCATAGCCTTGGACTATTACCTTAAGATGCCATCATTTCACTTTGGTTGAGTAGTGGGTACCACCTGTTTTTCCAAATCTGCTGTGGAAGTAGATACTCTCCGAGCAGAGGAGTGGGTCAGACTGCTCGGAGCAGCAGGCTCCCAAATCTCCCCGGCACGGAACCTGAGAAGGCAAGAGTGAGCGCTGTCAGCTGCCTGTGTGCTGTGTGCTGCAGGGAAGGCAAAGGCACTCAGTTACACCATTGTGATAGCTGACTGCTAGCCAATTTGATAATTTCAGGTCTAGTGAAAGTTGAGTAAAAAATGGTGGGTTTTATTGTTGTGTTGTTTTGCTCTGAAATGGTGTAACTGTAGCACACTTCAGTTGTCGTTGAAGAGATTTTCTCATGCTCTTCCTATGAAAATGACGACGTACACTTGGTGGGCATTCAGCAACTGGGCAAAAGAAACATGTAAACCAGAAATCTACGGAGTGGGAATCTGCAACAGAAATGCTGTACTTGTATTCCTCTTATAAACGAGCTCTTCTTTTGCAGACAACTATGGGGATAGAAAGACATCTTTTATTTTACTAAAGCTGGCAGGAACCACTTTAAATCATATGTAATTATTTCAATAAAATGCTACGGTAGTGGCATAACGGTGTTCTTTTGTAAAATTAGTAACATATAGGGCATTTGGTGCAGGTGTTTGCATTACTGTTATATTCAGAATATAGGTACCTCTGGTGGTGTATGATGGGAGTGTGATCTAACAGAGAAGCAGGTTCACTTTTCACTGTTGTGCGCAGGTTTTTAAGTTGTGGGGAAGGAAACAATTGTAAGCTTTTAAAAGTGAGGGCTCAGAAATCTGAGGTTTCCTGCTTTCAGAGTTTAAAATTACAAATGAGATAATTACTTGAAAAATAAGGCAAACATCATTAAGCAAAATTTTGGACGTAATGCTATTTTTACTTAGTCTTGTGAATATTCGTCTGCTCTATTTGTGCCCTTGTATGCAAAATAGATTTGCAGGAATTGAGCACACAAAAGAATTCTTTCCTTTTAACTTAGAAACTCTGTTAACAAGCACAAAAATGCAATAGTGCTGTTACCACCTACAAGCCTGAATCTGTGCCTGACAGATTCTGTTGGACTATTTCACTTTTTGAGAATCTTTCATTTTTCCTGCTTGTTGTATGCACACCATTCCTTTATATTCAAGGATCATTAACTTTCGGGGTGTTCTTAACTGATGTCTTCCCTAGGTTGTTAGGAGTTTACACTTCTCACAGGTGTAGTACTTCACATTGGATGTAAAGGTAGACAGATAACATTGTGTCACACCAGTTTGTTTTTTGGAGTTTGTCTTAGGAAGTGAGGTATTTAGAGACTTATTTCTGATTGTTTAAGTAAATGCTAGGCTGTTAAGTCTGAAGTGCTTCATATAATTGAAAGCTTCAATTCTGGACCCTTTATTTTTACCTCCATTTCCTTCCATTTTGTTCATAAAGTCCCTTCCCAAAGGTCTCTTGGAGCACTTTCCAATAAATCTTTGTTTCTCTGGTGGCTGATGCATCTCCAAGTCAGCACCTTTACATTCATTTGACGTCTCTGGCTCCACCCTTAAATCTAATATGACTGTTCTCAAATATGCCTTCCAGGATGCAGAAATACCAAACTAGTTGAATGGTTCATCGATGGAGATACGTCCCTGCCTTTGTATGGATGGTGGGACTTGTCCCTTTCAGTTAATTTCTCAGCTTGATTTCTGAGATTAACAGCAGCTGCCAGCATCAGTGTTGATCTTCTGGTATGAAAGACAGCCGTCTCCAGAACAAAACCATATTCAGATAATTAAGTAATTTCGCCGTACCGTGTGTCAAGAATAATCCGAGTTGTATTCAGAGCAGTAGCCCCGATACATTGCTTTTCTGTTTCGTTTAACCACCATTTCTTGCAGTGTCTTAATAGCAAGTAAAACATACATTTTATTTATGAACTGATCTATGAGAATGTTACCCTTTATAAAATTTGGCAATATTTACAAGGAAAACTTCATATTCTACTTTTTCTACCATGTATAGAGCTCTTCTCTTTGCAACCCCAGTTATTACAACAGCATAAACCTTTGAAGTGGTTAACAAGAATTCAGCCTAACTAGGTTAAAATATCTTTTTTGTTAGGTTTTACCTTTTCCAAGCAGACCTAGTTTAGTCTCAGCCTCATAAATATATCACAAAACTGTGTTGAAGTGGAATGAAGGTAATAAGCTGTGTCTGAAAGCTCTAGGATTAAGCACATCCAGCAAAAATACTTGACAGATCCTTTGAACGTACCGTTGAACAATAAAAAGAATGAAAATATCCCATCTTCTGTACCCTGTTTTTTACCATCATAGGTACATGAAAGAATACGCGTTTTGCAAATGAATTGAAATAAGATCCTATGTGACCTACCTTAATTCTAAACCAAGCTTGAAATGTATTTTGATTAAAATGGTTAACAGTATGCTAGAAGACAAAGGAGATAATTATTTTTTATTTTTTCCATACCTTTATAGAAAAATTAAATGTCAGGTCTTACATAATCTATACCAATTTGCAGTCATTGTGGCATCTATGAGTCTCTTGTAGCCATTTACATTTGATTTTAATCCACAAAGAGAACTAATTTTTAAGTAGTACATTTTGACTTATGTTGTGCTGATATCCTACTGGATCTTTCTGGAAAAATTGTACTTGTAGGAGGAACAGCATGAATTCTTAATATATTAGTGCCAATAGTTTATTCTGGAACAGTCATTTAACCAGCCAGCAGTCTATAGGCCAATCCCTTTCCCATGCCTTCTCAGTTACACAGCTCAGTTAACTGAGAGGAAGTATCTTTCCTTCTTTAGCCTGCAAATAGTGTTAGCAGTAAGTTGTCGCTACTAATATGTTTGCAGTTGTTGTTTTACTTCTAATCTCTGCAGGATTACAGATTTCTAGTAGATTCATGTGGCAGCAGATCTTCCTGCAGTACTGATTTGTACCGCAAGGGTAACATGTTCTCCAGAAATTATGCATTCCCTCTTCACGTTCTCATTCCAACTGAATGCCACAATAGCTAATGGCACTTCAGAGAAAGAAGCAGCGTATTGGAAAACAACTACTTACTATCTGACCCAGTGACCCTTTTGCAGGATTTGTTCTTGGAAGGACCAAGATAACCCTAGACTGACTGACTGCTTCACTGCTGTCATTGTCACAATCCTGATTTTTTACTCCCGTTTTCATACAACTTTTGAAGTCAGTATACTTCACAGAACAAAACCCATGGATTCTCCAGACTGAGAACCACCAATAAATGATGTAGAGGTAGACTTTATAGTTCCTGAAGTAAAAAATGGAAGGGAAAGGGAAACATGAAGGCTGCAGAGAAGGAATGAAGGTAAAGATTAAGATGTAATGGAATCATTATAGGTTAGACCAGGGGCTTTACAGTCTATTTTAAACTGCTTTTCTTTGGTGGTGGTGGTGGTTTTTTGGTTTTTTTTTATTTAATGGAAGTAACAGTTTACCTTCATCAGTCTTCAGCTGCTTCGTCGTACATACTAGTTTATCCATTTTTGCTCAATAATCAAACAACATGTAAAAGAGAAGAGTTACTCTTTAATGTGTTTGGCTTGTGAATAAAGATGTTCCTAGGACTAGTAATAAAATGTTTCATGACAGAGTGAAAATATAGTTCAAGACAGTGACCTTGTCCTATCGAAAATCAAGTACTTTAATTTTATTTATTTAATATTGATTTTGAGAATAATACATTACTAAATAATACCTTGAGAACCCAAAATCAGATCTATTAAAATCAGATACACGTGACAAGAAGTCCAAACATGCTTACCTCTACTTATAGAGGATACTGTGAAGCGTGGAGACAGTAAAGAATTACACCACTAATGTGGCAAAATGGGAATAAAGGTGAAGGTCCCAGCTTTTTCTATGAAGAAAAGTTCTTACTTAATATTTATGAATGAAGAGTGTCATCAAACTCTTGATTGTGAATGGTGATTGACTGATTTTCTGTGCCCAATGGAACTACTTGAATTCCAGATGTGTTTCACAGCAGTTGACAAGCAGGTCAGCAAATATATTTCACTGTGTTGAACAAACACACGTGAGAAGATCTGTGTTTGGTCAGCAGTAGATCACGTATGATACGTCTGTAGAACAATTGTTCTGTTTAGTGTGTATCTGTCTTAGTGCTTTTGCTTTTATGCCTGGTCATGGGTTGTTGACATGTTTCATAAAACTTGTCATGACATGATAATGGGAGATGCTACAACATCTGCTTATGGTTTCTCCCCTCCCCCCCCGCCCCCATGAGAAAAAACTTCTGGACAAAACACTTTTTATTTGGGAATTGTAACTTGCTACCTATTGCAGTTAGGATAAGATATTACTAATACTCCTGAAGATTTTGTAGGATACTGTGAAGTGAGAGCTAAAAGCATAAGAAGGATTTTTTTTTTTAAAAAGAAACTTATTTAAAGCTGTTGCTTGTAACTAGCCAAAGGTTTACCCTTTTGTAGTGCTTTTGTTACCAGTGTTCATCATCATCTATGAAGATTCTTTAAAAAAATGAAACTGTAAAATTTGGCAAAACTATATTTTTTTAATTTAAAAAAAGTTTACAGTCTAAAGATGGTTTTTCGCCTGAATGGGTGAAAAATATTTCAGAATATATTTTTGAATTATTTAAAGGTTATTAATGGAAACAAAGTAAATGGTCTATTACAATAGATGTTATGATCTAAGGATATTTGGATGAAAGCTTTTGTAAGGTAGAAGTCTTTTGCTCCTGATGTCTCAACTAGGCATATGTAATTTACTGTGAGAGATTGCATCTTTCTGAAAAAAATAACTTCTGGGCTGAGAGATGCTGTAAGTCTAAACAGGAAATTGCGTCATTGAAAAACAGAAGGATTTAAATCATCATGTTTTGGACATAGTAAATATTTAGGCCTTAAGATTTATTTCAGCTGTTGTGGTGCCACTTCGTACTGTGAAGGATAAACTAGGGGCACTTGCAGATGTTTCTTAAATCTAAGTTTAAACTTAGCTGTCCACATTATTATGATGGAGCAATGGTGGATTTTAAAACCAAAGAATGAGGAACTGTCGTGGTTTAACCCCAGCCAGCAACTCTGCAAGACGCAGCCACTTACTCGCTTCTCCCTACCCAATGGGATGGGGGAGAGAATTGGGAAAAAAAAAAGTAAAACTCGAGGGCTGAGATAAGAACAGTTTAATAGGACAGAAAGGAATATAATAATAATGATGATAATAGTAAAAAGGACAATAATAATAATAATAAAAGAATTGGAATATACAAAACAAGTGAGGCACAATGCAATTGCTCACTACTCGCCGACTGATGCCCAGTTAGTTCCGGAGCAGTAATCCACCTCCCGGGCCAACTCCCCCCAGTTTATATACTGGGCATGACATCCCATGGGATGGAATACCCCTCTGGCCAGTTTGGGTCAGCTGTCCCAGCTGTGTCCCCTCCCACCTTCCCTGTGCCCCTCCAGCCTTCTTGCTGGCTGGGCGGGAGAAGCTGAAAAGTCCTTGACTGAGTCTAAACACGACTGAGCAACAACTGAAACCATCAGGGTGTTGTCGGCATTCTTCTCATACTGACCCCAAAACACAGCGCTGTGCCAGCTGCTAGGAAGACAATTAACTCTATCCCAGGCGAAACCAGGACAGGAAAAGGGAAATTTCTTATCAGCAGTCTTGCCTCACTGGTGGCTTTATCGCTAAGGCTTTTCTTGACTAGAAAGTCTGACCTGTTCCTCACAGGTGGAAGATTTCAGCGGAGCGCAGGTCTGACTGTACCACAGACTCCTTTTGTGGAACTGAAACCAGCAAATTACACGTTCCAGTGCTGCTTTGAATGAATCTGTCTCCTGCTGTGTGCTATTTATAATTTGTTTGGGCATGCACTCACAAATATTTTCTGTGATCTAGTAACAGCTATTACTGATAGCTTAAATGATTTCAGTTGTTGAATCTGTTTGCTATTAAGCAATAGTGTACTATTAGTGTTGACTTACTGTAGTAACTCTACAACCTCCAAAATCTGCTATGGTGGCTATATTTCTCAGTCAAAATAAAGTGCTTTATCTGGGGAAAACCTGCCATAATACATAGAAAATACATATCTGGAAATAAGAAACAATTTAAATGAAAAGCTAGTAGTAGAGAAACATTTTTTAAAAATTAGTAGGTAAATATAGATACCTTGTTTATTATGATTTGCTGATTAGGTTCCCAGAAGCCTTTCCTACCCTGGTGACCCAGGTCAGTGTAGCTTGCCTTGCTTACTTTATATAGAGAGATAACTTGAATTCCCTGGATGGATCTGTAGGTGCCCCTTGAAGAATTCAAAGAAATAGTCTTTCCAGTGCAAGATATCATTTCTAAAGAGTATTTATCAGGACATTCTTAAAAGAAGCAGTTTTAGTTGGAAATAATTCTGGAAAATAGCAAGGCGGTGCAAGTTCATCTTGTTGGGGCATGAGGTAAAATTTGGCTTGTTGCCTGAAAATAGGGGAACGCTGAAAAATGAGCTGTTTTACTCATTCACCTCAAAGTTTATTCAAATTAATCCAATAGTAAAAGGAACTATTTCTCTTGTGCTCCACCTTCCCCCTCTCCTGCCTTGTATGGTTCACTGTGTGTGCTGCCAGCAAGCTGTGTTGCCGTTCGTAATTGCATAGTCCTTTCCTCTCGGGATGGTCATGTGGCAGGCACTGCAACTGTTTATTTAGAAAAGTGGCATTAAAAATGGTATTGTGTCTTTTTTCGTTTGCCCGTTTTCTGCTCTTTTACAGTGAATAAGCAGAGGGAAACAAGGAGAGGAGCCAGCTCCAGGTGACTGGCCAGCTGCCTGTGGATCAGCACCAGAAAGTGCTCCACAGATTGCAATTTGAAGCCCAATACTATAATGGGTAAAGTCTATGAAGCATTTTAAAACCTCCCTTGCTTATAGTGCTGTGTTTTATAAGCTAGGTGACATCAAAAGAATTGATTCTGGCTCAGACCAACTAATAAAAATGGATAAGGCTTATTTTTATGCTGAATATCAGTAAAAGCATGTGCAGATTACATTTAACATTCTGGCTTTTACCCAGAGCACAACAAAGTCTATCTTATCCCCATCCATCAGAACAGAATTTGATAGGTTTGGAGACCCCAGATCTTTGTCTCCTCCTGTTGAAGCATGAAGAAGCAGTTTGGACTTGCATGGAGATCATATGAACGTGACATTGCTTACTTTTACTGTTATGTTTCCTTGAACAACTATGAAAAAGGTTGTATAATTAGGCATGTCATTTAAATAGGGTATTTTAAACGATGAATACTTAAAGCTGATATAAAGCACGAAATGGTGTTGTTATATCTTACTATACAAGGAATAATGGAAAGAAATGGAAAGTCTGGCTAATTCCTGAAGTCAGAGAGAGAAGAGCATCTTTCAGAGCCCAGTAAAAATCACACGCAGTTGTTTTGGTGCCTATACAGCTTTAATTATTGTTAATTTTTCTAGTCACCACATGTTTATTTAAAACTGATTTTTTTGGTTCAGTAGTCCAGCCTGTACCAGCATTAGCCTCCAGATCTCAACAGCATCCTGTTTATTCTGATCTAGCTTGCCTGACTGACTCCCCAAAGATAAAATTCACTAAGTGAACTTGACAGATTCCAGGCTGTCTCCATATGGCAAGGACTGGGCTGCGGCTTCTGAATCTGCCTGGGATTTAAAAGCTGCTCTCACCTTATTAAGATGGCAGCAGTTACATGCAAGTCAAGTTCACAGGGGCTTGTTTTAATTCTTTTGGCCTCTGCTTGAGACCAATCCATACCATTTATTTGTGTATGTGAATTTGAGCAGGACCAAAAGGATGACCTTTCTTTTCCAAACAGTGCTTATACCAGCAAGAGATCAGAACAGAAAATGAATCTGTACTTCAGTTGTTGACAATTTTTTAAAAGGAGTGTATACAGTTTAGGCTTAGGAGGTGCTAAATGGACGAGACCACAAGAGATTTCTGAAAAAAAGTGATAAAACAGTGTGAATTTACTTGTTGCCATCTCTCTTCCTTTTTGCCTTTGTATACTAATTGCTTATCTGTTGTTTGTTTTTTAGCTATTAACAAATTGGTATTATTTTCCTATATTAAAACTGTCAAACCTATATTCTGGCAACATCAAAATCTTGAGCTTTCCAAACTGAATTGTAGGGAGCATTTATGAGAATTCAGACCAGCTAGGGATCTTTCTCTGCATGTTTGAATCTCTGCTGCGTGTGGCAGATAGCCAAAATCAGTCATATAAAACGGGTTCTCAGAAAGTGACTGAAAAATAGTGAAAGAAAATACTACTGGAAACACATATGCACTATGCATAAAATAAAATATTAGTATTTGTCATTTTAATCAGCTTTAATCAAAATCTTATAAGATTTTTTAAATCTTAGTGTTGGATCCCTTCTCTGATTGGGGGGGGGGGGGGGGGGGGGGGGGGGGGGGGGGGGGGGGGGGGGGGGG
>JAVKLA010000061.1:4989845-5020406 GCA_034782735.1 Sagittarius serpentarius
TTCCCCCCCCCCCCCCCCCTTCACAGGATTAGAGTAATTTACTCTCGTAGGTTTAAACAGATCATGGTGAAAATTATAACATTAGCAAAAAGGATTTAGAAGAAGTGCATAAAATATCTTAAGTGGATAGCGCTTGTTCTTTAAAATATAGACACTGCAAAAAAAGAGTTTATTGAGAAATAAGTTTAAATTAGAGTTGCTGTATTGGGAATGATGCAATTGTAGAAATAGTTACATTTTTCTAAGAAAATGGAAGTACAAGTAGAGATTTCCTTGGCTACTCCTGTTCCTGCCTGACGTTGTCTATCAGTAGCATTTGCATACTTGAAAGAGAGATCAAGAATGAACAACCTTTCTAAATTTGCTTTATCTTCTTCGCCTGCTTTTCGTGGTCCAAAAGTGGAAGGTGGTGATCTGATGTGATACTTTCAAATTTAAAAAAAAAAAAAAAGAAATTAAACTGTTGTGAGTTAAACTTTGTATTTAAATTAAAAGTGACTGAGTTGACTAAACCAAGGAATGATATGTCATAATCTCTCCCATAGATTTTTTTCCTTTATTTGAGAAAGAGTGATTTTTTTTTTTTTTTTTTTTTAATCCCCCCTCCCTCCTCCCCCAATACAGGTTTTAGATTTGGGAGTTTAGTTTTTATAGAGGCACTGAATCAAGCAACAGGGTTTTCTGGTTATCTGTGGTTATGGTTCTTGCCCTTGCATCCTTTTCATAGCAGGAATTGAGGATCTTCTGTTGGGACCATTTAATCAGTGCTACTGTCTTACCTCTTCTGGGAAGAGAAACTCCCGAGGAACCCCTGTTCAGCATCTTGGCACTTTCTATTTTATCTGAAGCTGTGTGAATCAGTTTGTGAAAACCGTGGTTTTTCTCTTATATATGTTACATGTTTAGTTCTTGGGAATCATCTGTGTCTTCCTTTTGTAATGTCTTTTTACCTTCAGTTAGTTTGCATTTAGCTGCAGATTAGTTTGCGGCATTAACTAACTCCTTATTTGCTTTCTGAGGAAAACTCGCTGTTAGTGTCTCGACTGTATAATGTAGACCTGTGCCAAAAATTACCAACAGGCCCAATAGTAATTAAGCTGGGCACGACAGGACTACACCATTACTGTGTTTCTCACGATGTATGTATGGGTCTTGTGAGCATCTATATACACTAAATGCCCACTGAGTCATTATTATGGTGGATGCTCTTACAGCAGATATTTTAAAGGCAAAACTTCAAGCCTCTGAATAAAACAAGGCCAAATTCCCACTCAAGGATTTATAATAAGCAAATAGGTTAAACTTTTATCTTAGATCTAGTACAATTATCCCTTTCATGACATCCTACTTTCCTGCTGTATGTATTACATGAAGGAAGTTTTACAGTCTAGCTGAACCACCAGATACAGGGTGTATTAGTGTGTAGGGAGTATGTTTGAGGAAGGAGCCTTTAATGCTGCATTTGCATAAAAAGGCAGGTAGGTTTGATTTTAACGATACACTGCAGTCACGTTGTTAAATCTGTTACGGAATTCACAGACGTCTGCCTTTTAGAGCAGTTGTAGCAGAGAAATGCAGTGCCTCTTACAGACTCGTGTTTTATTTTACCCAAACCTATTTTAGAATTAAAAGCCACAGAGGTACCTCTTGCTGTTGTTTTTAAGTGTCTTTTTGTGTAATTGATGTTTTTTCAGATGAACCATTTGATGCTGTGTTTATACATCTCTTGCATTTGTGAAGTGAGCATTTTTTTTTTAAATTAATTTTCTCTTGTATGGACTAGGCAGTAGTATTTCTTAATGCCACTGACTTAATGGTAGATTGAATTCCACTATTTGACTGGACGATTAAATGGCTTCTCCGCTAAACCTGGATGTTAATGACCATGGCATGAAATAAAATGAAATGATCAGGATTGGCAGCTCAAGCTCACTCTGTAAACATCTAGATTGGCTGAAGTGCAGGGGTCTATATTTACAGCGGAGCTGGCAGAAGGAAGGGTGCGAGTGTTCTTCATCTCCATCAAGGCAAAGTCTTAGTTTAAGTTGCTGATAAAGAAGTTTGAAGTGATCTTGAGGTTTTTTCACAGGAGCTTATTGGAGGAGTGTTCTGGCACTTAAAGGATCGCATGGTTGTACTGGTCTTGAACTGATGTTAGCATGGCACAGCAGAGAGCAAAAAGGTCTGAAAGGTCTTCAGCACCTCCAGATTACTCTGGAAAATAGCATCTGACCACACCTTGGAGGTTGTTTGGGTTTTTTTTTTTTCCTTGTAGAAAGGTGAGTTTGGTTTATGGGATTTTGTTGTTGGTTTTTTTTGGTTTTATTTATTTTCACCTGGCTGGAAATTTTTTGTGAGGTGGTAGTAATAATAAGAAATAGAATAGGTTGGTCACTTCAAACAGTTGGAGATTTTTTTTTTTCCTCCAGGTTCAACACTGATCTTCCCAAGATTATTGCAGGACACACATATAATCAAGATGACCATTTGTTTATCACAGCGATTTGTAAGATCTGGCATATTTCATTCCTCTTTTTCCATTGTGTGTTATTTTTTGAACATGGTAACTTTAACTAGAAATCAGTTTATGTCCATTTATTTAAGATTAAATTGAAGTGGTGCATCTTTTATGTAATAATGACATACAAAATACATATGAAAATTATCAGATTGTAAGGAACTTGTTAGTAACATAGAACACACAGGTTTAGGTTATGGTTTACTTTATCACCATTGTTTGTGAATGTTACTTCGCCATATAATAATTAGGAGAAGGAAACATGTTTATATTTTAGGATGGCACAGGATTTGTACCTGTGTCTGAAATACAGACTTCATAAAAAAATTTACAATAAATACTTTATAGGATTATTTGAAAGCTGGAGTTCATGTTCACAGGAATGGAGTTTCACAGGTTACGTTAACATTATATTGATTTAAATGAACTGATTTAATTATTCTGTCTGAGCTTGTATGGTCAGTGTTCGCTCCAAAATAAGAGCAGGTTGGGTGAGGGGATCGCTTAGCACATGCTCCTTCCTGCGGAAGGTATCCTGACTGTGAATGATCTCTTACATACAAGGTGAGATTCTTTTTGTTATACTAATACAATGCTGCTTTTAAACAGCCATAAACTGGGATCCTTGAAGGGTCATTGAGTTTGAACTGTCTTCCAGGAGTGGTCGGTGTGTCAGCTGTACAAGTAGAATTAATCCTTTTCCAGGGGAAATACGTTTATCTGTTTCATGTGTAAGAGAAAAGAGAGAGAAATAAATCCCCTTATTCATACTCTCCTTTCAGAGTTGTGCAAGTCTATGTTGTTAGGCTAACACAGAGGAAATACAAGAAATGCACCAACCCCTATTGTTAATTGAAAAAAATCATGAGTAAACGGTAGTAGGTTTTTAGATTGTGTGGTGTGGTTTGCTAAATCTAGGCTAAGAAGACCTGAGGATACTGGTCAGGGAACCTTCAGAGTGTTTGCTTCCTGCAGAAGCCTAAGGCCCAGTTGTTTGTGCACACTGTACTAACATCTAATAGAATAAATAGATGATGTGGGGCAAAAGTGTGCAGGTAAGAGCTGTCACTGCTGTGTTGGATACCATGGTACTCATAGGTGCAGTGCAAAGCTCTTAACAAATTGGCTCTTGAGATAATCTGAGAGTCCTGCAGTTATGTGTTGCTATCCAGCAGAAGAAAGCAGTTCCTCATAAAATACATAAAAGTAGATTGGACCAGATTGTGAGCTTATGAAAACTGGAAGAGTCTCCCTAGAGTCAGGGTAGGTAGTGGTTGATTATGTCATGCAAAGATAGGGTGGGAGCCTCCTTGACCATTTTTTTCCAAAGTGGTAGCAATGTCTAATTTTCTAGCCAAGTGCATGAGTCGCTTTGGTCAGCTGAGTTTTAAAAGAAGAAGAGGGCAGTTTCATCAAGTGCTTCAAAATGTCTGTTGCTTGAAAAATCAAGCTTTCATGCTGGCTTATGCAGAGTAATATTTTGCAGACTAGTAATCTCAAATTGGTTCAGAACAGGAATTTACTCTCTCCCAGTTGAGTAAGGAACTGGGTTTACGTATTTCCAGTGAGCAGTGGATTGAAGACAAGTGCTGTGCGCCAGAAACTGGCCCAGGTTGCCTTCTGTTTTACATTTTTACTTCAGTTTTCTCTTCTGTAGGGATATTAACAAAACAGTTCACTATATTTGGAATGCTAATGGCAGTCACGTTACATCAAAAGAGGGATCTATTATTAAATTGACAGAATGTCAGTGGTAGAAATCAGCTATAACTTGTTCTGCATGTCATTAGCTGGAAAAATCACATGGAAATTTTTAACATTGATCAAAATTCCATTTCTCGTTGATTTTTGCTGTGCTAGACCTAGGACAGAATAAGAAATTAATCTTGGGTGTATCTTGGCATGCAACAGAAATTGCAGCGCTTGAAGCCAATTTTTACCTCAAGAGTAGTTTATGCATTCATTTGTCCCTTAGAAATAACATTTACCTAAGTTGGGGAAACCTGGGTGAGGTCTTTTTACATTTAAAAGAGATTTCCCACATACCTGTTTTTGACTGTCATATCCTTCAGTGTGCTTGTCCAAATCCTACCCACATGCCACTATGCAAATGAGGCACTCCCACATGGTGAATGTTCTGCACAGAAATCATGAAACGCCTAAGCAGCCTTTTTTTCCTTTTAACAAATGGAGGCCTAAAAAAATGTTCTAAAGAAAGTACAATTCTGCCCACAGCTGAGGATTGTGCAGGGCCATCTTTAATGTATATTGTTATATAAGCTTATAGGAAGAAATGAAGCAAAAATGGCAAACTTTTGCTGCAGCTTTAGAAAGTTGCAGGTTGCTTGAGATGGAAAATAAACTACTTTAATTCACTTAAGCTACTGATTATATTTAAGTCAGTAACAAACTGACACAGACTTAGCTGGCAAACCTCTACATCCTTGGCTGAAGAAAACTGCAATGGTAAGACGAGGGTAAGAATCATTTCCTCTCAATACTTTTCCATAGCATCAGCTACAATTACGTTGTTGGAGATGATGCTTTTCACAGTAGTAGTAAAACTGGTGTCTTGATTGTTCTTTAATTTGCAGTTTAATATGGTTTTCATTCGCTTTGCCGGATTAGAAAAGCGAGCTCTGCTACGTTGGCTAGTCCCAGGAATGACCAGTGTAGCTCTTTTCATGCCTTCGTTGCTACCTGCACAGTGTGTTCTTCTGCTGTCTTCTGACAAAAACTTTTGTCAATTGATCCACTTGTGAATGGTCTTTGTGTCCTGTTTCGATAGCAGCTTTGTTTCAGAGGAGGCTCCAGGAGCTCCTATGGGCATGTTCCTGACAGTTTACAGGGGAATTTATAATCTTCAGGGGTTTAAGGTGGTAGGTGAATGTAAAAATGTACATGCATCACAAATTGTTATTTTCTATAAAAAATGTTCATTACAGTTTAAACTAAAGCAGTCATATTAGAAGCTGGATTCTTTTGTTATAGTCGTCTTATATTTTGTTCTTATTCGTCAAAATGAATTAAAAATGACTGAGTTTTCTGTTTGATTCTTCATAGTTCAGTGATTGGTTTCCATATGTTGAAATAAGTAACTATTTAAAGCCATCTGTTTCCTTTGGGATTCACAGTATTTTCATTCATGTTAAGCACTTAACTGGTATGTAAAAAAAAAAAAAAAAATTAAGCTAAATTTAAGTTGATCTTTTTGGATGTTATTCAAATAACAATATATGTTATATTTTAAAAAGTATAGGTCTTTTTTATTGTTAATATTTGGGGTATTATTTGTATTGGGAAATCACCTAGCTCAGACATTAAAAATAAGACTGATACATAAAACTGAACAAAAAAGCCTCACCTTAACGAGCTGAGTGAGATTGTCAGCAATGTATAGGCCTTATTCAGGTCTTCTGTATAAAGGTAAATTTATCTAATAAATGTGCTGACCAGAAAACAATTCATATTTCCATTTTAACATAGCTAAAAATTAAGAATCATTTACTTTATCACTTGAAGCAGAAGTTCTGTCTGCTCCTCACTTTTGCTCATGACAGTGCAATTTCACTGCTAACTTTTGGGTGTTCCTGATAATATGAGCTTGTTCCTGGGAAAGCCATCAAATCCTGACTCAGGTCACTTGGCAGTCAAGTGGAAGAAAAACTGCTTTTCAGCTATATTGTATTGCTTTAAATTGCAAATGTCTTTGTATTTGCTTCAGGTTTTTGTTTTGTTTTGTTTTTAATCCTGCTGTTGCACTCTGTGTTGGAATCTAAGATTTATATTTCTTTGACTGTTTAATGTTTTCTTTTATCGCCTTCATAAATAGTAATGACTAGCTTATGTATATCCGGGGAAGTAAGGCAAAAGCCCTTGAGTGTGCCAAGTCTGAAAAAATTTAAATTAGTGTATCAAACGTTAGAAGAAGAGGAATTAAGGCTCTTATCAGCTAACCGTAAGCGAAGAATCTTTTAAATTCTAACAGTGGTTTGGTAGATACAGCTAAATCTAGCTTTACTTACGAAAGACAATGGCAGGTGTGTGGTTCAAAGTAAAAGGTTTCAGCTTAATGAAAGCTATTTAACATGTTATTCTAAATCCACAGAAAGGCAAATCTTTATTCCGAGGTGTCTATCATTTCTGTTAGGGGAATCCCGCAATTTTTAATGAACAGTTTTCTTTTTCTCGTTTCTAATTAGCTTCAGCACTTTAGATTCCAGAATGCTAGCCTTCAACACTGAGATTTCTAATGGTAATAAAGCACTTGAGGTGGTATTTAATTAAAGTAGGGTGGTGATAGGAAAGACCTGAGCAGGGCTGAAATGCTAATCCTTTTGCATTGCTCAGTGTCCCCTTGTGACTGTGATTGATGAGTTGATTTCTCTTTACAACTTCATTTGCATCATGTGGTAATACCCATAGGCAGAGGTGCTGTGTATTTCTGGATGAGAGCTCACCATTAGTACAAGCTAATGTGTTAAATGGGGTAGAGGTAGGGTGAAGAGCTCTCTTAGCTCTTAAGCAACTTACTGTATAACTGGTTTATGGTGAGTGATGTAAATGCTAGTGCTGATAATATCTTTATCTACTTTTACCTTGAAAATATGCATTCGCCCACCCACTGTCTGTCCTACGCTTTTGCTCTTCTATTGGTCTCAATCATTGTGTTAAAATGATCATGCCAGGTAGCGGCTGCTATGAGGAAAGGCTATAGAGCTTTCTTTGATTCTTAGAGGCAAAATAAATTGGTCAGGACATTCTTCAAAAATAAATACTTTCCTTATTACTAGGATTCCTTGGTACTGAAATTCTGACTCCAGCTTGAAACTTGTGTAATGGCAGAGCTGTTTCTTGTTTGGAACCAAGAAGTTCGTAGTGGGACTGTCCAAGCTTCTTATGCTGTCAGTCTGCTTGCACGGAGAGATACAGTCATCACACTTTGCCCCTCAAAATTGGCTTTCTTTAAGCAGTTCTGACTTGCTCACATCTGAATGGATCTCCATGTCAGTGTGTAATATAAGCATTTGCGACAGTGAATTTCTACTGGGTTAGTGTAGTCATATTAGTATAGTGTATTTGCTCTGGCAACAGAGGAAGCCAACGGTATCCTGGGCTTTATAAACAGGAGGATAGCCACTAAATTGAGGGAAGTGATTATCTCCCTTTACCTGGTACTTGTTAAATCGCCTCTAAGATATTTGGCCCAGATTGGGGCCCTCCAATGCAACAAAGATATTGATCAACTGAAGTAGGTTCAGCAGAGGGCTCCCAAGATGTTCATGTGCTGGAGCACATGCTGTGTGGTAAGAGGATGAGGGAACTGTACTTGTTCAGCCTGGAGAAGAGAAGGCTCCAGTATGACCTAATAGCAGCCTACAAGTGCCTACAAGGAGGATATCAAGAAGATGGAGGTAGTCTCTTCACAGAGGTGCACGGTGGCAGGATAAGAGGCAACACACATAAATTGGAACCAGACAGGTTCCGACTAGGTATGAGGAAAATCTTTTCCCCATGAGAAGAGTTTAGCGTTGGAACAGGTTGCCTGGAGAGTTTGCACAGTCTCCAACCTTGGTGGTTTTCAAAAAATGTCTGGATCCAGCCCTGAGACCCTGGGTCTGATCGTGTAACTAACCCAGCTTTGAGCAGGAGGTTGGGCTAGAGACCGTAGCATGAAGAGCGTAGTTAAACACTCTTAACTTCCAAAGCCAGATACTTTTTATTTTTTCAGAGCTGATACATGTTGCCCAAAACACAATCTAGAACTAATTTATTCCATTTAAATTGGAGAATCCGATGTAGCGCAGATGTGCGAATCTTTAAAACGTCGTCTATACTCTCTAGGCTCTCCTACCTATTGTCTCTCTGTCACTTCAGGGATAGAATTGGTCTAGCTTCCACTTTCTACTTAACATTTCTCTCCTGTCTCTGTAGTGAATAGATTGCTCTGACAGCCTTTTTGGTTTTAGATCAAAGTATTATTGACCTTAAAAAGAAGGGAAGAAATGTTTTAAATCTATGTAAAATAACAATCAATCTTATGTGTGCGCTTGTATAACCTAAAGGGTTACTGTACCTTCTGGTGCGATTTTAGGCAAATTTCCATCTTCCAGTCACCGCTATTCTCTCAGGTCAGGTATATATTCTTTCGCAGTCTTTCTCCTCATGTGAGTGAATGTGTGTTTTTAAGCTAGCAAGGGTATTTGTTTTTCTGAGTTTCCAAATCTAGTTGTCTCAGCTCACATTTGAAAATAAATTGGCAAAATGAATGGTTCTTGCAAAAAGAATAGTTATTGCACGTTTTCCTGATTACTGGTGAAGGGATATTCCTGAATCATTGTTCTTTACCTTGCTTGTTTTTCCAGAAGCCTGCTGTTAAATGGACGGAGTACCCAGACAGATGATTGCAGAAGTGAGTGTGGTGCTTTAAGAAGCTCTCTAGCTGGAGGCTCACAGTCCTCCGGTTGAGACAGCAAAAATATGTTATGTGCCCAGGATTCGTCTGATTCAGTGGAGAACTGGGTTGCATATACTGAACCATTTTGGGGCTCCAAAAAGCCAAACCAGCTGATAGTGCAGATGGATGTAAGGAGTTCCCAAATTTCTTGTGAGCTTGCAGATGGTGACATGTTGGGCATTCTCATTTCCTTGCTGATCATCTGACTGCAAAGTGCAGTATATTCATAAAAACAGTACACATCCGAAAATTTAATCTAACATAATATCTCTCTAACTAGGTCAGTCTTACTGCACTGTAACTGTGCTTCTACTTCACTGTTCTTGCTCAGTTCAGTAGCTTAGAGTTAAAAAGCTGTAACGATTTCTGCAAAGCAAAAGCACTGAGATGTGAAACAAAAAAGTTCTGCAGAGTAGCTTCATGGAACATAGCTCTCTCTTAAAAATGAAACGCAACCTTGTGCAAAAAGTCGGCGCAAATTGCCCAAATACTTTCAGTGCTTTGTCATTTACAGCAACATGCGAATTTTTTTTATTATATTTGAATATTAGAAGTTTGGATTCTACTGAACTTCTAATCCTAGTGAACTGTTGTTCAGGGGAAAGGACTTCCTTGTTGGAGACCAAGCTCTGGGTGTCTGTTATTTATCTAGTTAATTTCTTGAAAAGATCCAAAATTCCTCCTTCGCTTTCATGATCACTGAGAAAACCTACAATTTCTGGAGAGAGGCAGTTCCGTTTGTCAGAGATGACCCTGCACGATAAGGTTTCCTGGAAAGTAGAAATTTCATACATTAAAAGAGAGACTAGTTGAAGACAATTATTTATTAATTTTGGTATCTGTTCTACTACTGGTTTTCAGAAATCTATGTCGATGAGAGTTAACTGTGTTAACTGGATTGAGAAGACTGGAAGTACAAAATGGCAATATACATACTTATGAATATCTTCATCTATTTCTGATTATTTTTATATTTATGGCAGATTTTTTTTGTGCTCGTGAAAGCATATATAAAAGCTACTTTTCATCTGAATTTGTGATGGTTTTTACTAGATTGCAGTTAATGTGCAGCTGACTATTTAATGGTACATACCTCGCAAATGCAGCTGTAGAGGTTTTTGTTTGGCCTGTATTAATTATCCTTTTCTTCTGAAGTAATTTGTATGTCAAAACTCACTGTTATTTGTAGATGAACCACAGGTGATTTCTAAATAAAACTTGACTGAGATAATTCTCCCAAAAAAAAAGGACAGGGATTATTTTAAAAAGTTGCAGACAAATAAGAGAATTTGAGGACCTGCAAGTTACAGTATTAATGTGGAGTTGTTTGCATCAGAAAGTTGCATTGCTTAAGGGAAAGCTTACTTTCACCGAGAGTCTGCACAGACTGTTAGATGCTCTGCTTTATTTTTAAACTATTTGCCTTTTTGCTATGTGTAATTCTATTAAAAACACTCTTCACCTAAGGCAATGGGAGCCACCATTTAGCTGGGCTATGGGGGTCAGTGCAGGGTTTGTAGTAGCTTGCTAATTTATTCATTTTTAATTATGACTTTAAGTGAAATGGTGCAATGATGTTGCTTTTTCAGATTCACAGACTGTAAGTCGTTAGCCACCAAATTCTAGTAGCCAGCTATGCTTTTAAATTTCTGGTTTATGTGTGTAAGAAATGGAAGCAAAATGTATTAAATTGTTAAAAGCCCAAGACATACAGAAATCAGGGTTTAAGTTCAGGGTATCTTCACCCTCACTCTCACTTTTCTGCATACAGCAATAGAGACTTTTACAGTGTATACTGCTTACTGTTTGAATTAACATCATAGTCTCTGTTTAACTGGAAATATTTTATTATCATAATTTGTTTGCTTCTGAAGTGTGTGAGAGGTCTTGAGTTCAGGTTATTTAACTGGTGTTCAATCTCTGTTACTAAAATGAGGTTGAAATTATAATTTGAAAAATTTATTTTATAATCCTTATTAGCAAACAACATTTTCAGATCAATTTACTATGCTTTGTAACTCCCCAGTGAATTTGGATCTTTGTTTGATGGCATGAATACATATGTATGTGCATGTGACACCAAAATTGAATTTGGTGAGCATTGCCTTTCTTTATTGATGGTATTAGTCACTGCACACCTCTTTAGTGGAGGATTTGACTCTACTTTTTCATTTTTCGTTAATTTAAATTAGCTCCCTGCTTTGTTGGGTTTTGGTTTTGTGTGTTAGGTTGTTTTTTTTTTCCCCTGCTCTTCTTTAGAACTGTAGGCAGTGGAAATATGAATAGTTGTATAATTTAAGAATCCATTTTAAACATTGAACATTTTTGTTACTACATGAAGTCAATTGACGAGCAGTGAACCCTTTGTGTTGCTATTTATGCAGAGTGGTTAACATACTTATCTCTTCATCAAGACCAACAAATGGGAAGTGCTATAGTTGTGTCAAGTTCCAAAATATCTTTCCATCCTCCGAATCCTGGATCAATTGGCTACAATGGTATCCAGAATAAACAGGAGCAGGTGAAAAAATTCACTAAATTGTACTAGTCCTGTAGCCTCAGATTTCTGCTCAGGATAGTTCACAACTACGTTAGAAGTTTTGCATGAAGGTTGTCTATATATGAAGGTCATCCATTGCTTTTCATGTTCATACTTACACATGGTTACTGTGTTACCATGTCAATCAGATAGCATTTTGCATCTACTGTACTCTTAATTGTTGCAATAAATAGTAAATAGGAGAAGCAGATTTTTGCAGGTAGCTGTAGAAAGGAGATGCAGAGGAAGTAATAAAGAAGGGGCATATGAAGAAGACGGAGGGAGGCAGAGGAAGGTTTAAAAGACAGGGAAAATCAGAATCTGAATGAGGATAGAGGAGAATTCATTAAAAGACTTGGCAATATAAACTCAGTATATTTGTTGAAGTAGACGTCTGCCTTTTAGGTCCCGATTTTGGAACCTAAATTCTGTTCGTACAGTCTTCATGTTTTCTGAGGTGGGTTGAGTCTGCCAAAGTGCATGCTTGACATATGTGCCACTGAACTGTTACGGTTACTTTCCCAGAACAAAATCCATGTTTCTACATTTTTGTTGTTGTATTTAGTCTCTGGCAGCCGAAAACTGGTTTATTTCTGATGGATTATGCAGTCATCATTTTTCATTGTTGTTCAGATACGCCATTAAACACAGGTAGAAAAAGCACATATCAGTAAAAGCCTATCAAGTTTCTGTGTTGCATTGCTCGAACACCTTTTCTGAAGCACAGTCCTTCATATACCTGATTCTACTAAGTCTGACAAAAATCAGTAGGCATTAGTGAGATCATAAATTATTGTTCCTTTTTAAATGTGCTCTTAACTAGTAGAAAGCAGATGATGTTGCTTTACTCTCAAGAAAATTGGCAACACTCTCATTGTACCTGTTGCTGCTTCAAGGAAAATGTCTTTCCTTTTACATAGGGAGACTTCAGAAGAACGTAAGTAATCGACAGTACACGTTATACTGTAACTAAGGAGTTCAGGCATACTGGGTGTGCATTAAAAAGACAATGGAATAGATTAGTTTGAGGGTATAATATGTATCAAAATTGTTCTGTACAGATATCGGAATATTAAATAAAAGGAAAAGACTTCATAAAGTCTCATAATCCCTCTTGGCATGGGTATATGAGGAGGTATTCAGGTTTTTTCCTTTAAGTATGCTGATATGATTAAATTTAACTTGACACAAGTGATGTACTATACCGTGTGATTGTAATATTTAAAAGAAAAACCACTTTTCTGATTGAATACCTACTAGCTATCAATTTCTGTGTAGCAATACCTAATCTGAATTTCTTTTGCTAACACATTTGCTGTATTCTTTATCTCACTAGGTGCGCACTCAGCAAATACTGAACTGTTTCAATATTTTTCGGTATCTTATTTAATCTGGTGTTCTAGTATAAAAGACAGCCAGTTCACCTGGATTAAAAGCAGTTTTCAGTCTATAACACTCCTCTCCCAAAATAGTCTATATAGATGGTTATTTTCACTAATTCTAGAGTTTGGATGCTGTGGCTGTTATGCATGCTGCTGCGCTGTATAAACACAAATGCTGTTGGATGCGGTTGCTGTAAATTAGCCGTACGCTTCTGGTCAATATGCCAAAGTTCTTCTCAATGCTGCTTCAGTTTTGGAAATACCTTTCCTTCCACCAGCCCTCCCTTCCTTACACACAGAGGCACAAAATAAAGTTGTAAACTGAGAAAGATCATTTGTACCCAGTCCCACAATCTATATTATTTTAAAATAATGTACTGTTCAAAGCAATGGTTTTTAAGCTTACCAGGGTTAAGCACCTATGGTGTATAGCAGAGGCCAGCTTTATAGCAAGATTTACTACCATATGCATATGTTCAGTCTTGTGAAGAAGGGCTAGTAAAAAAATAAATCTCCAAAGAAGATGTGCAGGGAGAAGCAATATAGTTCTGCAGTTTTGAGAGCAGTTTTAGTCCCTGTCCTACAGATGGGGAAATTAAAATACAAAGACAAATTGGCCATTTCTTCCATAGTAACAGCAGTTTTTTAGAGATTTAACAAAGTAGAACTTACCAATCAGTACAGTCAATGAAAGTCTTTCCAATGCTATGGGAACCATTGAAGGATTTTGTTCATTTTCTTCATCACTGCAGATTCATTGTAGCAATCTATTAATAGATTTTTGTTTATTTTCAGCCAGTTGTGACATTCAGTAGTGTTTAGAAATATATTTTGCATTGCATAGGCAAATCTTATCACCATTTTTATCTCATTGGTGAGAAGAGCTGTACCTTTCTTCAGTATTATGGCTTAGGTACTAGTGACAAATATTGTTGGAGTAAACAGTTGTTAATGCTATGACAGCATCTTAACATAAACATTCACTGAAGTATGCAAATGATCTCAGTGATAAACAAGCATAGCAAAGTGTAGCTGAGGCAGGAAGCCAATCTGTTTGTTCCTTGTGCCCAATGATATTTTGATAGTCATTTTAATCTTAGAAGTAAATAACATCGGAGATCATGTTCCATCATTTCATTTTAGTGCCAAAAAATGAATGCCGCTTTAACTGATATTAAACAAGATGGCATTGCTGTGTTAGTTGGTCATTGCAGCTCAGATCATCTATGCTCCATCATAAACAACAAAATGATGGAACTTTTAAAATTAAACGGAGATGGGAAATGGGCATTGTCCGAAAGCAACAGTAAAATAGTTAATTTCTACATTTTTATATTTTATTTTTTCTGAAAATTTAGGGAAGGTAAACAACAGAATGGTGAATTTCTTACCTATAAAACTATATTCAGCTCTGTTGAAATAAGTTCATTTTAATCAAAATTTTATGGGCGTGAAGATCACAATTCTTGTCTCTTGGAACTGATAAGTATGATTTGTGGACATATTGAATTCATAAATATTCTGCCAAATTTGTCCAGAATATGGAGGTTGGACATATAAACCCAAAAATTCTGCCTGCTGAAAAGTTACAGGTAAAATGTAGAATATATGCAATTTCCATATACATTTGGACGTTATTGCATGGGATCTCTATGAACAATACACAGATGAGTTGTTTGGGCTTTTTTTGTGGGGGGGAAAAAGGAAATAATAGCATTTCATTTGCACTTTAAAAGATTTATAGTCTGAACAGTCTGCTTCAAGGGCAAATAACAAGGCACTTGCTATTTAATATAAATTACATATCTGTGTTTTAATACCTTTATTATATACAGACTAAAACTGAAAGGGTTCAGTGAATGCGCTGTGAACTTCATTCCCTCAAGCTGTTATTCCACAATGCCCATGGCACAGAACTTTGCACTTTTCCCTACTGAACTACGTGAGGATTCTGATTCCCCGGTCCTCAGGTTTGTCAAGATGTCCCTGGATTGAGGCTCCATAGTTCAGCGCTATCTGAAAATTTGCTGAGCATTTACGCTTTGTCATTCTCCAGTGTGAGAATGAACAATGTGAGACCCAGTATTGACCCTAAGGTATTCAGCTTACTGGTCATGGGCCAGACATTAAGCCATTGATCTTAGAGCCAGGCAGTCCAGCCAATTTTCAACCCATCTGAGAGTCCACCCCTTCCTTCCTCAGCTCTCAACTGGGAATGCTATAGGAAACAGCACTAAAAACTTTATTGAAGTCAAGGTAGATTGTGTCTGGTGCTTTAACTTTGTCTCTGTAGCCAGTTGTTTTTGTTTTTCGAAGGCAACCAGGTTGATCAAGCACTATTTTCCCCTGAAAAATCCATGGTGACCTTTTCAAATTACATGTCTCCTTTGTGTGCTTGGAAATGGATTCCAAAAGGATGGGCTCCATGATCTTTCCAGGGCCTGAGATGAGGCGGAGCGGTTAGTAGTTCCTTGAATCATCCTCCTTGCCTTTTTAAAAGATAGGAGTAATGTTAGCTTTTTGAGTCATCTGGGACTTCCCCTATCAGTATAATTTTTCATAGTTTAACAGGCATTGGCCCATGATCACAATGATCTACTCCTTCCACACCTTCTGTTGAAAGCCTTAACGCTTCAAATATGTAAATACATCCAGCTTCATTAAGTAGTCCCTAACCTGTCGCATCTCTGTTGTTCATTGTCCCTCTCCTTTGCTACCCATGCTGTCCATGATTTGTGTGCAATCATTTAGGGTCAGACTTCACCTGTGTCCTGGTTTCACCTGGGACAGAGTTAATTGTCTTCCTAGTAGCTGGCACAGCGCTGTGTTTTGGGGTCAGTATGAGAAGAATGTTGATAACACCCTGATGTTTCTGGCTGTTGCTAAGTCGTGTTTAGACTAAGCAGAGGATATTTCAGCTTCTCCTGCCCAGCCAGCAAGAAGGCTGGAGGGGCACAAGAAGTTGGGAGGGGAGACAGCCAGGACAGCTGACCCAAACTGGCCAGAGGGGTATTCCATACCATGGGACGTCATGGCCAGTACATAAACTGGGGGAGTTGGTCCAGGGGAGGAGCACTGCTGGGGCATCAGTCAGCAAGTGGTGAGCAATTGCATTGTGCCTCACTTGTTTTGCGTATTCCAATCCTTTTATTGCCACTTTATTGTTGTTATTAGTGTAATTGTTAGTGTCTTCCTTTCTGATCTATTAAACTGTTCTTATCTCAACCCATGAGCTTTACCTTTTTTCCTGATTCTCTCCCCCATCCCCCTGGGTGGGGGGGAAGTGAGTGAGCGGCTGTGTGGGGCTGAGTTGCTGGCTGGGGCTAAACCACGACAACCTGAAACAAAAAAGGCATGAAGTACTTCATTATATTATGACTTTTTCATTACAAGGCTGTCTCCTCCCTGCATCAACATTATCCTTGAATTTTCTTTTGCCACAAGCAGACCTGGTATGTAGAATCCTCTCCTGTCAGCCTTAATGTCTTCACTAGTCTTAGTTCCAGCTAGGCCGGACAAAAAAACCTTCCAGATTTTGTCCTCAGGTACCTGAGCTATACTTCTATGCTCCTCTTTTTTTGCAAAGCCTTGATTCCATTGCTTGTGTGCTCCCTTTTTGCGTCTTTCTTCATTGAGGAGCTTTCTGCTTAGCCGTGTGGGCCTGTTGCTAAGTATCTTCCTTCTTAGTGGGTGGTGTGTTCCTACCTGCTGAAGTTCTCTTTAATCAATGGCGCAGTCAATCAGGCAGCTTCCTTGGACAGTTTCCTCTTGTGAGTGAACCTCAGGGATTCCTAACAATTCCCTGGATAAGCTGAAGCCTCTTTTCCTGAAGCCCAATTTTCTAACTCTGCTGCTTATCTTCCTGGGCTTCCTCCAAATTCCCAAGCTCGGTCATGTCATTGTCTTTATGGAGCTTACCACATAAATCAAAGTCTTAAATTTACCTGGTTTGAACAAAGGAAAACAAAACAAAACAACTCCCATTAGTTTGTTTGGGGCAGTTTTATGGTAATCATTATCGTTTAAGCTGGCTAGTTCAAGTGAACTGGCTTATAAAGCAGCCCTGTATACACTGATGTTTGCAAACAATTAGCTCAGGAGGTATGATCTTCAGTCAGCTTTGCTGCTTAAGGCAACTTAAGGCATTACATTCGTATTTCGCTTATTAGCTGACTATGTTCCCTGTTTTATTTCAGTAGAGTCAAGTAATGATCCTCCCATTTGTGATATTAATACTTGGACCTGTTTCACATATAATAGATGAACTGTGGTTATTGTGGTCCTGCCTTAGAAAATGATTCAGCATGAGGGATTATGAAGAGAAATGTCCCTTTTCTTTTCTGAGGCTAAATCGCAGCTCATCAGTGAAAGATTGCGTCCCTGGTTAAAAGGGGTCGTTCAAAGCGCTCCGTTCAAAGAGATGGCATGCCAGTTTGTACTGAAATAACTGCTGCTGCCCTTCAGTCTTCTTGTGTAACATTGCTCGCTCTGTCCCTGTAGCCTTGTTTTACTACAAGTCCGAATACCTAGGGCAAGCTGCATTTTGATGTAGTAACTCCAGCAGTGCTTTTGCGAAGGAGACAGAAGTCTGGTAGGCTGAACAGTGAAAGCACCGTGCCTGTTTACAGTTCTGTTTTCGTGGTTCTCTGTGTGTAGTACTTGTGACACGCATCACTCATTCTGCCTAGTATTTTTTAAATATAAAAATCATTTGTTTGTATAGGAAAAATAACTAATTAGGTACACATGAAACTGTGATACGGTTTCTCCAGAACAAATGGACTTCAAACATGTTGTCTCTGCAGGTGACTGTAGGTTCACCGTTTTCTGTGGCTAACAAAGCTGGTAAATACATTGCTGTATTTTGTGGTATGCCCATTAGGAAATCAACTGATAAAGCAGTTCTTTTAATATACTCTGGATGAGGCGGTATCTGTAAATTAGGAATAACTTTGTGTAGCTATTAACCTCAGCTGGATTATGTTGCCTGATTTAGCCACTTTTAAAAAACACAGCTGTATCCAATCCCAATCTCCTGAGAAATTCATTTAGGGTTTTTTGGAGTAAATTGCAATTGAGACGTTGAACTGTACTTGTAACAAACCTTAAACGAATTATTTTAGCTTTGTTACAAGAATTTCTCAGATTTTTAGAAATTATCTGTCAAACCATACACCTGCAACTGGATTTGATTGCTGTTCAGTTCCCCTCTGCAGACTGATCTTTTGCAATGTTCAATCCTTGACCAATAAGGCGGCATTTAGAGAAGTTTTTTGACTCAAATTCTGGAAATACTTATGCTTGTGTGTAAGTTACAAGGTAGGACTAGTCTCAGTGGAGTCTAGAAGAAAGGCTTACAAAGCGCGATGCAGGGTTGTGTCAAGACCAGGCAGTCTTGCTTACAAAAGCATCGTTTGTCACCAGGGCTAGGCTATCTGGCTTCTCAGAAGCGCTAATACATCCTAGTATAACAGTCTTGCCAACACATCTCTGCTGCTTCCACTGCTTGAGCTATGAATAGTATTTTTGTCTGTAGTTATAAACTAAGGCCCAACGGTCCTTGCTTTGCAGACATGCAGGCTACGGGGTTTCCGTGCGTGTTCCTTTCCTCTCATGCACAGCAGCAGTTGTGGTAGCTCTGAGAACTGTGTTAGCTAGATTATAAGAACAGATTGGTGTTTTTGCAGTTTCCTTTAAAGGCCTGTAATTTACCACTTGGTCTGCGTTGCCTTCATTCTTGCAAACTGAAGACTTAAGATTATTAAGAAATGGTTTCTCAGGACAAAATCTTTTATGTCAATATAGCATAATATATGCCTGCTGCTTTGTCCTCTTTCTCCAGCTCCCATTGATTGTTTCATCAGTGCATTAACCTCTCACTTCTCTTGTCACAATTGCGTGTGAACTGATTTGGGAACAGATCCAGCTTTAAAAATTCCGTATCTTCAATCAGTACTGCAGTAAAAAAAAATATTGGCTTTTTCAACCACTTTCTTAGATACTGAAAAATAAGAAAATGGACATATTAGCTTTACTACAGTTCAGCTTTAGGACGTGGCAGTGATTTTCAATAAACTAATATATGAAACAGAATAAAATTTCATTTCAGTAGAAAAATTGTAGATAAAATTAGAAAGCTTACATGCCTGTAGTAGTTACTGTTTTAGAGGTGATGCAGAAGGCAGAGAAAAATACTCCTTTCTGTGGAGATGTAGTTGTCAAGGTAGCATTCCTCTACATATGATGAAAATGGTGACATTTGGCAGAAAATTAAGACATGTCATAGTTCACAACATTAAATTGCATTGTTTGTCTTGCTTACACTATAGTGATTGCCACTTCCATACTTCTCTGGCTGTGGATTAAACAAATATAAATGTATTTTGCTAAAAAAGCATTCCAAATCCATCTCAAAGAATTGAGAGACTGTTTCTTGAGGAGAAAAAGCAGACTAGAAGTTGTAGCTAGTCTCTTCCTTGTCAGCAAATCCTGTATGAGGGAAGTCATCAAATAGGATAGAAGTATAAAATCTATTTTGAAACTGCTCTGCTACCGTTGAAACCACATGGAATTGTAGAAGAATTTAGGTTGGAAGGGAACTTCAGAGGCCATCTAGTCTCAACATCCTTTTTACATCGGGGGTAACTACCCAGATCAGGTTGCTCAGGGGCTTGTCCAGTTGAGTTTTGAAAGTCTCCAAGATGCCACAACCTCTCTGAGCAGTGTGTTTCTGTGCTTAACTTCCCTCATATTCATTATTTCATTCTTTATTAGCCCATCAGAATTTAGCTTTCTGCAACTTTTGACTGCTGCTTCTTGTTCTTTCACTCTGTACCTGTGAGAAAGGTCTGATTCTGCCTCTGTAACTATCCATTAAGTTGGAGAAGACGCAGTTAAGTTGTCCGTCAGCCCTCTCTTCTGTAGGCTATGCTAAACCAGCTGCCTCAGCCTCTCCTCACGTGTCACGTGCTCCAGCCCTCCAGCTGTCTTAGCAGCCCACCACTGAACTCTCCAGTTTGCAAATACATCTCCTGTCCTGGGGGACTCCAGGCTGGATGCAGTGTTCCAGATGCTGTCTCACGAGTGCCGTGCAGGGCGGAACCATCTCTTTCCTCAGCTTGCTGACTATCCTTTTCCTAATGCAGCCCACTATGCAGCTAGCCTTTATGGCCTCAAAGGCAGACTGCTCATTTATACCTCACTTACTGTTCACCAGGACTCTCGCAGACCCTTTTCAGCAGAGCTGCTCCCTTGCCAGTGAGTCCACAGCCTGTACCCATGCATGGGGTTGTTCTGTCCCAAGAGCAGGACTTTGATCAGGCTCTCGGCAGCCCGTTCCTCTAGCTTCTCCAGACACCTGTAACTGCTCCCCCTTTTGCTGTCATGTGCGAACTTGCATTCCAACACTCCATACAAGTCTCTTATGAAGATGTTCAACAGTTTTGGACCTTGTCTTGATGCCCACGGGTGGCACTCATAGCTGACTGACAGGCTTCTAAATGTTGACTTGTACTCTCTTTAAAGACCAGCACTCCAGGCAGCTTTTTATGTACCTTGAATGTTGACAATCCAATCCTTTTCTCTTTTCTTCTGCCCCCCCCTGCCCTTCCCCCCCTTTCTATTTGGGTATGAGGATGCTACAGCATTTTCTTCAGTATGCTCCAGTAAAAGTGTGAAATAAGATTAGGTGTACTTTCCTATATTGACTTGTGGGAAAGCACAAGCTCCTTTTACACCCCTCTTTTGAAAAGTTTTGAGAATCAATTCTCACTGTGAAAGAGAATTGTAGATACACCTGCTGAATGTTCCACATTCTCTTGCTATATGGGTCTTCAGGCAATTGTGGAGACTCATGTTTTGAACATGTGATGTAACAATCTTTACGTGTATCTACAAAAAGGAAGACATTGCTTGATGGAATAGAAGGTTGAGCTGCAGTTGAAAAGACCTGTATAAAATACCTAAGAGTCAGAGTTGGAGAAAGTGAGGGACAGGCAGGAGACTTAAGTTTAAAAAAAAAAAAAAAAAGATTTAGGAGGTAATGTGGAAATAAAACAAATCAGTGTGACAGAGTCATGTCCATTTGGGCCACTGGAAATATCAGGAGAAAGAATTGTCATGTAGGACAAGGAAAACTAGTGTAATAAATCACAGCGTCATAAAAGTAGTAGAAAATTTCAGCAGTGACAACTGGAAAGAATGAAGGTGTCAGAGGGAATGCTTTCCTCATATGTATCTGTACATCCATAATACTATGTGGTCTTGAATGCAGGCAGGAATTCAGACTAGGACTTAGTTTTTGGTAAGTTGTTTGCTGCCTTCTGTTAAATGTAAGTAAATGTATGTAACCTTCCTGCTTTGCAGGGTGTTATGATGTTTCATTAGTTAAAGAAATTCTCTTTTGCTTACTTACCATTACCTTTTTCCCCCTATGCTCTCTGAAAAAAAAATATTTTGCATTACCTTTCTTACCTTTGAGGATACCTTTCTTCTGGGATGAGGTTGTTTTTTAAATGAAATCTGAGTTTGGTTCTGTACTGAACCTTGCAAAGAAGAGAGGTGGATGGAGAATTCGTTTTGTATGATTGCAGAAGTAAATGATCTGAGTCAAGTGGCCTGGTCAGATAATTAAGCTACAACAGAGAAAGCTCGCAGAGTCAGTCAGTTGTGATTATCAGTCCAGTGTGGCTGGATGTCTGATTCCTTCTGAAAAATTTGAAGTGGCTGCTTTTATTATCATTAATTGGGGAGTACCAGCAACATTACCGCTTTAAAGAAATCCAATATATTTCAATTGGAATATAAGTTTAATGATGAATTGATGGCTCTTTATCTGCTGTTATGCCCACCCCTTAGAATTTGAACATTTGTAAGAATAATTCCCATGTTACATGTCTGCCCTGTTTCTGGATACTTGTGTCTGTAGGCAGTCTGTGACAGAGTGGCAATAAATGTGTATTCTTTGGGGCTGTCTCTATCTTCTTAGGTGGCTTTTTTTTTTTTCTCTATTATGTGATTTAATTAGAAGTTTAATAATTTTAAAACCACTTTCAGAGCATCTAGTAAGGTTCCTGTAATAGTGAAGCATTAAGGTGCTTAAAGTGCCTCACAGAACTAAACCTTGGAAGCATTTCTGAAATGTTTTCCCTGCTAAGCAAGCGGGTTGTCATGAAATAATAATTAAATAAAAGGAAACAATATTTCATTTGTATGGAAGGATAAAGTACATTTAATCTAAACCAGGCTACTTTAGTATTGATGGTTTACTTGTGGAGTTCAGGAATTTTAAAATAGAAATCTTATTGGTATTAACTCTACCACATGTAGGATGAATTAATCACATAGAAATGCACACATGTTACTGTACATAGTAGCTATCAAAAAGCCAAAGCACTGGAAGTTAAGGGGCTTTTGTAACTTTGAATACAGCCGTCTTAATTTTAAGACAAAAATGTTGAGCTTCCGGCAACTTACATAGTAGCATTTCTAATGTTTTTTAAACAGCTATTAATGTAGTCAAGCTGTGTTTTTTCTTCTTTTGTGTGTAATCATCTGCTCAGTGGTGCACTCTATAACTAGTAGCAGGAGACAGAGGAGTGGCCTGCTGTGATTGATGGGGCGAGGCCCAGCAAACTGAAAGAGTCCCATCTGGATTAGGTTTTGGGAGCAGTCAGATGTTGAGAGGGAGGTCAGCAAGCCTTGCATTAGCTCCCCCTCCTTCAACACCCCTATCATCCACACTCATGCACACATTACACTGCTCACACGCCCTCATCCATAATTGATGCTTGCTTTGGGCAGATGCTGTATGGCCCGGGACTAGAGCAGCTGCTAAGTTTATGGAGAATAAAGGGAGCAGGATGGTACAGCAGGTATTTTCACTTTTATTTTCCCTTGAAACTCTCGATTTTAGTCAAGCCAGGGCATTTCTTGTAACCAGCTGCACCCCTGCATGCAAAACTGCTAATACATGTTTTGTTGCTTAAGTCTGAAGGAGAGCAAACTACGGTGGTGATTATGTATCTCTGCTGTGGTTGATATAGCTAACTGAGCCGTTCTTACAACCAGCAGGTTTGCAGAGTAATGTTGCATTTTTCTTCTCTGTTTCCGTGCCCTAAGGATACGATGCAGTTCGGTTCATTTAACTACAGTATGAGAGGCTTTCTCTAAATGTGAAATATCTCTTGCCAAAGAAACAAAACACACCAAACAGAAAATAGAGTAAAACAAACAATAAACTGTTACTTAGACTTTAAAATGCAGGCAAGCAGAAAGGTTTTCATTGAACACATTTTTATGCTGCAAATGTGTTTTTAAAAAGGAACACTGCATAAGTAATATTTTCTGTGCGCTGTCCTTTGTGTACAAACATAACAAGCTTGCTTTATTATGTTTTGACACTTTCCATGCATTTCTTAATAATGAAATCCTTTCAGAGCAGAAGATGCTGAAAATGCATATTGAGATCTGAGATACTAGGAGCATTTTAAATTCTAAGCTTTACTTCAAATGCAGTAATATATATGGAATAGGAGCGACTTCACTTACCTACATTATCAGAATGCTTTCTTTTTTTGTTCTTTAGAGTTCAACATTTAACCAGAAAGCAATAAATTTGACTTTATACACTGCCACGTAAAGCATATTTTTCAGTTGAAATGTGGTTTTCATTAAAACTCAAGCCAGAACATTTAGCAGAGCCTGACTGTCTGCCATCCTTTGTTCTTCTTTCTGTTGCCAACAACTACTTTATTAAAAACCATGCACAAAGTGAGCATTAAGGGGTCGTTTAATCTTAAAGATACTTGGAACTGAGTCTGAAGGGACAACTTCTGTTTAGCCTCTCATGCCTAGGTTGTATTAAGTGATGTCTGTGTACTGTCATCCACAGTTTTGAGATTACTGTAATACCTGAGTTCATAGGCTAATTTAGGATCAATATTTCCTGTTGCTTTTAGGGCCATTTCATATTTTCAACTTAATGCATTAGATCTATTATTTCCTTTATTCATTTTAGTTCACTGTATTTTAAAAAGCACAATAAAGGAAGATTTTAGGTAATTATATTTAAAGAATTTTTTTGTTCTTTAAAATCTGTTCAAACGTATCTGACTCTTGTGTAGTCTGGGGTTTCCGTCAGCCACATATATATTCAAATGTGTCAACTGACACTGAATTGTTCTTGATATAAATTCATATTCTAAACAATAAGCTATTGGCTTGATACCTATGTAAGTAGTGAAGAACATGTTTATACATACATGCTTTTATAGTACATTGTAATACTGTGTCTGTTGAATTGTGAATCATAAATTCACACTAATTTTAAAGGCTAGGAAAGGCTACAGTAGACACTGATTTTAAGAGGCGAACAAGTCAGATTTATTGTTGCTGTCATTTTAAACTTATGGCCTACAGTAGAGTGTGCACGTATAATTTCTTTAGTGTTTCCCCCCGCCACTCAAACAATTTAATGAACATGCAATGTCTGCACTGATAATCTTGCATACCAGTTTTCTATTCTAAGCATGGTGGGATTTTTTTGTTGGTTTGTTTAATGGCAAGGCTGTAAATCCCTGAATATGTAGAAGTTATATTAAAAAAAAAAAAAAAGACAACCCCCTGAGCCTTTGTTGTTTACTTATAAATGGGGTGTCGGTTATAAATAAGTGATCCACACCTCACCTTAACAAGTCTAATGGAAGAGGTAGAAGAGTCTCAGGAACGTGATGGTGCTGGAATTGCCAGTGCAGTTTGCCATTTTATGATAAATCTAAAAAGTGAATCATTTGGAGTTTCTGGTAAAAATAATCAACCCTCTTAATTAAATATTAGCTGTAATTAGCACTAAGTGTGAATGCTTTGAATATTAATTAGGGTCTCATGGAACTGCTGTCAATGCTAATGAGAAACAGTGGGGGTCTCGGCAACATCTGGTTTAGGACTTGAGCTAGTATAGAAACCTTTAGATCAAATGCACCTGGACATCAGCCCTTGGTCCCTTTGTTGCCATTATTGTTCTTTTTTAACAGCTGCTGACTCTAATGCTATGTTTAGCATCTGACATGAAGGAATAGCTTAAGGACCAGCAGTAACCAGCTACTGCGTTTCAAAGCCAGCACAGTGAAAATGCTTATGTAGGCAGAAGTTGGATTGGCTCTTGTTCATGCTTACCGCTTGCTGAAGTCCTTCCTGAAACAGTTGATTAAAAAATTTAAGGTCGCCTGCCTCTCCCCCAAAGAGTGGGGTAACATAGAAAGTTTTTAAAATATGTCTATAACATCTGTTAATAAATGTTTCCGGTGTAATCCAGTCGTTGCTGGTTTTTACTTCATCTGGATTTATTTTTTTAAATAGTGAAAATATTAGGTAAAATAAATAAGAAAGGGACCTTGCCATTTTAGTATAAGAGGGTATAAGTATACATTTACAAGAGTTTTTAACCTCCACTGGAATTTGAACAGGGCACATTTCAGTGCAGCATTAACCTTGGAATGATTGTAGATATATGCAAATGAAACTTACTGCCTTAACCCTGTGAAGTCACTAAATGCCCCTGTTTTCCTTTTAAAGATGATTGATAGTTTTAATTTTTTAGGACACACTGAATGTCTTTTACAAAGGAAAATATGATTTTCCCTTCTAAGCCTGCCATGTACCAAGGTTTATTCCTGTGCTGTGATTTTGCAGATTCTTAAAAGCTCTTGAGTTTAGGACCAGTTCCGGTCACAGAACTGATGTCTGAATTAGTTGAAATTGTCTGGAAATCCTTAAGTAGGAAATGCAAAAGAAAGTCTTTTACTCATCCGGCCTATTTTGAAGTTAGGAAATCAAGGACTGATGAGTACAAATAAGCAAAATCCCTACAGTAGTCCTGTGCAGGTACTTGTACATGCTTTGGTGGGAGAATGACAGTGTATTTTAAAAACTACTTAAAGTTTTACTCAAATATTCATTTTTACATTCCTTGATATTTAGAGGGATAATTTTATCTTGTAAATCAGCTCCTCTGAGTTTGGGATAGTCCCTGTACTAATGGCCTCTAATGTTGTGTCATCTACAGCATCATGTTTTGGACATCTTTTATATAGGTTCTGAAAGATGGTTCTGTACATTTCCTCGCCTATAGAATTATTAGTATTTGGTTTGAGCGGAGCATTTAGTCTGAAGTCTCTAATTGATAAATTAACATGCTCGACTATCCTTTATTATATCAAGCGTGAAGATGGATCTATCTATAAAGAGATGAGGGCATTTGTTTTTAATTGTATAGGCTTATTGTAATAGGGAAATGAAATACTATTGTCTTCAAATTTAAAGCCTTAAAAGGTCTTAAATCTGTTTCTTTTGACAGCCTACAACATGGAATTTTTCTTTTATGTTAAGATTTTGAACTGATGCATTTTTAGATCCAAATGTTTAATATTTTGATTGGATCTCTTTTTTTTTTTTTTTTTTTGCATTTGTGGCGTGCTGTTGCTCAGTACAGTGTACCTCAAAGTATATCTGAATATCTCATAGAGCATTATTTCATATAAATATTTGCAGTATACGGTTATGTTAACAATATGCACCCAAATCCTGCTCTCTGTGTAGGTTGCATGTATTGCGTTCTGCAAATGGTAAGTCGGAATGGATCACAAACCATGGGCCAACCTTGTCAGAGCTCTGTATTGGCAGTCGGGCTCAGTAGCCTTTGGAATAAACTGAGTTCTATCCCTTTTCGTTGTCTGAGTTGAGGTATTAGTTGAGGTAGATTTCACTGACCTTTCCCAGTTAAAGAATAGTCTACAATTATCCAAAGAACAGCAGATTTGTTTGTCTAATTATAATAAGATTTAATAGGGTTAGCAAAATGGATTTCATTCAGATAAGAAATTTGCTCCTCAGGGAACAGCCATTGTGCCCTTTTCAGGCCAGCAATCTTAGCAGACTCCTATCATCACTTTCTGCGTTACGTGTGCAGGCTCATCACTTGTTTTCTCTCACACCACATTTCTTCTTCCTTTTTTTCTTTTTCTTTTGATTTTTACAGGGTAATCAGGAAGCTACAGCACCTCCTGACACAATGGCACAGCCTTATGCCTCAGCCCAGTTTGCTCCACCTCAGAACGGTATCCCTGCAGAATACACAGCCCCACATCCTCATCCAGCTCCAGACTACACAGGCCAAACCACTGTTCCAGAGCACACGTTAAACATGTACCCTCCTGCTCAGACACACTCTGAACAGAGTGCAGCTGACACAAATGCACAAACTGTCTCCGGCACAGCCACAGTAAGTCAAGGTTTCAGCTATTTCTAAAGCAGTATGTTTCAAGCTAAGTGTGTATTTATTGATAACATTTATTCTTACGTTACACTTAATAGTTTGCACTTCATTTGTATTAGCGTCACTCGCCATTTCAAGGTTGACAGTCTGTCAAAGTTTATTGTTGAACTTGGTGAATATAATTTCACTGCTTTTGGAGCCTGTTAGAAAGCGTGGGAGCTTTGTAGAATCTGTAGTTTCCTTGTCTACGGTATTAGACAGACAAAATGATTAATAGCAAGCCTGTGAATCATATAATGAAGTTTGACTAAGTCCAATATCGAAAAACATCGCAAAAGACTGTTTGTAAGCATTTGTTTGGGGAAAAAAAACCAACCCAAACCAAACCAGACTCATTTTGTTATTTTTAATGACCCCTGTATTTTTGACACTTAGGAGTATTTTTTCATAGAAGTGTTCATTGAATGATACTGTACTAAAATTACTTGCGGAATTGTGCGAGCGAGCATTGCGAAGAGCATGTCTGTAATACTGTATTTGCTAGAAAGCTTGTTTGTGCAGCCATTGCCAAAGTTGTGTGTGGATCTGTGCTCAACAGAGCAGAAATCATAGACTTCCCTTCTGTTTGATTTATATATGAAGTTCTGAAGCGTCATGAATAATGCAAGAGACTTCTTGGATGGCCCTACCTTGTAATTTAAGTCACAAATTTCACACACTGATAGTTTAGTGCTTCTGTCTTAATTCTAGATTGGGACCCAATTTATCCAGTGCCAACAGCTGGCAGATTTCTGAGCCATCAACCACCTGCATTACATGTGTAGGATCTAGCCCAGAACAGAGAGCACGCTGCAATTTGAGCATGCGCTTGAAACATCTCCACTAGCTGCCCTTGCCACAACCATGTGTCATACTTCATCTTACCTCCCCTTTCTCCTCAGGCATATATCCAACCTAAAAAGTTTCGTTCATTCGGAGTTCTGAAGATTTCTGTTTATTGCCATGTCACTAATTTCTTTATATGGGTATGAACAAGAAAGAAAAGCAATAGCAAAAGCACAAAAGATTATTTCTTGCTATTACCATGGACATGTCTTTGTGAATTAATTACAGAGTTTTGTGGTTTATGCAGTGAAACGGTTCAGTCCTTTTATTTTTGACTTGGTAACTTTTTATTGCCCTGATTGGCCCTTTGCTCTAGTAGTGTGAGAAAGTTTAAGTTGAAGAGCATCCTATTTACTTAAATCTCATAGTATTCTTTCCAGCTCTACAGCATCCCCTCTTACTCATCTCTTTGCGAAGTTAACTCCCTGGTTCTTCCCAGCTTTTAAGATTTTCTTCCATAATCACTTTGGATTGTTGTCAAACTCTTGTCATTGGTTTACAGCGGGAACCCTAAGCTGAATAAATACTCCAGAAGAGATTGGATATTGACTAAAAATATAGTCTTTCCTACTGTCCCTGTCTCATTCTTTTTATTTTCTACTATTTTGCTTGCTCTTTTGCCCACTGCTGCGTGCTGAACAGGCCACTGCGATGCCCAGCTCAGCCTTTTTGTGTTTTGAAACTGTTGGTCTGTTTGTCATTCAGTTCTGAAGTAAAAGACTGTCAGTGCTAAAATCAATGGTAAAACACCTGTCGAAGCGAGTAGGACAGGAGCTCATCCCTCATCATTTATTGCTTTCAATTTATTGTGTTTCCTCATCCCTTTTTGATTTTTCAGTTTGAAGAAGTGTTAGTGTCTTTATCAGAAAAGCCAGGTATGCGCTTTTCCAACGTTTTCCATGGCAAAGGCTGATGAAAAGAAATAATTTGGATTGTCTGCACTGCCCTTCTCTTCTTAAGTGCTCTGTTCAATCCCAGCTCTAGCAAGTTTCCTGCTTCTGATACACTAATAGGCTTTGTTGTTATTTGTTTCTGTATCCTTTGCTATCTGCTCTTCTTCCCTTTTGCCTTCCTAATATCCAACTTATATTTTACCTGTCATACACTTTCTCCCTTCTGGTTCCACTTTGAGTGAATTTCCACTCTCTGAAGGATAACACTTCAATTCCACTCACCTTTTGTATTTGGGGAATATCGTATAGTTATTTGCGCTTTTTATGATGGATCCTTTTCTTGCCTTCCTGTTTCCTTTCTTACAGAGGAATGCACATAACTTTTTGAAGTAGCTCTCGTGCTGTTTATAAAGAATTAGGTTTCCTTACTTTTGACTTTAGGGTATTTTTGAGAAAGTTTTGTTTTGTTTTTTAAGAAGATATTTTTTTCTAAATGCAGTGTTATATTGAAAGTTGTGGATACTATCCCTCCCTGGAGAACAATGCATTGAAAATACAAGCTTACGAGAAGTACATCTCTATGGATCTACATTGTTCAAACTAGCCTTGACATTTCACATGTTACTTGCCAGTTAGTTTTACAAATTTACAGTCAAATATTGTTTGCACAATTTAATTCTGTATATCTAGATCTAAAATCTGTTACGCTGTGTCTCATTAGCATTGCAGGTAACGTACTGTAGAGATGTTATAAATAGGTATATGCAGATGGATCCCAGGCAGATGGGACATGGGCTTTGTGATATTATGAGGGTCAAGCTGTAGGTTTAATCATGTAATTTTTTATTATGAAATAGAGCTTCAATAGCACTGTGTCAACATTGTAACTCCATGTGGTCTTTGTTGTCGAAGGGAAAAAATTATGTTTCTTTTCAGTTCCTGCTAGCTTTCTGAATAGTTCGTTTCCAATCTTAAAGAATTTTAAGTGGAATTTATGCAGTGGCATTTGTTTGGTAGGTTCCAATATTTTTACATAGTTTCCTTTCAGTAATCTGTACTACATGCATTTAAAAGAATAATAAATTGATCAGTCATTCACAAAAGAATACTGTTGTGATTAATGTAGATTAGACAAGCTATTGGAGGCCAGACCAATTTTTAATTTTTTTTATTCACATGTATATTTACCTACATGTGTTGTGGTTTAACCCCAGCCAGCAACTAAGCACCACGCAGCCCCTCACTCACTTCCCCCAAACCCAGGGGGATGGGGGAGAGAATCAGAAAAAAAAAAGGTGAAGCTCGTGGGTTGAGACAAGAACAGTTTATTAGAACAGAAAGGAAGAAACTAACAATGACACTAATAACAACAATAAAGTGGCAATAAGAATAAAAGGATTGGAATATACAAAACAAGCAGTGCACAGCGCAACTACTCACCACTCACCGACCGATGCCCAGTTAGTTCCTGAGCAGCGATTTGCCCCCGCCCCGGACCAACTCCCCCAGTTTATATACTGGGCATGACGTCTCATGGAATGGAATACCCCTTTGGCCAGTTTGGGTCAGCTGTCCCGGCTGTGTCCCCTCCCACCTTCCCTGTGCCCCTCCAGCC
>JAVKLA010000061.1:5025146-5060039 GCA_034782735.1 Sagittarius serpentarius
AACACTGGTCTGTTACCAACACTTTTCTAGCTCGCACTATGAAGGCTGCTATGGGGAGAATTAACTCCATCTCAGCCAGACCCAATACAAAGGGTTTGGCTCAGAGTCCACAGGTATCTTTCCAATTAATGTAACATTTTCGCAAACCACAATCAAAAGACTGCAGTCCTGGTCGTCATATCAGTCAGTGCCTTTCCTCCCTTATTAGTGGGAAATAAAAATTACTGTTTCAGTCAGAGGATACTTGACACTGGAGAAAAGTAAGTCAACAACTATCTGCAGCTCATCAAAGAGAAGCTAAGCAAATTAATGTATGCCATAATAGAGGGACATCCTGCTTATTAATGACTAGAACTCATCTTCTAGAGTGACAATCGAGGCTGAAGCCTACTCATTATATGAAAGTCACTCTGTGATTTCAGAATTTTAATTCCCCTTTCACCTGTCTCTTCCTAATGTGCAAAACTTAACTATTTGAAGTTGCCTTCCAGGAACTGAAACCTGCAACAGTTTTCAGTGTCTTTTTCTTTGTTCCTCAGGAGCTGAAGTACTATAAAACTGCTTTGGAACTAACTCCTATCTATCTCTAGAACCATAATGCTGGAACAACCAACATCTGCTGGTAACACAGCCTGGAATGCATTATTTATTTATTACTTGAAAGGAATATGTAAGAACCTATACTCCTATAGTCTGTTCCTCTCTGCATGCTACTAAGGTAGCTCTTAAAAATAGCAAAGTGACAGGAAAGTTTGAAAGCGGTTCTTCCAGGCCTGATGCGTATCTGGTAGGCATTAAAGACTGGATCAGGTGTCTTGGCATATGGGACTCCCTGAGAGATGTCAATACGTGGTTCCACCTAGCGAGAAATAAAGCTTTCTAGGCATGCAAAGCAGTCTATCACATTCATCCAAAGAGCAACAGAAAGAAGATTAGAGAAGAGCAGCAATTTGAGAACAACATGAGTCCTTGATGGCTTCCTAAGTAAATACCAGGTGTTGAAATAGCTTTAAAAAAGGAACAAATAACCCCAAAACACACCCCATTTTGGCAAGAATTTAATGGAGTAGATGGAATAATTTTGTAGTTTTCCTTCCACACAGCTTATGTGGCAAACATGTAATATGTAATATATTTTTAAACTAAGAATCTAGGTTCAGTAAACAAGTCCTTAAAGGACAGAGCCCACTGAAGAACAGCAGCAACCCATTAAAAAAAAAAAAAAGCAAGCAGCAACAAACCAGGATAAATGCATCCAATTATCAAGACAAATATTGTTTCAAACCAACTCAAAAACCTTGCATGCAAATCCTGTGTCTCTAGGAGAACAAGAATAAATATTTACTGTGTGCCAAATAAAATTAAGAGGTATTTGGCACCGGGGGGAGAAAAGCACTTTGAAACATCACATCGTGTAGCTGCAAACAGAAGAAGAGGCCTTCTGCAGTTGGAAAATGTCTTAAGAACATCATTTCACTTTTAACATTACTAATGAAGAACTTCAAAAACAAAAAATAAAACTCAGAGGAAAAAAAAGTGTTAACAAAAAAACCCCCTTTTGATTAGTTATCCACATTGCTCTTAATTACAGCAAATAGCAAGAAGTCACATTCTCTTTCCCACAGTGATGCTTTGCTAGTCACCCGGAAACTGTCTTGCATGGGAGGTCTATAACGCCTCTGCTTGGCTACTAGAGGTACAAATAAGTTTGCTACTTCCAACTGTTCAGTTGTTTCTAGCACAGAAAACCAGGATTTAATCTAAAAAAACCAACCTTAATAGCTCCTGATAATTTCCAGCACAAAGACCACAGTGCAGAAACATCATCACTACACAACTATATACAAACATGAAACAAAGTTAAAAAAACCACAAACAACACCCCCCCCCACACACACACACACACGGATATTGCATATTTTCTTTACAATGGTCCACAGAGAACTGAAGCTGGGTAGCTTATCAACTGCACTCAATTGCCTGAACAATGTGATTGCACACACCTGCATCTTAATTAAGCTAGTTTGCTGCAGTGAGGCTACCTTACTCATTTTTAGATCTAACCTGGGCAGAGTTGATTTCCAACCTGCCCCCCAATGCATGACAAAAGATAAGATAGATTTAGAAACATTCAAAAACGTCAGAACAAAGATCTGATTTCTGCCTTGGAAGAAGCAAAGGAACCCTTATGAATTTTATTAGAACTTTTCCAATACACATCCCACTCAAATTTGGCCCAAACAATTATGGAACAAGCAAAACAGTACTTGGGCTATCATTTCAACAGCTAAAGGGGTAGAAAATCTTTTTTTCTAAACCTTTCCTTACCCCTTAAACTTTGCTTATGGCAGTATGTTCTTTTGGTTACATAAAGAGCACATTTTAATTATTTAGGTATGTTACATAAGGAAAGAAGATGGTTAATACATTTAATGTGCATGTGCAAATTAATTTGGCACCACTTGTATTGCCCTAGTGCACAAGTTTAGAAATACTTCCTTGACATCTCTCTCCGCAATTAGTTCTTATGTCTCCTTCATCATTTCCTTGTCATCTAATTCTGTAATTCATTGTCATCTTCATCTTTGAAAGCAGGACATTTCTTCTTAGGGCCACATTATGTAGCATGCCCTAAAGACATTTCACACATTTCAGGGCATTAGCAGAAAGTCTGCTTCTTTGCTGTAAATATACTACTGATGCATTTTTAAGGCGTCCGATAGGAATTTCGGGACTACCACATTCTTTTACATGGTATAATCCAACCTACCTGTGTTGCATTAATACCACTTTATGACTGAGGAAATAACGTGCCTTAAAAAAACGACATGATACATAAAATCTGTGTAGCCCAGTAAGATACAAAAGTAATGAGTTGCATGCCTGGTCTGTCCAATTTTTCTATGGAATTACAGCGGGCTGGAGAAATGGGTTTTGAAGCCTTGCCATTAGGAAACAAAGAGAAGCACTGCAAAGCATTTCTAGCTCTGGTCAGGGCAATCTCCTGGATTTAGAGCCTGGCTCTCACAGTTGTGGCACTTGGCCAAACACTTGAAGATCCATGCTGAATTTCCACTATGTGAATGCAGCCTGGAGACAAAAAAGGCCATGAAGTGAGAGTCAGTCCTTCTTGGCCACATGGTGACACAGAACGCAATATTAACCAGGTTTCTGAGCGCTGCATCTGCCCATATACAGCTTTGGCCATATCTTGTCAGTGTTACGGGATTCAGGACTGTTTTCCAATACAATGCACAAAGACTTACTTGAAACTCTAATAACAATACCTTCCCAATGAGAATTACCAACTACCGGTGCTCTGCGAAGGAGCACCTCTACTCTGGGAGATTGGGGGAAAAGCTTAAATTTGAAACAATTTCCGGTCAGGAAGCATGGAAGAAAAGGTTTTGGTTTGTGGGGTTTTTTTTTCCTCCCTAAAGTTTTTATTTAAATGAAAGGAGAAAGCAAGCAGGAGCCTTTTAGACCTTGTTAATGTAAGAGGTATGTTTTCGCATGAATGTGGATTGTTAGAACAGTTCGTAAAGTGAGTACATGGATTTTCGAAACAACTAAACTTAAAAAAAAATGTTCAATTTCACTTTAAATTGCTCCAGGAAAAAAAAAAAATTATCATGCCATAATTCCAAATCCAAATCACAACCTGTTGAAATATTAGTCTTAATATCTCACTAGCTAAATGAACAGTCATCCACTTTTCTGAGCAGGTACGTTAAATCAAACCATCTATAACAAGACTGCTTTCCTATTTGCCAAACAACATCGGCTGGCCAGGTCTATAGCAGTTGGCTGATTCCAGATGTCTCAAGGACAGATGGGTGCTTTGAGAATCCAAAGCATTGGCAAACACCTTGATAATCTAGTTTATAGCGTTACAGACAATCTGCACATGAGGCAATGGACCTACTACGTGTTGGTGCACATCTCTGCTGGAACCAAAATGGCAACATGAGTGCACTCGATTACTTAATGCATGGGGAAAATAACAGCAAAGTCAGCCTTTGGTATGCGGTTTTGAAGTAACTAAGTATTTTTCATCAGTATTTCCAGCTCATTCACCTGTGCTGTCCTCCTGAGGAGGTCCAGCACTTGATCAAATGCTGGTTACACTGGTTCTCCAAAGGTCTGACTTTCATCAGTACTTTTGGCTTTGCATCTTCCTTGTGCTTTCGCCTCTCTACTCACAAGAGGTGTCCATGACCTAAGCAGCTGAAACCCAATCACCCTACCCTCTTAAACAAACAGAGGTTACCCTCATTAAAGCCTCTTGCTTGTTACATTCACATTATTTAACAACCACCACCTAAACACGGTGAACTGCCACATTTCATCAAAGTCCAAAACTCTGAGCTTTTAATATTAAAATCACTTTCTTCAAGTGTTTTTCACATTGTTCCATAACGTTGCTGTGGCTTTCCAGCTACCTCAGACTTTCAGTGACCGTTACCCGAAGTGATTTAGAGCGTGCTGTTCAATACAATCAGAAACAAGGTCAACAAAAGCTGTATTTTTAAACTGAGGGGCAAGCAGACAAAGAATCATCAGCAGTCACTGTCTGGGCTGTCCCAGGAATAACTCAGGACCATGTAAGGTTGCTGGGTTTTCTTTTAAATACTGCTTGGTCTCCCTCAAGAGAATATTTCCAAAAGAGCAAGGAAATAGCTGATGTCAGGAACTCTCTTTAACAGCCCGTGCTTGCTAAGCAGCTCAGTTAACCTAGATCTAGTTGTTTAATAATAGAGAAGGCACAGGCAAAGTGTTATACTAAGATACCCTGCTAGGTTAAACCCTGAATTTCTCCAAAGAACGGCTGTTAGCCAGTCACTGAAAATTTTGGCCAAATTTGTTCTACCATCTGCATGTAGATATTCAAATGCAGTGGTTTTACACATTTAAAAATGCAGCTGATCTTCACAGTCTAAAATACACGCATCACATTAAGTGGCTGTTTCCAATACGGCGATGATACACTTTTAAGTTGTAGAAAATATTTACAAACTAATTGATCATTGCTGCAACAGTACCTGACTGTGAAGCATTTCAAACTCTATAATGGGTCTGTGTGGATTGAAAACATTCATTTAATCAGCTGTAAGCAAATGAGGAATTGTGTATCCATCCAATCCTACGTGGATGCCACGGATGACGGCGAGGGACCCACAGCTCTGACTGAAGAAAACACAGGGAGGCTGTCATTAGAGTAGCTACAGGAAAATATTTCTAGTGGGTGGGGAGGGGGAATACCGAAGTTCAGAGTAAAAAGGAGTAAGTCCGACTGCAGTACGTACATTAATAGCATTCACTAAAACTTCTTCAACACACTAGTAGATTTATATTCACAGTATGGCTGAAACTACTATCTCCATTGGTTGTCTCTACGTCTCAGTTTTGCCTCTTTATAAATTCACCTCTGTAGCATGCAGGGGAAAATCAGTCTCGGTCTTAAAACCATAATCCAGAAGAACAGAAAAAGGAATACATTCTTATGACATGTATACGTGAAAGAGTTAATGCCACATCATTAATTAAATGTCTCCGAGGTGCTAAATACATGCATTAATTGTCACTGCTCAACACTTCTAAGATTTTCCCACCCCCCATAAAACTGTTCCTGTAGGTTTGATTTTTTTTTTTTTTATTGCACCATGTGTTGTACAGAAGGCACGCACTAATCTTCAAAAAGCAGCTTCCAAAAAAATCCTGGTGAACACAGCACAGAAGGCTCCTCCAAAGACAAAGAACAAGACATCAGTGTCTCATCTGCTGTGAATTAGTTTGCTTTTTTTCCTTCAAGAACTTTCAATATGAGAATCCGATCAACAGTTAATCTCTGTGAGCAGACACCACTTTGTTGTCCTCTGTGGTAGTTCTCTGCTGCTGGGGTAATTTGTTGCTGAACAATTGAGGCAAATACTTGGCTCAGGATAGAAAGAAGTAAGATTAGTCTGTAATTGGAATATTTTGTCTCATTTATTCTTGAAGATGTGCCATATTACACTCCATCAGCCAGGGGTTATTGTTTTATGAAATCAAGCTGCACCTGGCATTGCATTGTATAAAACCGAAAGTGCTGCTGTTTGCAATCTAGCTTTCTATTTACCGAGACTCTAGTACCAATGAATGTCTCATCCTGTGGTGTAACCTTCACCCCTTCAACCAATTATTCTACATAGTCTTACATTAAAAAACAATAAAGATAATTTTCCAGGACTACTATAAAATTTAGCCATAATATCAAACAAAAAAGTGTCACAAATCAAAGTAATCTACGCACTTTTCTCCATACATTTATTTTCTACTTCCAGCAAGTTTTCAAGATGATCTCTTCTTTTACATCTTCAAGCGATTACTACTGCAAATGAAAAATTTATATGTCAAGCTAACTGCTTGTATCACTATTTCATTTACTTTGACCTCTAGATGTTTTTTTGTGCTTTGAGATGATTGCAGGCATAAAAACAGGAGGGTATTTAAAATTCAGCTGCATTTATGACATACTTGTACTGGTGTATCTTACACCACGTGCGACAGCATATTTTTAGAAAGTATTATCAAAGGAAGTCCTAACTTTCTGTATTTAGACGTGCCTGATCGAATAGAAACTTTCATTCTCATTGTCTAATTTTATGTAAGCGCTATTGTACCTGCTGCAAAATCCACCTTTGAAAGACATTCTGCAAAAAGGAGTAAAGAGACGTTTAAATACATGCAGCAACATTTGTAGGTGGCTAATTCTAACCCATCCTCTTGTACATACACAAAGTTGACACCTATTTTGATTTTTTTAATTGAGCCAAGTTTTTACTGTGAAGTTTATACTAACTTCACAAACATGAAGTCAAATATTTACACTGTTAGAATAGAGGATAGAAAAGAATAAACATTCATAGATCAATCCTATTTCTAAGATGTCAGGTGGCAAGGGTAGAAGAACGCATTTTACATTCGGCCTGTATAAAGCATCATAGTATCAAAGAAGGATAAAAAGAAGGGTTTTGCTCGGCTTGGTAGAGATTTTGCCAGGGCAGGGAGAGCATGGTTGATTCTTTAACCCATTAAAAAAAAAAAAAAAAAAAAAAAAGGCGAATAAAAGAAAATTACATGGACCTGTATCTTATAATGAGACAGAAACGAGATTTAGTTTAAACAACTCATAAAGTGCTGTGATTTTCCCCTGATATTAATGCATTTCTATGTAACCAGATAAGACAAAGCATATACTTGCTGCATATGGTATTTCCTACCCATTCCCTAAGGCTTATGAACTATACTCAATTCTAAATACATTATTTTAAAGATGCATTGACATCTGATACCTGACCAGTAATGTTAGATATAAGAGAAGCACTTGAGTTTTTCTTAACAGTAACAAACTGCATTTTTAAAAGTATTTCAGACTGTGGGAGTAGCAATAAGGACCAGGTTACAGCTAAAAGCAAAAAATAAACATACTGAAGAATCAAATAGAAGGCTGCAAAGATGCAAAAAAGACTCAAAGCTGTGCTGTAAGTACAAAAAGAAAAAGATATAGAATCTAGGAAAGGAAAGATAATGCCATAATTCCACTATAAAAGAAATGCGGTCACCTTTTCCATCCCACGTACAGCAGGGTGCCACAGAGAACATCCTGAACACGACTGAGAAAGTGCTCCCCTTCTCGCAGTGCCAGATCCAAGTACGCCTCTTTAGCAGCTGAATGTTATGTTATGGTCAAGCCTGAGGTTTGTCCAACCACAAGGAACACATTGGGTTGTCTTTACAAAATTGATTGCAGGGTATGGGACATAATGAACATTATTAGTTTGATCTACTGTTACTAAGCAAGCTCCTAAATAGGTTCAGTTATTTTAACAGCTTATTTTCACAGCTATATAGATTTTCTTGTCCACGCTCCCCTTGAAACCTGGTTTACCTAATCCTTCACAAAAGTTTCTAACGTAGAAAAACTTTGAATTACAAGTTCATTTGAAAATCATGAGCTATTAAAAACATGTGAAAATCCAGTGTATACAGTCAAACGTCACCCAGCACTGTCAAAAATTACTTGATGCTTCCACCTCATCTCTTCACTAGTGGACAGTCTTCGCTCCCAGAGTGGACCATTTGCGTTTGCAGCGCTTGCGCTCAAGCAGCCATCGCAAAACTTTTAAGACTTGTAGGGTTATAAGGTGGGAGTCATCGTGGCACAACACTGTCTCGCTCCGTCCAAGTAGAGCAAGCAAAGAAGCAGAGAGCCCTTGTCCTGCTAGTCGTCTCACTGCCCAGCTGCAGCTTTTCGCTTGCTCAGGAGGACCTGCCCACCCGCAAGGCAAAGTGCACGCTCCTCTTCCTCCTCCTGCAAGTACTTCCACTGTGCCCCACGCCCTCCCACCCACAGCGGCCGTCTGCTGTGGCCAGCTATCCCTCGTCAACCAGGTGGAGAGAGAAGTTTGGTTTTCTGTACCTTTCCCTGGGCTCCCTTCTCTCTCTAATACATAGCTGGTTTAAGGCCAATTCAAAGACTTCCTCTGAAGTTGTCCGAGCACTGTCTTTTTTTTTTTTTTTTTTTAAAGTCCTTTTTTCCTTCTAGCCACATTCAAAGGAAGAGGTTGTCTTGTTCAGATCAGACAAGCTAGTCCTCATCATTACAATGTTTTCACCATAGCTTTATTTGATTAGAAATTACATTTGGAATGATGCTAGACAAAAAAAAAAAATGGAGCTGAAGGACCTCTGTGTGCCAGACATTGCTGTACACAGGCAAAGTACCTTCAACTCCAGGCTGTAAGACTCTTGGGGCAAAAACTTTAGCCCATGAAAACAAAGAGGAAGAGGGAGCATTGCTTCCCAAGCCCCACATGATCCATAGCGCCTAGGGAAGCCGGCCTCCGTGCTGTGTAGGGTCTGTAATCACACCTTCTCCCCAGGGACACCCATGCACTCCCCAGGTTTCTGGAGGTATCGTATTGCTACAAGTGCTCCACCTCCCTCAGATGCCTTCTTGCAAGAAGGGAGAAAAGTTGACTGTTGAATTTAAAAGGAGATATTTTAAAACTTTTTCACTCTCAAAAGCCTGACAAAAAAAAAGAAGAGAGGTTAAAAGCCACTAGGTCAGTTTTCAAGTTACTGGTGCAGCAGATGGGAAAAGTTTAGTTAATTTTTTATTTATTCTCTTAATGTTGACAAGCAAGCTTCTTCTCTTTTTCCCCCCCTCCTTGACATTATCCAAGCTGGTGTGCCTGGGAAATTGAACCATTTCTAGTCTGTTCACTTCAAAGCATACCCATGCGGGGGGTGGCAGTCTGCCATAGCACAGCATCATAACTTGAGGTGACAGCTCATTTGGAGAGACACAACAACAGCATCCCTTTGCTCATCCTCAGCAAGTTCAGGATCTCACGTTGACATCTCCTCATCACTTTTCACTGCCCTTATTCCAAGGGGGAGGAAGTAAATGCTTTCATCTTTTCTCTCCTCCAGCATTTTCCTTTGTTTGCCTAAGAAGAAGAGCCAAATCATGAGTTTTCAGCAACATTTTGTACAAAAGTGTGTCAGAAGCCATTACCTGGAGGTGCCGATTACTGTTGTGGCATTCAAGACAAGTTGGCAACTGGTATTTCTTTGGAGCAGCTACAGACAAAGAGATAGTCTGAGTTGCTGCTAGATTTTAAAACCAGTTTCTCTAAAAGAGTATTTTTCAGAGTGAACGGAACTGTCAGGGCCAACAAATTGCACATAAGATATGAAAGAAAAGGTAGGTATTTCCATTCTGGGGATACAGCCTCAAAGTGTGAGACATCGCTCTGGGGAAAAAAAAAAAAAATCTTGGTGGCAGTTAAAAAAAACCAAACAAACAAACAAACAAAAAAACAAAACAAAAAGAAAAGAACCCAGCAAAGTTACTAAAAGAAACATCAGAAATGAGAACCCAAAGATGTGGTTAAAGGCCACATCACATATACTCAGTCACTGGTAGTTAATAGCTCAGATGTCCAGAGGTTGCTGGCGACAATTGCTAGGTAGGTAGGTAAGACTACTACATTTTAAAGAAACTTTCAGAGCAGAGGATAGAAAATATGTTGGATGTATTCTTGTTGTTCCTGCTCCGAGGACTTACCAGGTCTAAGTATAACCGCCTGTAAAGGTAGTGACCTTTCATAAATCCATTTGAGATTTAGTAATAACATCTGATATTTAAAGAACTTGGAAATTTTAGAATTCTTGCCTAGATGGAACACAAGCAAGGTGCAAAAGCAACTGCAACATCCACCCCAGATCTACAGCATGAGCTGTTTGTTCTTAGGAAATTTGTCTGGTTCACCTTTCTCACAGCTTCTTCTGCAAACAGACAATATTTGTCAGGTACAGTAATTTCAGGCATGGGGTAATACTTCAGAAGCATACTACTTTGCCGGAGATAAGTACTTGAATTTTAAAAGGCAATGTCATTTACAAGCAAGTTGCACTGTGCTCTGCATCACGCTACACATGCTGTCTGCCTTCTGTGTGCTGGTAAACTTCATTCCAGTTGGCAGTTTCAGTTGTTTCTATACTGCAAAGTGAAGTGGTGCTTTTTCCACAATTCTAACTCCTCTTATTGTCTCAATTTCAAGCTAAGTTTTAGTCCAAGAATAATGTTAAAAAATGAAAAGCAGAAGTGTGTATATTTGCTGCCCCAGATGTTATTTATGGCAGCTTAGGGGGGAAAAAAAAAAATCAGACACTGACAACTTTTGAGGTAATCAAATATTTTCTGTTCACTCATTGATCTTTCAAAAATTTAGCTTGCTTGATTGAAAACAAGTTGTTAACGGGAAACTGTCACCTTCCTTCCCTGTAGTTACCACGCCAGCTGGCTAGCATTTAAGTATAGATATTAAAGGGATTTATTTAATATTTTTCTTGTGTATTTAGAGTTAGTGTGTAGTAATTATTCCCTTTTCTGCCGTAGATGGGTACTTACTAGAATTTAGATCCAGTAGTTGGAAGAATTCTGCCTTTCAGGGTTGTAGGTCTCCTTTACCTTTGTAGAGTATTATGGGCCACATGATGAGCAAAGAGCTACCATACTGGTTCAGGCAAGGGTTCATCAAGACCAGCGTGCCACCTCCAACACTAGCTGCAAGCAGCCAGCCAGGCAAAACCAGCAGCAGTGTCACTTCCATTGAGTCCTTTCCTGCTGTCCAGCTATATTCAGCTCAGGAGAGAGTTCCTGAGCCCAGCTTGGTTTGTCTAGAAGCCCTCCAATGGATCTCACTTCCAAGGTGCTTGCACAAGAAAACAGCACTATAAACGCTAAACACTTTTGCGTAAGCCTGTTGTCACAAAGAGGATTCTCACAGAAACTGGCCATCTTTGGTAAAAATGTTTTGAGGTCGTCTTAGTCTTTGCTGTCACCAGCCATGAATTAATCCCAACGGTCATTGGATGTGGCTGCTCAAAAAGTGGTATGGCCAAGCCGCTGAGTCAGAGATCTCTGCCGGGGCTGAACGTCCCCACCAGGGCTACTTCAGGTCTGCAGCCCTACCTTGTGTTATATATGGCAACTCCTGTGGCACCTTCTCCCGAGACACCAGCTCTACAACTTAATCTGCCAGGATTCTGCCCATCTTCATGGATGAGCTGATTTCGCTTCGTTTCATTTTTAACTCGAGCTGATCACGTGTTGTACACGCATTACTTCACTTGGACAATGAAGTTAATCTGTCCCTGTATGCAGTAGTTACTGTGCTTGCCTAAACCTGAACGTGATTCTCTGCGTAGGTGCAGCAGCTGTGCAACAAGGTTCCTGGATCAGCAAGGACAGCCCTGCACCCACACAGTCAGGGCTCAGGCAAACCCAGGCTTTCTACATCGTTTCCATCTGATCTGGCACACAGGCACATCACCAGCGTAGTATTTCTAAGCCACCTCAGAACAGAACTCCTCTTTGTTTCGTTCAACATTAATGTATCTGTATAATTTCCTTTTGATTAATGACTTGATCCTTATACCTATATCTTGGCTATTTTTCTTTTTTTTTTAATGGGATATATTTTTTCCTTTGGCTAAAAAGTCATGTAAAACTCACTTTCTTGTTCTATCCCGGATTTCAGTTGGTCAGAAATGCAGCAGGCCAGTTCTTTACTTCAATTATACCAGTGAATCTGTCCCTGTGAATATGTCTTCTCCCAGAAGGGAAACTAGGGAAGAGAGAGAATTTCAGTCCATCTGTTCTGTCCAAAATTAGGAATTACAGAGGAGTGTGAGAATAAAAAAAAACAACACACAACCCCCCCACCCCCCAACCCCTACAATCCCATAAACTCTGCCCACGCTTGAATTGAATCTTATTTTGCCTGAACTACTTCTACCCCTACTAAAAACACTTCAAATTCTCCAGTACCTTTTTACAACTTAAAATTTTAATTGGAAACAAACTGCTATGTCAACTGAATAGATTGCATTAGATTTAGGTAACAGAAATTCAGAAAAGATATGCGTCAGACTCGGATAGCTTGGAGTGGAAGTTCAGATGTCCAGACATTTCAGAAATTATCAAAATTCATTCTTATTGGTGTGAAAGAAGCTTGTGGTGAATTCTAAGCCACAGGGACTTACAGGGAAAGGCAGGATGAAAAGAGGGGCTGTGCTGTGCACACAGCCGTGCTATTTACAACATTCTGTTTCACATGTCACAGTTCAAATCTAGTTGTCTAAAGCTGATGCAATTCAATAGAGTGAAACTATTCCAGCAGTTGTAGCTATACTGCTTCATTATTCTTCAGTAAAGCAGGTACGTTAGGGTTTGAAACTTCTGAACTGTGTCCTCGGTACTCTGAACTCAATTTCCTAGCAACTTTCACAGTAAAAATAGGACAAAGTGTGTTGCATTTACTAAGGGAAAGTTATACCATGATTTCCCTCCCATCTCATTTTACAAAACAAAACAAAACAGATTTACTCTGAAGTGATGCTCAGTCTGAAGTAGACAAGCTCTTCAGCTGAAATTCAGAGGGTTGTGCCCCCTCTGCTTCTAGTAGTCTCAGTAATTAGAAAAGAGCAACTGAAGTTACAAGGAGTGTTCAATGAAGTGATTATGGAGAGCGCTACAAAATACCAGTCCCCGAGGGTACAATTACAGCATTCTAGTGAAGGGACCTGTAGGAAAGGCAGGTATGCAAACATTACACAGAAGACTTTAAAGATGCATGAAAGATCACAAATATTTGCAAAACTGGTCTTTGATTTTTGCTGCATGTGCTACTCCTCAGCTTATTTTCACAAACCAAGCAAACAAAAAAAAACCCCCTCGTCAAGTCTGACTTCCTCTTCTATTCCCTCTCTTGTCTTCCTTTTTTGCTTCCTACTGCAACTATCATGCGTTTAAAAGACCTCTGTCACACCAATTTATCACCCATAATGGCCAGAGAGCGTGTGACGCAAGGCACATGGTCAATACCATAAATAATTTGGGCAAGTAGAACTTAAATTTCCTTAGGATGAGTGAACAGATTTAATCAAAACCAAGCATTATCCCCCCAGATCTCTCTGGAACAACGTAATTTTCCATAATCCAGCCCTCACTGCCCAGGCTTGTTATTTGATCCTGTACTTAACTTCCAAACAACATGAACTGTCAAACAGTGATTTTTTCTGTAGTTTTGGAGGACTCCTTGGCTTGCAGTTTCCAGGAATACAAGGCCTATGGAATTGCTCATCAGAAATAACGCATGCTTTATCATGCAAAAATGAGAGTTTGCAAAGTGGGCACTGCAGCCCACCTTGATCAGGCTCAGAAAGTCTTTGGTAGAAAGGTAGGAGGCACAAGTTAGACAAGAGTTAGGTCAGTACTTTCAAATAGAGCTTTTCTGTGCGACTTGATCCATACTTTGAATGTACTTCCCTGCCACAACATTCCTATCTACTTCATATCTACTTATGTTCAGGACAGCGATGGTTTCGATTTGCTTATCAGCATGAACTATACCCAGCGAAAACATTAGATTTTTACTGAGCCCTTTCTCTTTTAGAAACCAAGTTTCAGTTAAGGGAATATCTACATACTGACCAGAGCAGTAGCTAAAATGTACAAGACCTGAAAACTGTACAAGGAACAGTTTTCTTAAACACGCCTCATTGGGAAACACCACCAATAGCCGAAAGCAACTTTCAGGTAACAATTTTTGTTGAACTTAAGGAATCATCTAGGAAAGGTGCCTTAGAAACCGTATCAGAACACATCAAACTACAGTCTCTTCATTTAAATGCCCGAGGTGCAAGATTATATATATTTATATATATTTATATACCAACCAGCAATTAATTCCAGGTAGCAGTACCTGCCATTAGCACTCAATTGATGGTCAGTGTGGTTTTCTGACTACTATATCTTCAAGGGATATGATGATCCATTCCCTAATGCATTCGTACAGTGGTTAGAGACAAATCAAGTCTGCTTTTAATTTGAAGTACTATTTGAACAGCTTAATTAACTTATCCAGCTTTTAAGTAGTACTTGCAAACACTGTTATACAAATAGGAAGGCCCAGTTAACACAGAGTAAAAACATTGCATTTGAATGATCTTCAGCAATCAACATCTTGTTAGCCTACGTGTTTTGCTGTTATTTGGAGCCATGAGATGGTCAGAAACAGAGATTCAGTAGTTGAGTATTCTGTCGATGCAGTACAGTCTGCTTACAGGGGGTGTATGAAAAGATCTGTCTAGGCACAAAACTTCAAGGAAAGAGTCAGATTCCTTAGTCAGTATTCCAACATCGTCAGCACAGCCAATACTGTTTAAAATGTTCTTCCTGTTGCATGACCCTGGGAGAAATGCAAGAAGTTGGTTTCTTGCTGTGTTTGTGGCTCTTGCGCTCTTCTCTGCCTCTTCCAGCTGATTGAAAACTATACAGTTACAACTATAGTTAGTCAACCACAGTACCTATATTTCATAGAATCATAGAATCATTTAGGTTGAAAAAGACCTTTAAGATCAAGTCCCACTGTTAACCTAGCACTGCCAAGTCCACCACTAAACCATGTCCCTAAGCACCGCATCTACACGTCTTTTAAATCCCTCCAGGGATGGTAACTCAGGTACTTCCCTGGACAGCCTGTTCCAATGCTTGACAATCCTTTCGGTGAAGAAATTTTTCCTAATATCCAATCTAAACCTCCCCTGGCACAACCTAAGGCCATTTTCTCTCATCCTATCACTTGTTACTTGGGAGAAGAGACCGACCCCCACCTCTCTACCACCTCCTTTCAGGCAGTTGTAGAGAGCGGTAAGGTCTCCCCTCAGCCTCCTTTTCTCCAGGCTAAACAACCCCAGTTCCCTCAGCCGCTCCTCACAGGACTTGTGCTCCAGACCCCCCACCAGCTTCGATGCCCTTCTCTGGGCACTTCCTTGGTGTGAGCCCTGCGTGTAAACTTTGTAACTGTGCCCACCTATACCTCATTGGTTATGCTAAGGAATAGCAAGAACATACTGGTCACTAGCAGCTGTGTGTGCCAGTGTACGCCCTAAAACAGATTTTTCTCAAGGATACACAGAACCTTAAACCGACTGTTTTCTATGATACTGTTTATAAAGTGCCTGTTTGTATACCTGGTTGTTTTGCTTGGTAAGAAGATAACCACCTTTTTTTCCTGTGTTGCTGAGTGAACTTAGGCTTTGCTACCAGAAAGCACTTGTCATTCCGTGGGCAGGTAGCTGGCGTGAGGAGAGCAGCTGTGATGCTGCCAGCTAATTGTGCCACTGCATGCGTATCAGCATGTCTTGCGTTCTAAAATCTCAATAACTGATCCTTGTGATTTAGGTATCACCTCAGCTTCTTTTTCCTTTTCTCATAGCAAGAAAGGATTGCAAATGTGATATTGAAACAGAAGACGTAAAAAATGATTATTCTGGATGTTTTGAGATATTGTGATTTTAACTTCCTCTCATGATTTTTGAGTGCTTGAAGTTGGTGAAGTAATAAAGCCGAAGCTCCTCCCGAAAACAAAAAAAAACCCACCCATGGCTAGAGAGAGCAGTTACTCTCTGTTACCTCTAGTTGTGTTTGCTCGAATAAATTAGCTGAATGCCATTCAATACTCTTCTGAATGTTCATTGTGGGGCAGACTAATAGTTCTTAGGTCACTTGAGCAGGTCATTCTAGCCAGCTCTAAGGTAGATTTAAAGCACAAAACATTGCAGAAGTCTTTTCAGTCACATTGTCAACGAGAGATTTAGTCATATTACTCCAACTTGAAAAGTTTCTTCTAAAAATCATTACCAATTAATTTCTGATCTCCCAAGTTTAATTGACCAATTAAACAATTTAAGATTTTCTTCCTGCTTGGCCCTGAAAAAGTTAACAGTATTGGTTTTTTGAGTTTTCTTGTACTTTGTATTGTCTCCTGGGCTCTTTACTTATCCGTACCAATTCTTTTACATGTTACGTTATTGACTTTTTCTTCTCTGTGCGGTCTAAGTAGCCATGGCATCCAAATGCTTTGGCTGTTCTTTGGGTTCTGATGTATTGAGAAAAACATTTGTTGCATATTTTGCTGAATAAACTGAGCATAAATTTCAAAGGGCATCTTGGTATGAGGAAATGGCTAATTACAACTTACTTTGTATTTGACCTTCTGCATCTTTGCTTCACATTATAATATGGTAATTAAAATTGATCCTTATGGGAGGATTTTTTTTGGTGAAAATTAGCTCTCATTGTCACTAAATACAGGAGTGGCTGTGCTAGGTTAGGTAAGAGTAATGATGTTTTCTATCCTCTTGTAATTGGCACGCAAATGATAGTTAATGGTTTGCAACTTTATCAGAAGTTGTCGATTCCTCCCTGCACCAACTCTTTGTAATTGCAATACAAACTTGTGTATTGCCTGGACCTTGCTTGCAAGAAGCTGGCTCTCCGTTAGAGAGGTCAGAATGGTCAGGTAGCACAGGTAGATGGAAAACTAACAAGGTTTGTAGTTAAAAGCCATGAAGATCATTCGGATAAGCTTCCTCCCTTCTTCCTTAAATCGTAAGGCTGAATTTCTATTAACGTGACAGTCTTTGCCCAGGGTTACACAAGAGCTGAGCTTACTCTCCTGCATGACTACATGTGGCTCTCAGTTCAGGGTGGCTTACTGGGTTATTACCCTGCAACCCAACCCTGAAAATATTTTTTTCAAATCCTGTTTATACTCTCAGGTTTCCATTCCTCTCCCACACACCTATCTCTTCAGCTTTCCCACACACCCACCTACCTACCCACAGAATTACTTTAATTAAATGTTACTCATGTGTGGGTTTACTTACCACTTCTCCCTCCTTAATCTGTTCCCTTTATAGGGTCAGTATGAAAGAGTGTCTTGATTCAAACATTTAACTTTGCTGTCTGTCAATATTAGAAAGACAGTAGTGAGGCATGTCGATCTGTCTTGGCTTAGCCTGCAAGCAGGTGAATCCATCTGTAAGTTTGAAGCTGCTTTATGCTCCACCAGTGACGTGACAGGGTGAAATACGCATCACAGGCAAAAGTAGAGAGAGGACAATTTTCCTATTCGCTAGATATGCATTCAGGAGACGGTGAGAAGTTCTTCCTTTCAGACTTTACTGGAAAAGGAATTAGACTGAGCTAACAGTATATCACACACATTGCGCTGTATTTGGTCTTTCTGTGACGTGGAAAGATTTGGGTGGTCATTTTAAATTGCACAGATCTAGACATTAAATGGCCAACTGTTTGTTAATTAATTGTAGAAATAGGTAGGAGCTCCAGATGAAGGGATAAGTAAGAGAGTAACCTAGGTTTGTTCTGTCTTGAATTAATCCTACATCTATATGGCAATTTCATTACAAAAGTGTGACATGGAAATAGTAATCTACATGCCAAGGTACTTACTGCAATTTGAGGATGACCAGAATAGTGCGTTTTTTTTCTGTCCTGGTTCTACTGGAAGATAAGAATGCAGCTAGGATGTCCATTCAGGCCATTAGACTGTAGGAGTTAGACTTGTGAAAGCATGCATACCGTCGTACTGTGAACTGCAGATAAGTTATGTTTAAAACTATTGATAGTAAATTGATAGTAACATAAGATAACTGCCTTAGTGAATCTGAACTTCCCGGTATATAATTTTCTGATTTTAATATGAACATCACTGTTTAAAGAAAACTATTTTGTATTATTCTTATTACTATGCTTTTCTGACTTCTAGTAAAACCAAAATGCTTCAAAATGTATTTACAATATCAATAAAGTAGAATAATAATACATGTACAGATCAGTACCTTTATTTTAAAAATTCAGGTACTCTTAAAACTCTGTTTACTCTTGCTGTCATAGGTTTTGTTGCCAGTTAAGAGAGTTTATACTTTACAGTTGCATCTTGTAGCTAGACAGTATTTAAAACAATGTACACATTTGATAATTAATTTATTAAAATATGCATTTACAGTAGAATGCCTCTACCAAAACATTATCTGCAGTTCTCCCACAGCAAAAGCAAAACTCCGGTTCTGTTTCTCTTTGCGTGAAACGTACTTAGTTGCTCTGTATGAAATTGAGGTTCTTTCGTGTTGATATGTAAGCAGTTGTTAAATTCAAAAAAGACAGTGTAAGCTGATTAAAGTGTAACTTGATCCTATTCGAGGGGTTTTTGAGATGCGAGTAGTTACCATGTGCTTTGTGCTTTTTACTTACATGATTAAAGGTGAACATTTAGTTACTTTGTTGGCACTGCAGGGACAGAGGATAAATATTTCCTAATATATTGAGAAGGTTTTATGTACGTGTATAAAATAATTGCTAATTTTTTAAAAAGAATTGCATAAATGCAAAACCCGCCTCTCCTTTTGCTTGCTTCTTGCCTGCTTTTAATCTTTGTGTGCATTTTAGTTGCTTTGTCTTCCTGTTCATCTTTACAACACTCTATTCCTTTTTTATAATCTTCCTCTGGTTTTCCTTTTATGTTATTTCTGAATATGCCTGCTTTGTCTCTGCTTCTTGTTTCTTCCCAGTTTTTGCTCATTCCAAGATTATCTAGTAGTTTATTTTCATTCCCCGCCCCCCCCCCAATAGGAGTTGCAAAGCCAGCTACCATTGGTTTTAGTGCGGCATGGAGAGAATATGTACTCTTCTGAAGGGAATATGTAGTTGATGTGAAGAACATACATGAATTCTCTGGTATTTCTGTATCTAGATTGCTGCATCTTGCTGGTTCTAGATGCTTTTTCAGATGGTATCCCACGCAGTTGTGTTGCGGTATCAGCATATTGTGCTGCCTTTTTTGATTTAGAAAAGCCTCTGGACGGCTTTTTAAAAGAGACCCCTCAGGCCATCTACTACTCTTCCTTAAAGGGGCTTTCTGCATTTGCTTTTCCAGTGGAGACCTCTTTAAATCTCACCCACTGAAAGAGTTGCCACTGCCACTGATCTTATCTTCTCTTTCTGGGAACTGTTTCTGAACTACAGTCAGAGTCTTATTCCAGTATACAAATTCTGAGATGCCTATTTAAAATCCATCTCCAAATGCCAGGAGAATGTGCAAGTACTCTTCAGGCCCTTCACAGCCGCAGCAACCAGTTCTGTTAAAAATGCTTGTGAGAAGCGGGGGATTAAAGACAGCCTGTGGGGCAGCTCCAGCCTCTGCCACGAGGTCTAATAACACCTCTGGGTATAGTAGACAAAGAACATGAAACTCTCTGTCGATGGAACAGAGGACTTGAAAGATTGTTTGCCATTGAGGACATCTCAACCTTTATATACTGACGGACTGCAGATTGTGTAATAAGGCTGGCACTGCCTCCCAGCTTCCTTATACCTTGAAAAGTAAGTATGGAGGGTTTCTCTTGCTGTGCTTTTTTGCTTTGGATTGTAATTGAAGTACTTTTCTTTTATTCTCTGATTTATTTTAAGAAAAAAAAAGCGCAGCAGAATGCCTTCTGATTCAATCAAAAGAGAGGAGGAAAGCATGATTACAATCGTCAAGTCTTTTCTATGCCTGTGTTTTGTTTGTTGCTGTTATAAAAAGTGCGTCAAAATATGTCAACTAGTTAATTTAATAAGGATTTACATAAGTTCCAGCTGTTCCAGAATAGTATCTAAATATTTGATTTGAAAACAATATGTGTACCAACACTGCAACATACTGCAGGCATGATCACCCAGCTATCCAGAAAGATCTAAGTCTGTCTGTGCTAATTAGTGTTTGCAGATGAAGCTTCTGTAGTGCTAGCTTCAGTTAATAAAAGATCTTGGGGTTATAAGTGCATAATGTGTGAGATAAGAGATGTCTACAAAACTGAATGGAAGCTATGTAAATTTACTATTCTCAAGTTATAATAATGCCGGGACACCTAATTTTGCTTTTCGTAATGACGCGATATATTTTGGAACATGTTCATGTTACAAAACCTGTTATCTTATTGCTGCCCTTATTTAAAGAGATTTCTTGCCAAAAATATAGTTATAAAATGTCAATTTACTTAAAATATTTGGAAGTATTAATCTTAACAGGAAATTATATTAAAAAAGAAATTCTGAGGTTTTTCACTTACATTGAGGAAAAATTAATAGTTTAGGCCAGAGAAATATGCTTTTAACTTGTGCATTTACTTGCAAATGCAGCAGTTCTGTTGCCTATTTGCTCAGAGTCCTTATTCTTTTGGTTTTAGGGGTATGGAAATACTTGGGTTGTGCTGAGAAATATGGTTTCTCATGGATAAATCCCCTCTTCATTTCCTTTCTTACATAGTTTTCAAGTTGAGTGTTATCAAATTTAGTGAAACAGATGCTGAGTTTCACCTCTGAATATTTGTATTTCCTTGTGCTCACACTTAAGCTCTTCCTTTTTTTTCTTTAAAGAAAAACTGGCAGGGACTGGTGGCAAACTGTCTTAACCTGGAGCAGCAGAAACGGTGGAGCTTTGTTGTTTGTGACATATGAATGTCACTTTTTTCTCTTTTCAATACAGAATGTATTCTAATTTTGACAGTGTGTTTGGGAAGAAATATTAGATGGTGTTAAAAAGTAAAGGATATAAAAGAGAAATAAAAATCAGATAAAAAGGTAGATTTTAAGCAAATGGAAAAACTTCTTGTTTGTAGTAGTCCCTTAAAGTGATGAGCTTAAAATACACTATAATTAGTGGGAGTTTTAGGAAGCTTGCTTAAATTCCTGGGTTCTAAAAATTTCTTTCTGATTTACAATATCAAAAAGTTAAAAGTTGGAGAAGTAAACATGTTTGTAAAGTAGACATGGAATCATTTCTAATGCACGAACATTGTTTGACTATATCCCGGTAAATTTGCACAGTGGTACACAGTACTTTAGTGACAAAATATGGATGGTTTTAACCCCAGAGATAAGTCTTGCAAGCACTTCTCGCTGAAAGGGCTGTGTACTGGTGTTCACAAAACTCGAATAGGACGGCTTACAAAGTTAGGAGATTCAGGAATAGATACCTGTATAGTGGGGTCCTGAGTTTATGCAGCGCTGCTGGATGGTTGTGTTTGCATACACTTGCATTAGGAGATTTTGCCTTTAATACAAGCTGATGGGTGACATTTTGAGTTGTACGCATTAATTGCGATATCAAGCTTGTGCTGAAATGTCAGCACCTGCTGGTGCTCACAAAAATAGCCAGTACTGGCTACCATTAGGGCTATTTAAAATTCTGTTTTGAAGGTAATCTTTAGCATATACTTGTAGTTATAAAGCTTTGGAACACTGCAGGCTCTGCTCGTTGTAAAACTGCTGAAGTTAACATACAGACTGGCAGCGTATGTACTTGTGAAATGGCTCACGCATGCAATAAAAGCACTTTCACACCAGCATAAAATGTTGCTGTTGGCTTCTTCCTGTCTCTAGCAAGCATTTCCAATTTTAGAATTTTCTTCCACTCATTTTTGAGCTAGACTCCCCCTTTTCTTTTTTTCCCCACTGAAGGTGTTGCAGATCCATTCCTTTTATCTCTCTGTTCTCTCTTGAAAGGAACTTACAGACATTTCCAATGTTACTTCTCTTTTTGCATGTACAGCACAGTCAACTTTCCAAAGATTCTAATGTGTTTTATAGAAAAAACGCATTCAATCAAAGGTGTTAGTGTCAGAATCATGGATTCTGTTCTCTGCTTTCTGATGGAAAGAACCAAGGTTTTTCTTTTTTGATTATTATTGTTACAGCAAGAGGTACTTCTGTTTTCAACATAGGTGTGGTTTTGCTTTGGGTTTTTTTTCCCAAATACATACATTCAGGACAGCAAATCTACTCTGTCTCAGGCTCCCTTACTCCACCTTAGCCCTATGCATCTCATTTTCTGTCTGGAACTTTTATCCAGATGCGATTCGAGGACTTGGGATATTTGTCTGGGCTTTTTCAAAGTTAAGATTCCCAAACAGACTATTACATGCCTAGAAATGCAGCATATACTCGCTGTGTGCTAGAAGATACAGATGATGTTAATAAACCTAACGATGCATGTGTAGCAAGTTTTGTCTATAGTAAAAATATGTTATTTTGCGTGTCACATTTCTGACTGAGAAATGTGGCAGCCCTACTGGTCCTGTATGCCCTGGCCACCCACTATATAAAATTGCTTTCTACTGTCATCAGCTCTTTGATATTTCTATAGATAATCTTTTCAGGTAGCAAACTGAACCTAGTCACAGTATCTCCAGTTTCCTTAACCTAAACACTTACAATATATTGGCTGAAATTTGAGTAGCTTTCTAATTAATTGAGTTATTGATTTGACATGCTGATTTGACATATTTCAGATACTGATCATTTAGACCTGCTAAGTGTAGGAGCAGTTAGCTGGCATAATTTACGAGCCTGGTAGTTTTTATTTTGATTGAACTTACGGTGTCTTATGCTTTTAAGCCTTTTGCCTTCAGTGGGAAGGAAGGAGGGCTCATATTCCTGAATATTCAAGTTTTGTATTTTCGTCTATCTGTCTGTCTGTCTATCTATTTATCTGTCTGTTTTCTTCCATGAAGAATGGTACTTTGTCTTTGTTACAAGTAAAAGGAGGCTTTTTGGTTCAGCATACAGTTACTCATTATTACTTAAGACATTCACAGGGAGGTTACTGCAGGTATAGCATAGTCACTCCACAGGTATCAGAGTAATCATTTGAGTTTAGACTAGACCTGAACTGTTTTACAGTTCACAGTTTAATGAGCATTACAAGCATATTCCATTCTCTCAGGTGTTACGTTCTTGCTGCTGGGCTGAAAAGAGGGGAACGAGTCTGGCTGGTGGTATGTTTGTCGAAGTTGTTTGCCCCTGCAACAAACCATGCATTTACTGCAAGGAATTGCTCTTGATCATAATTTTTGGGTGAAGAAATGGGAATAACTGGGAAATCCCTGACATTTAGCTGAAAGTACTAATCCTTTGGGTATGCTTTGTAACACCTTGCCCTGCTGATCAAATGCAGCAATCAAATGTGGTATTTGCTCAGCAGTTTTCAGTAAGAGTAGGTATTATTTACATTATTTATAGGTGGGTTCTTTGGTAATTAAATAGTGCCCAGGTGATAAGCTCGTTGCTCTCACATTTGTTACAGTACCTTTGTACCTTGACCTTCCGCTGATAAGGTTTGTGAAAATAATAGCCTAGTGCGTATTTAGGCCAATTTTATCACTAAGAGTGCTATGAGGGCTTGAAGAGGTTTTTTTAATTTGTTTGCTTCAGTCTTATCTCTGTAGTCACGAATTCGCTGTCCACTCTCCTGTATAGTAAAGGCTGAGGGGGAAATACACAAAATATCTAAGGCTGATGTTAATGCTGCAGGAATATAACGTGGGGGTTCAGCGTTGCACTGTACAAGCTTGTTGGTGCTGATGAATTGCCTTGTCACAGAGATGTAACCAATGTTATGAAATCTTACTGTGATTTTTTTCCTCATAGAGATGTCACAGTGACTGAAGGAGGATGTATGACATGCTGTGTTACTGCCTTAGGACCAGAATGTGTTGTCTGCTTTGGTGCAGCTGAGGGACTAAGGGGTTTATATTACTAGCAGCTTGTCAGGGCACAAGGCAATCTATTGGTGCATTATAGGGCTGCTCTAATCTGGTTTTGAATGCAAGGCGACCCTTTGTTTTCTCTAAAATTCCTGACATTTTACCAGGTGATGATTCCTTATATAAGGGAAGTTGAATTGCATTTCCTACTGCTCTTATGAGGTAGCACAAAACAATTTGAGATAGTTTACAAGCTTGTGACCTCAAACGATAAAGGTATTTCTTTATATTCAAGAGTTCTTTAGATTTGGGAGTGGAGTATAAGACTGAGATATTTCTGAATGTGATGCTACTGCTTTAATCTAGTGTGATTATTTCTTTCTTGTTGAGTTTAGAGGATGATCCCCTCCCAGCATCTCGTATGAAAAGATTGATTTCATCCTTGTGACCATTTTGTGAGATTTTGCTGAACTACAATTCTTGGTTTTTTCTACTTTTGCAGAGGAGGAACTAGGGTACAAGTAGTTTAAATAACCCACTAGAGGCAAACCTGGGACAAAATAGATTGCAGAAGCTGGCTGTCCTGAGTCCAAGTGTCTAGACTGAGAGAGTCTTTTTCCCATAACAACAGAATGCTCTTGCTGAAGTTCATTTCGAACCGATGTGTGCTTTTGGAGCTTTGAGCGTTGAATAGATCACAGTCTAAGCTTGATTGGTGCGAATGCTGTGTTTCAGGCGTATGAATAAGAAAAAAAGTTGGGAAGATACTCTGTTACTTAGGAAATGTATATCTTTTAAAAAAGAGGTAAAACTCTGCAGCTTGGTTTAACTTTCAGACATACCATGCAGACCGTGTGAAGTTAACACCTCTTCGTCCACCTGCACCGCCCCTTGGGATATGTGATGAGATGCTGTCACACACAACGTCAAGATGCATCTGCTCCTGTGCTTTGGCATAGTTTCCAGCTCTCTTCCACAGAGGAGTGGGATTGAGGAGTCAGAGATGGGGCATGAAATGATATGAGGAAACATAACTGCTGCCAGGATCATGGGAAAGGTCAGGTGACAAGGGCCTAAAACTCCCTGTAGCATGCTAAATACGAAGGCATTCTGCTGTGTTACTTAGCTTTACAAATAGAGGGACCTGTGGCTGTGGAGAGAGGGAGACTGAAAACTGGCCTTTGACTTACTGCGTTGTTGAGTTTAAAACCTACACTGCAAAGTCTTGAGAAAGCTTGCAAGAAGGGTGGCAGAAGATCACAATATGGACAAGGAACATGACTGGGAGGGGGGGCGACTGGCAGCATCTTGTTGGAGGAGGTCACTACAGAGAGCAAAGCACCTCAGTCACTCCTTAATCTATTCCGTCTGTAACAAAGTTATTTATGTTTGGGGTTTTTTTCTGCAATAAATGCAGCAGGCAAGGCCAATAGTAATCTATATCTCAGTGTGATTACCAGCAAGCAGAAATCCCTCTGAGGCTGAGACTGAATTCTTGTTCTTTGAACCATTGTCCCTGCATAAGTGTGCGGAAGATGGTAACAGAGCAGCAGATCCCTTTTTCTCTCCCTGTGGCATTTGTCCCTAAGGTCTTCCTTTCCTTTCCTTTTTTATTTTTTTTCTTTTTTTTCTTTTTTCTTTTTGCCATTGGTCAGATGCCTGTGGATCGGAGAATAATGCCTTACCCTGCCACACACCCCCAACAGAGAGCAAAGAAGTGACAGGTTTAGACAGGCGTTGTTTCTCTCAGAGATATGCTCAGCTTATGCAGTGGTGTTTGTTAGCCATAAATTTTATAAGAATGTTTGCAAGCTTACGGTTTTACCTTGCTCATGGTAGGCTTCAATACCGCACATTTCATACTGATTTGCCAGGAAAAATATCTGCAAGCAACACCGTATTTGTGCAATATTTGTACAATACATTAATCACCTGCAGTTTTTTTCTCAAAAAATGGCATGGGGACATTTAACACAGCATACACGCTACCTGAATTGCTATATTTTGTGGGGGTTTTTTTGTTAAATACAGAGCGTGATACATAGTTGGAAAATCTATGACTACAGTAATTGCAATGATTCTTGTACCAGGAGTACTTCCGTGTATTGTTTTGCTACGATACACTGTTGAATATTGCAGAAAGCATAACAAATATATTTGCTGTTTCTAAAAAATTCTTATTTTATTTTAGAATAAAATTTGCATGAGAAAGTTTTCTTTGCGTTGGCATGAGACCATATTTGAGGCATTTGGCAATTTTGTGTCTAGTCATTTTCATGGATAGTGGAAAAATAGTTTTACTTTGCATTCCTGTTTTTGTTAAAAATATGGACTGTATGCCAAAGTGATTTTAAATTCAGGCAAAAGGAAATTATAAATGTTCCTAAACAATGATAGCTAAAATACAGTGCTGAATATGAGCCTTCAGTTTGATAAATACTTACTTATGAGGTCATAAATACTTGAGGTACAAAAGGTTAATGTAGTGTGAAAGGCTGTAAAACACAGCGAGCAACCTGCTAGATCATAATGATGCATTAGTACCTTTCAGTATGAATGCTAGTGGTTATAAAATCTTTGGGTTGAATTTATTCTGTAATACAAGAATGTAAAGCCGGAGTATCCTCACTGTGTAGTTGTACTTATCATTTTATATTTATTTCTCTTTGGGAAAAAAAAAAAAAGGGGCTCTCATCTGCTCATAAGTGCCCACTGACTGAAACTGATAAAAAACTCTTTTTGACTAATATAATTTCTGAAGAGCATATGTCAGGTGTTGTCTGTGTACTCAAAGTAACTAATAAAATAAAGTAATACTTGGTGAATTTTTGCCGTCTGTGTATTAATAGGTTTTCCTGAGATAAAGTAAGCAATAATGCATAAAGGAAACAAAAGTGGTATAAATTCTGTAAAACAGTAATGCAATTTATGTTGGAGGAGAAAAAAATACAGTGCTAAATTCACAAAGTGAGCATTTACGGAGTGATAAAATTGACTTTATCGTAATAAACTATAGTATTTCTCAGTCTTAGAAGTCCTCTGCAGTTTATAATTGTCTCCAATATGCTGATGCAGCTAATATTTCTCATTTAATATCTACCTCTGTGAAGTGTTAATTTTCATGCTTTGGTGATCATTGCTTTTTACTGAAGCAAATTACTTCCTCTTACTCCTATATCAGAGCTTATGACAGATTATGATAATTTTACTGTAATTAATCTTTTCAGTCAGTTCCACTCTTTTCAATGAAGTGCCACATCTTGGCCAGGCTAAATTGAAGCAGTTAATAAAATCTGGAATCAAATATGAAAAACTTTTATTTGCAGACTGTTGATACTTGCTTTCAACCTTCCCTGCTCTCTGGTTACAAAAGAGGTATTTTACTTTCAATTTATTCTCCCAATGAAGTACACCTGTATTTGGAGGATATTAAATAGTTTTGGGTAATTAAACAGGAAAAGTATCTACGGGAAAATATTTGATATAGGTACATCTTTTTTATTATTATAATTTTATCTTTTTTATCTTTTTCGTTATTATTTTTAGATGTTGAAAATCAACATATTCTGTTCTTATTAAGATACAATTTAAAAGTTGATAGTATTTGGATTGGGTGAGTATCTCTTTGGTAAATCTCTGTAGATTATTATTTTTAGTTTAAGACCATATTTAAATTTGCAGAGAGGTTTCTGCTCTGACAGAATTAGCACAGAATACCTGTGAGAGAACAGAAAAAGAAATACGCATCTTATAAAAGCCTCCATAACATCTCTGAAAATAATGTATTTCTTAACAAATTTTGAGATGCTTTATTTTATTTTGGGACAATTGGTCAAGCTAGAAATCCAAATAGCAAAACCCCAGTAGGCCAGTAGATTGAGTTATGGATATATGACTTACATTGTCAAATGCCGCTTCATATTACAAAATACAGGATTGTGATGATAACACAAAAAAGTATTATATATTACCAACTCATACTTGTATATTAGGTTATGAAGCTTTCTATATCATACTTCTGGACAGAAACTTTGTTTGTTTATTTTGTTTGTTAGGGTTTTTTGCTATAAAATTCTCAGAGTCTGCATTACATTAAAGCAGCCACAGCTGTTCAGTCATCCTGATTGACTAGCAGCATATTTCAATAGTCCCTCTCCCCCCCGCCTTTTTTTTTTTTCCAAATTAAATATCCTCCTCATGCTACAGTAATCGTGGGTACTCTTAATAGAATTGCATGGGGGAACTTAATTAACCTTTTCTTCTTCCTTTGTATTTAAAGGAAATTTGAAAAAAATCAATGGCGTGGTTTCTAATTTAATGCGTGAACCCCACAATGTCTATTAGAGGCTCTTCACATGAGTAAGTCAGGTGAGACAGAACTGCTCATCTTCAGCTCACAATTAATTTTCTTTCAGCTGAAATGTCCACCTGACATTCTAATCGGGGAAGAGTAAGAGTCCCGAGTATATGCATTAATAAATATATATTCTTCATGAATTTATATAATCTCATAACTGCAGTCATTAAAACATATTGGATCGTTATGCAAACAACTGAAGGAATTTCAAATCGTACCTACCATTTGTGAGTCTCATTTTTTGACCTGCTTTTCTTTCTTTCATTTTGTAAATAATAATTAAAAATGCTTGTGATACTTTAGCTATTTAGTGATCAAGAGATGCATGGTGTTCTGGAGCAGATGAATTCTTTACTGAGATGGAGCTGAGCAGACAGTAAATGTTATAATTTACCGTTTTAGTGGTAAAGCCATTTCCAGAAGTCCGACAAAGAGCAATTTTGACAGTATTTCCTTTAGAAGCAGAGGAAGGGGAAGGTGTTACAAAAGTAGATGATGCTAAATGTAAATGCAATTCATGTCATATTTCTGTAAGCTATTCTTTTATCTTTCTCTGGATGAAGTCAGTTTAAGTATTGTCTGTTTATTATATTTCTAAATGAGTTTTATTCCCAATAGCTGTTAATTATTGCCATAACTTCCTCTCCTATTGGTGTCTAAGTTCTACTCACAAAAAGAAGATTCTTAGCTCATCCTGAATAAAGTCTCTCTTTACAGATTAAAAAATCCCTGTGATTTCCTCACATTCCTGAAGTATGGTATATACAGTGTAGGCTTGGTTGTCAAACTGAATGACCAAACCTTTTTTTCCTTAAAAAGTTGTAAATGCAGTAAGAGTATAAAGTAGAATGAAAATTCCATACCTAGAAAAGAATAAAAAAGAACCATGAAATGGTTTCTTTTGAGTATATGTTAGATGACCAAATGTTTTCTATAGCAGTGTTGAAGCTAAATGTACTTGGATGTCCCTAAATTGCTGAAGAAACTAAAAATCTGTTTGGCTGAGATTTTATACAAGTTAGGGAGACAAGCTTAGGTTTAGAAGCAGGTTTCAGAAAAATAACTGAAAAAATTTTCTTTTCTTCTTTTCTTCCACTTTTTCCAGTTTCTGTCCACTAACCTACATGTCTTGTAAGGATTGGTGGGGCTTTCTTTTGCAGTAGAGGTTTGAAATACAATGAAAAAAATGGGAAAATAGTTCCTTAAGTTTCATGGAAGACTGGCTTGGAATATCAGAAACTGGCATTATTCCCACAGAGGGTATTGGCTGATAAGCTGTGTGATGGACATGAGGCAATAATATTCTTTTGTCAGTTTTCCTTAGGTTATGTTCATTTTTCCTTTCAATTGGCAGGAAAGAATAAAGCAGACTTTAGTTGTAGTTCAAGGAAACTGGTGAGCGTTACAGCTTACAGTTACTAGTATGTGAAACAAAGTGTGTATAGAGAGACTTCAGTTATGTTACAGAGGTTGAGGATAAATGGTAGAAAGGGTACCGTAATGCAGAGAGGAATAAAAATCCCAAGAACTAACAGATGCTGCAGTAATCGTGATTGCACAGAAAAGGAATATATAAATAAATTATTTATTTACATATTTATACTATTATACTGTATACTATATGTATGTAAAGAGAATGTTCGGGAGAGGAATATGGGAATCATATATCTAAGTGAGATTTAAAGGGGAAATAGTGTAACTGTGTAAATCAATGCACAATAATGAGGAAAGTTATTATGCTGGAGTGTCTTCCTGTAACATTTTAATCCTTCCTCTCTGAAGAGCGTCTCGTTTATTTGGGCAATGGCCATCAGATGCTAGATGTAGAACAGTGATGGGAAAAGATGACATACAGTTGTCATTTGCTGGCAGTGTGTTTACATAATGTTTATTCTACTGCAATTTCAAGCAAAGGTGTGAAGGCTTGCATTTTTCTGTATCTAAGAGTTTGTTTCTCTTTTGCACAAAGTCATTGAAAACATGGTTCTCAATGAGTATGGGATATTTCATATTCCTCAGAGTATCTGGGCACACTTAGTACATCTGTAATATTCCTGCAAGATCATTGTGAAGATTAACAAGCTGTATAAGTTTTGACCGCTTTTTAGTGTTGCGAGGATTTTCATGAAGCACGACAGTAGAAGAGGAAAAAGGGACGTCCTGATTTGATTTTTTTTTTTTAAATAATTTTTTAAAATGCAGTGAATGCAAGACCCCTAACGGTTGCAGGTGAAGAGTGTTGCGGAAGCTATGTGTTCCAAGGCAGTTAAGTACTTTTATGAAATAGCATATGTTTGGTGTATATGGTGGAGGAAGGAAGGAAAAGCCATGTCTTTACAAAAGCATAACTATATGTAGCATAAAACCAAATAGGAATTAACTGAATAATAACACCACCTGCACTTAGAAAAGGATATATAGAGTATTTTAAGAGGTAAACCTGACATATTTCAGAAAGTTCACATTCCCCCTTGAGGTAATGGAGATAACTTTTTTTGAGGGAGAAGCTTTGCTGAATAGTTGCCTTTCTAGAGGATTTCTTGCATCTTTTGAAGTAATTGATGTCAGATACTGGATCAGGATAACCATTTGCATTATTACATTTGTGAAGCCTGGTATTTGAAACAATACATTTTTAGAAGAAATAGCGTGTGCAGAGAATGCAAGATTGGCCCAGATAACTGCAATGAGCAATTCAGAGCTGTTGCTAGTATTTTTAGAATTTTTTGTTGTGTGGTTTGTTTCATATAAGTAACAACTAAATTGATTTTTTTCTCACTTGTTTAGACTAAAGTTCCGTTTGAAAAGTAACTCCAAATTGTATCACTATTGTATTACATTATTAAAGCATCAGTGATACCAATAGCAAGTATTTTGTTCAGTTAGCAAATCAGGTTTTTTTGGAGGTGATGTGGCTTAGAGACTGCAAGTTGTATCCTTTTTCTCCATATGCACCCACAACATATTTGTGAACCAGATCAGGTAAATTTGAGCAGCATTCTCAATACTGCGAGGCTGGACAGGTGCAAATGAAGAGTAAACAAAAGAAACTGGATTTACATCATTAGATTGGAGGGCATAAATTTGGACTGCAGAAACTTTATTGTTGATGACAGTATTCAAAATAAAAGAATCCACTTTATGCAGTACTATTAAATTAAAAACAAAAGCATATTGAGTAAAGTGAGCAACTATGAGTCAGAAAAGGAGAACCAGTCTGTTATGTAAGAATAAAATGCAATTTACGTGCATAATTTGCAGCGCACAAGAGCACTAATTTCTGTCAAGCAGGAAATTTTCGCTCATCCAAATGAAGATTTTTCCCTCTTCCTTTTTAGATCTTCTTCCTTTGCGTGTTGTTTTCTTATGATACTTTGGCATCAGCCTTTATGAATTGATCCTTGTCAGGGCTATGAGGGCATTACTGGGCCTCGCTGGCCCTGCTCAGCCTCCCCTGGGCTTCCCAGCACCCCCCACCCATAGCCCAGGAGCTCCATTTCAGTCCAGCCCAGGATGCCCAGCCCCTGCCTCAGCGCCAGTGTGGGAGCACTGGGCTGCAGCTCAGCCCCAGCCCTGCCCTGCCCAGCCCGGCCCGGCCAGGCCGTGGGACCCGCTCAGCTGGACTCGGACCTCCTGATTGACATCCTGTTCTGACCTCGGCCCTGCCCCATCACTGTGTACCTGCTCGCCGAGCACAGGGCTGTGTCCAAGCCTGATTGCCATGACTGGACCTGATCGTGATTTGCTGACAAGTCAAGCAGGACCAGCTTGAGTAGGTTACTGTGTCCAGTTGGGTGTTGAATACCTCCAAGCATGGAGCTCCACAAGCTCTCTGGGAAATTTGGTTTAGCGTTAGATCACTCTCACAGGAATATTTTTTCCCCAGCATCCATACAGAAGGTCCTGCACTTCAGCTATTGCTCATTGCCTTTTGTCCTGTCACTGGGCACCGTTGACAAGAGTCTAGCTCCTTCATCTTTACTCCCTCCCATCAGGTACATATGTACATTGATAAGACACCCCCCTCTGCCCCGCTCTGCCCCGAGTCTCCTCTTTTCCAGTTGGAAGAGTCCCATCTGTCTTTCTCTCCTTGTTTGTCAGATACTCCAATCCCTCACACATTGCTGACTCGTACTCCATTTGTCTTCCAGGACTCCCGTGTCTTTTTCTGCAGAGCTGCTCTTCAGCCAGTCACTCCCCTGTGCATGGGGTTGTTCCTCCCCAAGTGCAGGACTTTGCATTTCCCTTTGTTCAACTTCGTGAGGTTCCTCTTGGCCTATTTCTATAGCCTGTGGCAGCAGAACCCTCTGGTCTATCAGTCACTCCGCCCAGCTTTGTTTCATCTGCAAAAACCATGGGACTAGACTGAGTCCCATTTCTGAGAATTCAAGAGAAGACGAAACTCTGTCATAACGGCTGAGGGAGGATGGCTGTAACGTTCTGTACTGATTCCTGAAGTGAACTACAGATAGGAAAACTGTTTGGGACTACTACGGCTAAAGGCTTCTCCGTACAGATGTTAGATGAAAACAAGTATATCTTGACTGAAGAATTTCTGGTTCCTGTGCTTGAGGATGAAAACGGGAAGAGGTCTGTTGTCAAGCTCGTTGTGAGAAACAGGGAAAGACAGCAAACAGCTTTAAACTCTCAGTGCCAACTCTCCTGATTCAAGGGTTGCTATTAGAGAATATTTTCTTAGCTCTCTTTCCAGGAAAGGAAAACCTGATTTCAGGGGGATCTGAGTTCTGTTCCTACTTCTTCAGTAAATGTTTCCTTAAACTTGAGTATCAGTTATCGAAGTCGTTGCCCAGTTCTGCAGTAAAAGCTGCATTGGTAAAGCTCTGTAAAAAGCAGCATTCATATGATCAAGCAGAATTCACTGTACAATTAGCATTCACAGCTAGATCGGAATTGGTGATTTAAACCCTTTACTAATTCATTGAGCCATCCAGTACTCTTTAGATTTGGGGGGGGGGGGGGGGGGTGGTTTTTTTTTTTAAGTGGGAGAAGGGAAGGAAGAAGTGGTATTTTCTAAAACTTTAAATCATCTTCCACATTAACGAAGGTGTTGGATAAGCTTGAGGAGAAGAACAAAAAAGTCTGCTTCTGGTTTACGTAAAGCATAATGTTCCATGATGTGGACTTCTCTGACTTTGGCTGGGCTAGCAGAAAACTCTGGGCATGTTCCGCTGGCAGTAACAGTGCATCTAGTGTTCTGTAGAAAGAATAGCACCAGAGCTCGGCAGGCACAGACATGCTTTTCCATTCAAAACATGGTATCTCTCTTGAAATGTGGCTTGCATTTGGTTACAATATGCTAAGATATGAGAATACCAAACTTAAACAGTAAGAAAAATAAATCCAGCTATTTTTTCATGGAATGATGGTAAACTAAGTTTGAAAAATTACTGCCCTGCGTAGGAGCTGAACTGCTGTTTGTTAAGTTGCTATATACCTCAGTGTAAAAAGAGCAATGTGATTTAGAAAGTGTCTTTTTGTGACATGGAGAACCCTCATTCTTCTGTGTTTCAGAGGGTTCAAGAATTGACTCCTTAGGCTAAGACATGCGAGTGAGCAAATGGAAAGTCACAGCAGGAATTCAAGAATAGGTGAGGGGTCAAACAATGAAAAACCTTTTATCATGCTGTCACGTTTTCTTCCTTTTCATGAGCTCGCACTGTGGCAATCAACCATTCTCTCTCAGCATGAAACTCTGCTCTCACAAGTTCACTCAGCAGTTGGTTGTGTCAACACAACTCTTACAAAAAGGGACTTTACATGCATGGCATAAGTGTAGTTCAGGGGGGGAATTCCAGAAACTAGAGTACATTGATTCCAGCTGAGGGTAAACATTGCTTTCTAAACAACTCTTCGTAGCCAAACCTGCAAATGTTCCACCTAAAGACACTTCTTCCCTTTCTTTTAAAGAAAGTCATGTCGTTTGAAGCTGTGCAGCATAGTATTTCATTAATGATTTTTCATTTGGACAAATATCATTAAATGTCACAGCATTGTACAAGGTAGTCACAGACTTTAGCAGATTTTTTTTTTCCAGATAGAGCCTGTTGCCAGAACAAAAATTTAATAAGCTTCATTGCAGCTTTGCAGCATTTTATAATGTTGACTTATGAGGGATAATACTTGCAAGAATTTTTAAGCTAATTTGAACATTTAAGAAAAGAATCTCATTCTGTTTTGTAACAGCGATGCTTGTGCATGAACAAATGACCAAGCTAAAAGTACAGTCGCCTTTCTGTGTATGGAGTTATGTTGTTTGGTGAATAAATTCTTCATATATTAAGGTAATAACTGAGTTGGATAGGAGAACTTATTTAGGGAGAATGAGTGGATTTCCAGTAACCAAGTTATTGCCACAAGCTTTGCGTCAGTCAGAAAGTCTTGGTCGCAAGAGCATTGTGTCCTGATTTATTGCCAGTATGTGATTGCCTTTCAAAGTGTAACTTAGAAGAAGGTGGTTTAGAACTATCATAACTATTAGGCCTATTTACCTGTAAGCTTGTCCTGGTTTCGGCTGGGATAGAGTTAATTGTCTTCCTAGTAGCTGGTACAGCGCTGTGTTTTCAGTGTGGTAT
>JAVKLA010000061.1:5060139-5172639 GCA_034782735.1 Sagittarius serpentarius
TCTCCCCCATCCCACTGGGTGGGGGGGGAGCGAGTGAGCGGCTGCGTGGTGCTGTGTTGCTGGCTGGGGTTAAACCATGACAAAGCTTTTAAAAACATTTCTGTATTTCTTCATCTATTTTACCTCTCTTCACTTAAACTTTGTTGCGTACTGGTAGACATTTTTAGATGGCAGACCTGTATTTTTGGATATTTAGAACATATCATGTCCATTCCCCATTAATACTTTCAGAGGAAGCATTTCAACTCCCGTTTTATATAATTTATCTGTGTAACTCTAATCCCTGAAGTCCTTCTCTGTGGTTGGGGTAAGTGGCACTTTCCAAACTGATCAGCTCACAAACTCATTTTATGAAGTGTTAAGTTTCCAGTTGGATCAGTGGGTCTGAACCAACACTCATCTGTACAAACTCTGGAGTTTGTACAAGGCGAGGTGGAAGGAACCTGAGTCCCAAGGTGGCACGAAAGGCAGGACTTTGTGTCACGTGTGTTGTTGAGGCTTTAGTTGATCGTGAAACCACAACCTTAGCATTGCGTTTCTTTTTAGGCACACCAGAGGAAACAAGCTCCATCGTGAGAGAAGTAACAGAGGTGAATTAAGGATGTAAATGCGTTGAGTCATTTGTGGGCAAAAATGACATGAGCAAGTAATTTTTTAGTGCTGAGGATACCGATAGCTTTTTGTTCTTGTAATATTTTGATGGATTTATCAAACAAGCTTGTGCAATGTGAAGCTAGAGCTCCCATTCAAATGATAAAAAACCTTTAATCAACTGTAATCAAGATTTCTATACTTATTTTCCTGGTATTTTTTTTGATACGTTTTCATTTGTTGCCTGTCTGGATTTTACGTGAGTCTTTCAAGTATTGAAACAGAAAGTTGTTTTTAAACACTTCATTCCTGCTATTGAAGTCCTTTTAAAGAGCAACAAGAATTACATCAGGAATAAGAGCCTTCTGGGTAACAGATGGAAGAGGAGTAACAAAATTAATTGAATATTTCTTTGTGTCTATGTATTGCTACTTAAGATACTTCATTTGAATGCTTTTGTCCTTTGACCAGTAAAATGTTTCCTAGTGTGTCTGCTTAATTTTTTGTAAGGATAAACCCAAGGAATTTATTTTTGAAATATCTTCTGAATATATCACAATAACTCAGTTTTTGTAGATGTAGAATGAACTTCTAAAAATGTGCATAGAATGTATGCATTTTCTTCTTGGCTGATGGAGCCAGGGTGCAGCTGATTAGAGAATGGTTTTTTTTAATTGTTATGGTTGTGATATTCATGGATGGGATCAGTAGGCAGTCAGAAATAGTTATTGAATCGATGCAAACAATAAATAATGCATTAAGGCAACCTACTACAAATCCTTCTCCCATTTCAAGTTATTGATATAATGATATCAATTTGATGTCCTTAACTGAACTTGGCAACTGCTTAGTTACTCGAAACTCTATTAAAACCTATTATGAATGTTTTTTTAAAAATCGTATCTGCTCTTTATACCAGCAAATTTTGCTTAAGTTTTGAGACAACACGTTCAGAATCCAAAACATTTATGGGTTCTAGTAATTCCACTCCAAACCTGATTGATATGCTATTCCCTGATATCCTGCTGACTCTTTAGAAGAAAAATGATGAGCCAGCAATGGAGACGTAAAGCACTATGTAAGGGCTATATTCCATATTGTTAAGGAAGATAGATTGAGGAAATAATTAACGTAGCCAAGTAATTAATAACTCTTTGGTTGCCCTGCAGTACCAGAAGCTTAAGAAACCTATCTTATTGCTCCTATCTGTCCTCAAAATTAATGATCTCTTATTTAGGCTTCTAGCTTTCTATGCATAAGCTATCACAATAATAGCTGTGCTTTCTTGTAGCCTGTGGTATCAGCATCCAGAGTGCATCCATCCAGAAATGAAAGAAATAATCAGTACTGCTTTAAAGTCTTCAACCTGGAACAATACCCGGTACGCTGAAGCCCCAAAGCATGTTCAATAGCAGGAACCATAGAAACTGCCAAAGAAAAGCACAAAATTATTCAGGTTCTTTTTCATTTGTCTGTAAATTGGCTTAAGGGGTTCAACTAGCGTATGCTTGTGTATTGCAGTATATCTAGAACAAATGTCCCAGTCAGAGTCAACCACCTTACATTGTCTTCCTGGTAGCAAATTGTATTCATCTGAATAATCGAGGACCTCTAACATAAGATATTCCAGAGGGGAGGTGGTTGTCTCGTCAGGTAAAAAAGGTGTGCTGACACTCTGCCTCCTGACACCCTGCCCCTTGATCAACAGGGGAGGTGCAGACAGACTGCCAGCACCTTGCCTCTGACCACCATCAGCAGTGTAGGCAGGGTGCCACCTCGTTATTCACGTAAGGTACCATTCTCTCAAATCTCACTGCTGCTGGCGGAGTCAAGGGGTGGTGCCGCTCTTGCCCGCATTCAAAAAGCATTTATGTGATTGGCTGTTGCTGCCAGGTGACCCGGACACCAAGTGTCTCTGGCAGCCCACCAGAGCCACAGCATCGCTTATGATCCCGTGTTTGCTATTGGTGATTGGGTGAGTTGCCGTATGGGCGCATCATTGATCATCTTTCTTACTGCCTCCATAAAGCTTTGTTGTCAGACTCCATTGCTGCTCAGACCACGTGTGCTTATACTGAATGTCATATGAGACATGCGGAATTGGACTTGTGTAGGCGCTATTTTGGTCCCCTGTGTCTGGGATAAAAGAAAGGTGAACTTCTGTCTGATACAAAACTTATTGAAGGCAAGTACTTTCATTAGGTTGTTCGAATTTTGGATGAGCTCATACGGAAGAGCAGCCACTTTTTTTTTGCCTGTGTTTCTAAATGCCATTCTACTTGAAGCAATTGCTTTCTTGTGAAGCACAATGTTATGAATGAATCTTTTCTGCCTGTACAAAATAGTCAGGCTTGCTGGTCTGTCTGGCTTCATCACTTGGGTCACCAAAACGCTATACAGCTTGCAAGCTAATTGTATGTGTCTTTCATTTTGTCTCAACTTTGAAAGATGTATTTTATTAATAAGGATAATAAGCACAATTGAACATCTAACATACTTCTGCCACTAGTGAAATGGGAGAGAAGACTGCTCTTACATGCTAGTGGACTGGACGGTAGCCAGCGTGGTAGCTCAGTACTTCAGAGATGGGACAACGTGGCCTCACAGAACAGGGACTTGCCTGCTCTGTACGGTTCTTTGAGAACTGTCAGAGGGTATGGTGACAAAGTAATTGCTTTGGTTTGCTTTCATTTTGTGTTTTGGATAGGAAAATGTTTTTGTAAAGGATATGAAAACATGAACATTATACCTTTTCTAATCTGGGAAACTGACTGAAATTAATGGGAATGGTGAAATTATTTTGCAAGTGGGTATAGTATTGGGGTGAAGTTCTGACCCAGCTGAAATAAAAGGAAATTTTACCACTGAAAACAAGAGGGTCAGGGTTTCCCCTGCAGGGTTTAAGTCTCAGTGTCTCTGAAACCAAGCATTCCTAGAGTACGAAATATTCGCAGTTAGACTTGAAATTTAACACTATCAGATGCGGTCGTGATTATACTATTACATTTCTTTGTGCATAATGGCAAGTCCCACATCTATGTGCACTTTGCACTAGATGAGAACAAAGAACAGTGCACATTGTCTTCAAAAATGGATTCTTATGGGGATAAATTGATGTGGCATGAGCTGCATGCCTTGCAGTGTGAGATACTTCGAATATTTTTATCTTTAGAACTAATTTGAAAAAATAATCTCACCTTGTAATATCCTGAAAGCAATGAGAATTTACTATTGATCATTACTCATGAGAAAAGGATAACAGAGATGCAGTTGACAAGAAAAGTCACCGATACTTCTGGTAATGTTTATCGTAGTTGTAAAAAAGCACAGTGATAGATTTTTTTTTTTTTCCGTGTGTATACCTTTGTGTAAACATTTAAGTACCAACAGATGTATCGGTGTAGATATCTCCTCCTTTTCCTCTATGTTGTTATGCTTCTGGGAAGCACGTTGCAGAGCTGGGACTTTTCAGAATATAAATTTATCAGAACCAGTATGATTAATTAATCAGTCAATCTGCTTAAGAAAACAGGAAAGATACAAGCCTATTGCATTTGTCAGTGCACTGTTCGTAGTATATTAGGGAAACAGTTTTTTCAGAAAGTCCCAAACTCAGTTTTAAATTATTCTCTTTGCTCACTTTTTAATGGAAAGGTAACTTTTCAGAATCTAGATCCTTTTTAAATGGAAAATGTGCTATATTATCTAAGGAAAGTATGAAGTTGATTTACTATGCATGATTTTTTCAGTTCTTTGTACACATTCAGTATGGTTATATTTTTGCTCAGGACGCGTATATATTTTTTTCTGCTGAACTTTTCTCGATTGCTTTTTTATCAGGTTTACAAATCAAATCAAACAGGTATATTGCAGAGCTCTCTGATATTATTTTCTGCGCTTATAGCACAATGTATTGAATTATGCTTGCTCATGTACTGCTGCTGCTATTCTCTCCAGATTGAGAGAGAATGACTGTGGGGGCTGTAAATTCACTTGGCTTCCAGCACCACTGGTTAAATCAAGAGCCCTATTCAGGCTAGAGAAGAGACAGAGCAAGTGTTCATTACACAAATCAATTTGGTCAAAAGTACAGCACAGTGGGTACTCAACCATTGCTCACGTAATATTGTCAACTTAATCAAATAATGCCTAGAAGACATTCAGAAGTTCTTTCTCTCTGAGAAATAACTTGATTGGTGCAGCAGGAAAAAACAGGTGCTGTTTTGAGCCTTTTTTTTAAAAATTTAATGAGCTTTTTTTAAAAAAAATTTAAAATTCTAAAGAGCTTTACCCTTACACAGGTATGTATACATGAGAAACTCAGCATAGCACCCGAGTTTGCCGTTGAGTATATTTTAAAAAATAATCTATTGCTTTTCTTCTCTTTCTTTTCTTCCTGTAAATAATTTACAGCTTATTCCTACTAGAATTAGGCTGTTCTTCCTCTAGACTTGGTATGAGTTTAAAAAATATGCAACCGATTTGTATTTGTTTACGGAGTATAGAAGAATGATCAAGACTTGGTAAAGCTTTTTCAGGTCATTCTAATACAACATATTTTCCATTTGTCCGGGAAGAGATAATAGGTTTAGTTCAGTTTTAGGCATTCCAGCTGTTTATGTTCCATTTACTCTTTAAAAGCTGAGATTGAGGACAGCGTTCTTTTTGTAGTGGCATGCAAACAGCTATTCTGTGACAGCATTTCATTACATTTAAAACCAGGTTTGAGGGCGAAAGAATTTGTCTACAGCACCATTGTTTTGTAGAAAATGAACGAGATTAGTCAATGCAAAAGAACGGAGGGAAGGTGTAATACTCACAAGTCCAGCATAAGAAACATTATAGGACCGACTGTCTTCAGTAATAGGGATACAGAAAGAGATACAGAAAATTTTTATTTGCTGGGAGGAGGATGGTATTGTTTTTTCTGCCCAAACGGTGCATACAAGGCCCTCTCTGATTTCAGGTTCACTGAACATTCGGTTTTATTGCATGCGGTGCCTTTGCCACAAGTGCTAAGGATGGGAGATGACACTCTTGTGTGCAGTCAGGAGTAACCTGGGAAATGGGTTTGTATTAGAGCTGGATGAAGGGTTTTTTCTCCCCCTAAAGAATGTATTTCTGGGTGAAATATACTGCAAAATTGGATTAGTAAGGTCTTAAAAAAAGGGGAGGGGAGATAATATTTTCTCCAGATAGGAAATTTTTAGATTTATTTTATCCAGAAGAACATCTTGTTTAGCAGTTTTCCTCACTTCTATAAATTTTTTTAATTCTTGGGGAAAAGCTAGAAAGCGAAACCAAAAAACGTATTTGCTGAAATATCTTAGAAAACGGTTCTTTTCAGTTAAACTACTACTCTTTGGTAAATTAGAGTAGTTTCTTCCGACACCAGAAGTTCGTAGTGCAGGTTGATCCTGAGGCTGCACACTGGATCGTGTGTTCTTTGGTTGTGAGATGGAATGAGCCAAGAGTCTTCGTGCTTCGCTTGCCCCAAAAGGAGCAGCAGCTCTTGAAGGACTAGATGTACTCTGGACAGGTACTTCAGGAGTACAGCCTGGGCCACTACCTGCCCTTGCTTAATCACTGCAAAACAAATTTTATTAAGAATCATGCATGCCTGGTGCTAGTTGTTAGAAGCTACTTTTTTCAACCACTGAACTTCTAAAAACTGGCAGCGTAACTGGCACTGCCCGTTTTTCATTGCATTTAACCTCCTCTCAGTGAAAATGGAAGACCTGGTAATAGTGACAGTTGTGGAAAAACTAGGGTGGCCAAAATAAATATATTGTGTTTGTAACTGGTTTTAAGAACTTGACTTCAGTGTGAAGTCTTTCAAGAACCTGAGTGAAGTCTTTTAAAGAATAGATGATTTCTGTTTCTAGAACTCAGTTAAGGAGTCAAAAAATTAGTACTTAGGTAAAGAATTTCTTTAGAAAACAATAGATTTTATTTTAACTGTCTTGGTGATGGATTTGGTTAAAAGGTATACTATATATTTATACTGAAAGTATCATATATGAAATAAAGAATTTTCTGGAACATCCTCTTTGATTTGGGTTTGTTTACCTATAAGAATGGTTTCAATGTTAATTTATTCTAACACCTAAGCCCTCAGTAGCTCACTGAAGTGAAGGGAGTTCATCTCAATTTATTTCTGTGTATGTGCAAATTTGGTCTTCTATTTCTGTATTCTGTATTTATAACTTTCATTATAAGTTTTAAGACTACCGTGTATTAAGATTCTTTAATATTTTATAATTGCAAATATGTGGTGGAATAGGAACCAGAAAGCAGTCTGTGATTTGACCAGAAATGGCCAGGGGTATGACAGCCCTAGGCAGTGACATACGGGAAGAAAAAGAGAGGAGAGCAAATCAGTAGAAACAAATTCCTGTAAAATATGTATAAATATTGAAGACAGCTGAGACTCAAAGAAGAGCTTTATATAGCTTCGGTAACAATGTGTTCTGAATGCAGACTAGTGAAGGCTTTTCTTTTCTGTGTCATTTTTCCCTGAGTATATTTTGAACTGGCAGAGAATTACTTCAGATATTGTAAAGAAACATTGTATACAGGCGCATCTCATTTTAGTACTAGTTTTCTTGAAATCTTTGTTGTTGTTATCATTTACACCTCCACACACTTCTGGTAGCTGATTTGATAATTTCAGTGATAAATATTAATGTGATTCTATACTTAGGCAATATTATAAGCATATCTACTTCATTTAAATTGACTGGCTTAAGGAGCCAGTTTCACGATGTTTGTTTCTCTGAGAGGATAGATATATATCCTCATCTTTTGTGTGAAATACTTCGTTTTCAATATTTATGAGATGATAACAACACAAAACATAATTTTTATTAAAACGGAGATATGTATGTATTGAATAAGATTGGACAAAGGTCAAGAGAAGAGTGAACTATAAAGAGAACTATCAGAGAATAATAATAGCATGACACATGGTCTTAAGATAGAGAGGAATATTTATTCTCTGAAATGATAAATTAAAATTGACATATGAAGACATATTTCTGAGTAGAGATGTAGGCATGCCTCACATGATTTTCTCTGAATGTTGTCCATACCTAAATTAAATTTCACCAAGATTAAACTTGTTTAGCTCATATATATCGATTGAGTTAGAAATTATTATGGAAAATTGAGCATCTCAATTCTGTATGAAATGCCTGCAAATGCAACCAACAGTCATTAAAGGATTCAAGTTTCAGCAACTTATTTTAACATTTATGACATAAAATGGTGCTGGAAACTTGCAATTGTGTGCAATTGTGTATTAAGAAATATCCATAGCAAATGTTTTTTACATAAATAAGATTTTGTAGCAGTGTCTGTCATTTTATAGTCAATAGGATGCCAAAGTTCTCATCCTGTGGTTCCCTACAGGCAGTACTCATCAATAATCTGCTAAAATATGTAACTGTTTATTAGGTTTTTTAAATTAGAAATGCATTCTCAGTGGAACCAGAAAAAAAAGGCATGCAGCAAATTGGTGGAAATGACCTTTCAGGGAAGATGACAAATGACATCTTAAACCTCAGAGCTACAAACTAACCTGATACAGTGCTGACTGACACGCATAGGAAAAAAGCCAATCTGTAGTAATTTTCAAGGGTTCTAAGAACCTGCAGTTACCGTTGACTTCTATAGCGCTGAGGGTCTGTAATACCAGTGCTTTCAGCTCCCAGTGCATTCGTAGCTTTACTTCTTGGTTTACCTGTTTAGACAAACAGCTTCTTTTAAAACTATTTGATCTGTCACACACTGGATTTTTTTTTTAAATAGTTTTAAGAGTTATGAAGCCTGATGTAGGGTTCTAGAAATGTTTAGGAACTTTGCAGTCTCAGAAATTGCATACCTCAGGCTTTGTTAATGGAAGCAGCCTGTTTTGGGGTACTTACTGATGCCCTGTAATAAACATTGTACCATGTTCACACCTGCTGTGGTACATTGTGACCACATTGTACTCGCATGACGCCGTTGTAACCAATTCTGTCACAATAGAAAGGCATTGAAGTGCCATAAAAAGAAAAATCAAAGTTGTATTGAAAATTCATACCTGCAAAAACTATATGCTGTTGAAAATAAATTGTGAATCTTGATTATGAAGAGCAGGCAAGAAAGGAATTGCTCCCTTGTAATTTAAGGGGGTGCCTTATCCAAGATCACAAATGGAGAAGGAAAGAGAGACCCTTAAAGTTCTCTGGATAACTATTAGAGGAAAAAAGGACCTTTTTGTTCTGAAAATTATTGTAGACATCCAGCTGGCAAGATTCAGTGGATGAGATCTTTAGCAGGCAACCAGAGGTGCAGTACTAAACTCGTGAATAATAGGGATTTCAGGTGATTCGATGCTTCCTGCAGCCAGCCTGTCAATTGAGATTGCTATTGGAATGTACTGGTGACAAGTTCTGCAACTGAACGTACAAAAGGCAAGCAGGAGAGGGGATTCGAGTCAGGATGGAGAAACTGATAGTTAATGCCAGGCTAGAGATAATCTCTGAGAATGAATATGAAATGCAGTCTTGGGAGGAAGGGTAAGGGAACCTTTCTTCTTTGCGTGATTCGTCGTGGTAGAAGTCAGCCTCAGCCAGGTGATGATTACAATAATTTCCCAACTGTCAGAAAAAGTTGTCAGTCGCAAAGAGGGAAGAAACCAATTAAAGAATATTCAGGTAAGTTAAGTGTGGAGGGTTTTTTTTTTTCTTTCAGTTAACTGTTTCTAATTAGTTCTGTTCTAAGGTATTTAAAGATTAAACTGATAATATTTTGGAGCCATTAGTGTCTGTCTCTGTTACGTTGTAGAGAATGAGCAGACGTACTGGAGAACTGGACCAGAGTAGCTGGTTTTTAAAAAGGAGAGAGAGAGAAGTGTTGGTTACATAGGCTAAAGGGATGTGCTGTTATCAGAGTTTTCAGTCCTGGGGAAATACTGGAACAAGTAAATGCACACGGCTTTTTTAACTCCTGAAAGTACAAGAAGAATAGCCGTCAGCACAGATTTGTCAAAAAGATGCACTCTTCTACTTCTACAGTGGCCTTGTAGACAAAGGAAGAGCCTTGAATGTTATGTTTTGCTTTTCCTAAGGCTTGGACACTTTCGCATAAGACAGGCTTTTAAGCAAGCTGGGAAATACGGTAAACGTGCAACTGAAATAGGCTGGGTGGAAACTGTGTTTAAGAAGTAGCTCGCTATCAAAAGGGGAAGATTTATTGAAAGGAGTTCTGCAGGGATTTATGGTGACTCAGTGTTTTTCAGTATTTTCATTAATGACCCGAATGATGGAACAGAGTGTATACTCACTAAATTTGCAACAGTATCAAACTGGGAAGGACTGCAAGTACATTGAAGGACAGGATTAGAATTCAAAATAATCTTCATAAATTGTAGGTATTGTCTGGAAAAATAAGATGCTATTCAAAAACATCAAATGCAAGGTGTTTACACAGCAATAACAGACTGCACAAATACAGCAAGAAAAATCACTGGTTAGAGAGCAGTTCCATAATTATAATGGATTACAAGTTGTATATGAATTTACATTGCCATCTTCTATAGGAAGAAAACCCAATCCACACACAAGGAGAAGCAAGGACCACCAGATAGCAGATAGTTCCAGTGGTAAAATGTGTCGGATAGTTGGTTTATGAATTGTGATCTCTTCACATAGTTAAATTAATGACTTTTTGATAAGTGAAGGTAACTCTGATACAGCTTTGTAGTCAAAAAATTAGGTCGTGAAAACACACGCAGACTATACTCCCTTTTATGTAATTTCTGTTTAATGATGAGGCTTAGGGGGGTTATTTATTTATTTGTTTTGCATAAAGCATTCTAATTTGCTTGATTGAGTCAGGAGAGGGTATTGAAAGAGACCAAACCCATAATAGATCAGGACTTGTACTGATTGCGTACAGGACTGCAGGGATGTAGAAAGGCTAATGTCATTTACTGACTTCAATTAATTTTTGAAGATATATCAACCACTGGTCTTTAGATCCTCTAGCAATGAGAATATTCTCTTGAAATGTACTATGTATGTGTAAGGTGAATTGCATAAATTGCATTCTAGCTCTTTGAGTCCACAGGGCTTTGGAACTTTCCTTTCTTGGATTTTGCAAAATCCAGCCTGTCCTCTGTCCTATGTGTATTTTACCTCCTTGGTGTTACTTAGAAATTTTTGTATAAGCTTCACTTTCCACTTTCAATTTGCAGTTATCTTTCTCCAGATCTCCTAGGCACATCCGTAGATTTCTGGACAATAATACACTTTGTAAAGCGTTTGTTATGCTGTCAAGGCTTTTAATACATTGTAAATGGTTTAGCTCTGTTAATTCTGCCACAGACTTCTTTAAGGGCATTTACAGGTGTGAATCTTTGATGACAGTGACTTTCTGAAGTTTCTGGTTTTCAGTCCTCACTGCCCAAACTCTGAGACATTCTTTGCTGAGACTGTAAATTTCAGACTTCAGTGAACAAAAGTGGTAAAATCAAAGAGAAATACCCAGAAAATAACAGTATGTGGATTTACCCACTTCACCCATAATTTGTAGCTCCTTCTTTTTAGCATCGTATTCAGAAACCTCACTGGCTTTTTTGGTGGCCATAGGTCTGTTCAGCTGCTTGGTCGGAAGTTGCTCCTAATGTTTTGATATGCTAATAGTTCAACCCTCCTACTCCTTGTTTCTCATCATTTATATTAACACCATGAACAGAAATTACTTTTTCCAATTTGCATTTATACAGTACACAGATTATATAATTTCTTCCTGGGGCACCCTTTGTTCCTGAAGCTAAACAGCACCTTCAGAATTCTCTAATTCTCTTCAGGTTAATCTAATGGACCTTAAACTCTTCTGGAATGTTGTATTTCAATTTTCCAGTCCCTCATCCCCCACCTGCTCTCATATGCCAATTTCCTTCATGTCTCTCTCCTTTTAAGGCTTGAAGGCAGAAAGTAATCTCTGTAGTGTCTGTGGATGGAACAGTTGCCCCAAACCTATATTTTAAAATTTTGAATTGGTTTTAGATAGGAAGAGATTAGCATGGAATATGGCTTTGTCTCTTAACAGCTACATAGCATGTTTAGTAATTAAGTCACTAGAAATTTGTGAAGATGAACTGTTATTTTGTGGGACCCTGCTTGTGGGTTCAGGGAGTGGCAGATGAAGAGATGTGGTGGCACTGACTCAGTTTTAGGTTTACACTTGAGCTGTTCCCAGTTCCTTGCTCGGATCACTTGAAAGTCCTTCTTTAGTGCACAGAAACATTTGTATTTGTGTATGAGTATCATCGTATCCCATGAAATGTAGACACTGCTGATGAACTGTTGCTTCTGCAGAAATGATAAGGACCTTTATTTGTAAAGTGTTCTTAGCACAGAAGTATAGGCAATTTGTGGATATTTGTCCTTTGGATTTGAGAACATTTGCGCTTACTGGGGAAGATGAAGTTGAATTTAACATGCTAGAATTAAATTTATATGTCGCTATTGCTGATGTAAATGATGTATTCTATTTGAGTTCTTTTCCTTCCTTCTTAACAGACTTATTGGTACTAAAACTGTGTGGTAAGGTTTAGTTTATTTAACCATTTTTATTTTGCTTAAACTGTTGTCACTTTTAAGAAATTTGTTACTAGCAGGAAACGGGAGACTTCATTTTTTTTTTTTTAATGAAGAAAAGTCAAAAAGACAAGCTGAACTGTAAGGGTAGAACACAAACGAAAAATTAATACTTGGAAGATGAATACGCTCAGAAGGAAGAGGAGGGACAGAGAAAATAGAGTAACAGTTGTAAGATGATCCTTGTAGTTTCATTCAACTATTATCTTTCCTCCTCTTTTCTTCCAAATCGCCTCTACCAGTGCAAAAGAAAATAACTATGCTGTTTTTACATACCTATGCAAAATCTTCTTCTAGTGAATGTGCTGTACACACAGTGATTAATTAGGCACTGTATGATATAATTAAAGAACACAGATGAGAAATTTCTATAATATACTGATAGACCAACATTGGTTTGTTTTACTTTTTGGAAGAAGGATGTTATGGTTTTTCCTAATCTCTCTAGGGGCTTATAATTCTCTTGTTTGTTAAATTGTAATATACAGCCATGTCCTTCAATTATAAAATAGCATTTTAAAACTAGGGAACAGTATCCCTGTAAGAAGTAACACGATACGATCTCATTTTGGTGAGAAAGAAAATCTGTAAAACTTTGTTTCCGGGTCTCACTGTAATGCTAGGCAACCTTCACCACTGATTAGACTTCTGTTCCCTTTCAAAACTCAAGGTCTTTTCCATGATCGTGACCATTTATCTGGACAAAATGACCCTCTAGTACCCACCCGCGCTGCTTATGAAATGGCAACTAGGATGTGAGGTGTTACCTACCTCCTGTGTAGAAGTTCCTGTGGCCTCTGAATGAAAGTACTAATCTTATTTGAAAGTGTACAGCCTGCTTCTGCAAGTAGGCTCCTATTTGGATATGGAGATTCAGTTTCTTCCATTGGCAAACACTGAGGAGGTTAAAGGGATTTCAACAGTCTTACAGTATAGGGAAACTTATTTATGAATTTTTTAAAAGTAGCTAAGAAAATCAACAAATAATAATCTCCTTCCTATTCTCCAGTTTATTCCAAATATGTATGAAAAATATCACTGAAAACGTATACTGTTGAGACAGAGACAGAAATGGATTTGATTTTCATGTATTTCAACTTCTGGTATTTGTCAGTACCTATGAGCAGATTTAACTCCTTTTTGGTCCTTTTCTTTTTTTTTTTTTTTTTTTTTTTCCCAGAATTTAAGCCCGCAACTTAATATTAAAAATGTCAGAGATACTTACAGTGCTTTATTTTACTTTACCCTTTTAGCAGACAGATGATGCAGCACAGACCGATGGCCAGCAACAGACACAGTCTTCTGAAAACACAGAAAACAAATCACAGCCAAAACGGCTTCACGTCTCAAATATACCGTTCAGATTCCGGGATCCAGATCTTAGACAAATGTTTGGTGTAAGTACTCATACTTTACTTATGCTTTTTTATATTTGCATCGCAATGGGTATTTTTATATTATAGTCACCCATGAGAGCAGTATCTCTGATTTAGGCTGTTTAGGCTGTTTAACCATTTTCAGGAAAGATTCTCTTTTCATTTATTCATAACCAAAGGTCTGATTCGCCAGTCATAACTGGGAAAAGAAATTCTACTGATTCTACCGTATGTGGAAGCTAGCTACGTTGACTTAAAATATTGAATGTGTATATATTCCTGCTGTACACATCTGGATTTATATGCCGGTATTTATTGATTTTGGAGAGCGTGATGTAAAATAGTCAATGCTTGACCTCATGAGCAAGGGACGCAAATCTATAGAAGTAAGACATGGGGTGAATGTAAGCAGGAAGTCCTGAAGTAGGAAACCTCACCCGTCCCCACAGGTATTGTAGATCTGTAAGCTTCTAAAGTTTTTGCCAGTATCTTTCTATAAGTCTCTCAATTTTTGCTTTTACCCAGGCCATTAGCTACCTTCAAGTGCGCTGGCTGTGTTTCATACGTCTCATGCATGCCATCGATTCTAGGCTCATAACCATGAGAGGTTAGATGGGGTTTCTTCTCCCTGCTCCAAGAACTCTTGGGTTTATTTTGAAATGTCACTAAATAAAATCTAGAAATAGTACTTGATCAGCTATTAGAAACTAGCATTTCCTTTTCCAAGTTAGTACTCCTAAGTATTTGTGTTACTCTTGCTTTCTTATTTCTGACTCACTAAAACTTAATTCTCTTCTGCGCTACAGTTTGTTATACAGTGCGGCACCAAGTACTTCATGGCACTATACTTCTCTCCATCTTTCATGCTCAGTTCAGATTTTTAAGTTCCTCAAATGTCTTTGTATGTGAGTTAAGACATTGTGTTTTTCAGTATTTATTTCTATGAAGTGAAGGAAACAGTCACTGGAAAAAGAATCCTGGTATAGTACTGGGAAATGAGAGTGCCTGTTTTGCTGTATCTGACTCGCTACAAGTAACCTCCCCTAAATGCACCTTACAGCTCATCAGCAAAATAGCAGAAAGCATAATGATTGACCCTCTAGAGAAAAATATGCAAATTTATTTAAATTAAACCACTTAAAATAGATGGATTTTATTTGAAAGTACATTAAATGGAAGGATTTTTTTTTTTAGGTATTGTAGTTAATTTTATGTGAATAAAAACATTTCTTTTCAATATTTCTATCTCTTAGATCTCAAAAGCCTAACAGTGGAGAATGGCTAGAGTTCTCCAGCTTTAGAATGACTTGGTAACAGTAAACTTTTAGCTTCTGAATTGATAGAAAAGTGAAATTTCTGCAAGTGTGAGTTGAAATATCTGATATGAAATATGGTAACGCTGCATCATGACCATGTTATACGCATAGCCGATGATCTTTTTACATGGACATAAATACAGCAGAGGAGGATTGTTTAAATATTAAGTCCATGTCTGCTTATGGGCTAAAGTTGCAGTTAAAACATTAATTAGATGGTGAATGCAAGAACATAAAATAAGCCAAGGGATAACAAATGATGGCTGATTTTTCATAACCAAGTCGAAACACTTTAATAAGCTAGAGAGGGAATACTGTCCTTTCTGGCCTGTAGTTGTTTATTATATCTTAAAAGACTGGAGTATAGGCTAATTTCTGCAGTTTCTTGGACTCTTGTTAGATTACTCTTCATTTGCCTGCCTCTAATTTCTACCTTTTTGTTTAATATATTGTGTCACTTATCAGTATTAATGCTGATCCATACTCCATGTTAATGACACATGAAATGACAGAAATGACACACTGATACATTATAGTGTCACATCACAAAACGTGTCACGTCACAAAGCATTCTAACTAACACTGCCCAAGTCAAACATATTCTCTTACTAAGCCAAGTCTAACAGAGCCTTTTTCTTTGGGTTAGCAACTGTGGTCAAGTTTTGTGTGTGTGAACAATGCCTAGAAGATTGTGAGTGCTATTTTAGGGTCAATAGTAGTAACAATCAGTACTAATATTATAATAGAATTGCAATTCTGAGCAGGGAAAAATCCCCAACAAGTAAGTATCCATTCTAGTTTTCGAAGTTATACTCTAAGACTTGCTTAGGGAGTAATGGTTATCCCTTTTCAGCAAGGGTGGAGCGAAAGCCCTGTCCTTGAAGCCAGCAACAAAATTCCCAGCTGGTTTAAGCTTATTCCTGTAAAGCAGAAGCCACCAAACTCCTTTACCTGTCCCGGAAAGCAGCTGCAAAAAGTCTTGTGAAACAAAGGCTCTTCAGAGGGAAGGATGACCAGAGGGCGGCAATGTTTACGCAGCCATTAATCCTGTCTTGTTAGTGATGTCTATTACACTTCAAGCAAAGTAACCCAGTAGCGTATTACATACGAAAAAAACCCCGGTGATGGCAGCTGGATTGGATGGGTCACAAGGGCGTAACCTACTATGTGTAAAGACAAACTGAAAAAAAAGAAATTTGGAACTTTCACTTCACTGTGATCACAGTCTAACGATGATTTCCTTTTTATCAGGTGGTTTCACTGAACTTAAAGTTCATAAATGCAGATGCGGAACGATAGTGAGAAGTGTAATGATACATATGATTTAGTTGTAATACTGCTCTGGCTCCTCTTCAGTGTGTTCTTTTTGGTGCTTGACTATCTTTTTTGATTTTATATTCTTTAACTTTTTCTGTGTGGTACACTATTTTCTGAAACAAACATTTGTACTGTATATGATAGAAGCGTTGAAGTTATCTTATTTTCATGTAACTTTTCTATTTCTTTGCAGCAATTTGGTAAAATCTTAGATGTTGAAATTATTTTTAATGAGCGAGGCTCAAAGGTAAGCGGTTTAATTCACCCATGGAATTTTTTAATTTGTTTAAAATATTTATATGAGTAAAAGGAAACAACTGCACTGCTGTAAAAAATAATGCCTGAAATTCCGTGTTACTGAAAACAACTTCTGAGCTGTCTATCCTTTTCCTAAGTCGCATGAAAATCATTGGACTCATTTTATATCTTTTAAAGGGGGTAATTTTAGCTACTCCAAACTGTCATCTGTTTTATGGGAACGTTGATTTCTGCTGTCTTTATTCTCCAAGGGTAATTATCTTCTTTATTTTATAAGATGAGTCCATACTTACAGGTATTTGTAGGCAGGTTTGTATTAGTACAGGCATTTTTTTCCCCTGTTGAAATGAAAGATGATAATGATACCTAATAACTATCCTCTTTAGTAATTAGCTGAGAAAATATGTGATTGTTCCAGATTATCTAAGTGCAGATGTTTTCCTCTTTAGTTAAAGCTTCAGTACACCAACCCTTTGAAAACAATCTATTTTAACATGTTTGATTAAAAGAGTTCTTTTTGTATTGCAAGCATTTAATTTTTTCTGAAAATTACTTTGCCTTAAATGCATACTTCAATTTATTCCATATTTAAGAAATAAAGCAAGATAGAATGGCTATGACTGCATTAGCATTGTTACCTGGTCCAAAACTGTAGCCCAGTATGCTTCCCCTATGATATCAACTGCATTGTAAGGGTTTATGTGTATGTCATGTGCATGGTATCTTTTTCCTTTTCCTGCCATGTCAGACACACTAGAATGTTTATCCACCAATGTTTCAGTCTTCCTGCAGCTCTCATATATGATTTATTATTAGCAATGGAATTCTTTTCCTGTTACAGACATACTGTAATTTGTCATCTTCTAAGAATCAGATATATCGTAAATCTCTCTTAAATCAGATATATTTTAATTCTGTTAATTTTTCCCTTAATGTGTTTGTATTTATATACTAAACTTAAAGCCATCACTTTTTTTTTTTTTTAAAGAAAGAAAAAAGCTGAAATTTCCTGGTATATATTCCAAAATTTTTCTGACATTCATTAATTAGTACCCTTGCCTGCTAGCCCAAACCCAATTGGAACAGTTACCACTTTTTCAGTAAACAACCAAAATGTATGGAATTTGGTGGCTTAGAGTCTCCTGACTCTGGCTGAAATTTATTCTCATTAAATTATGGCTGTTCAATGGTGTTTGCAAAAGATGTTGACTGTCCAGAATGTGCTTCTGTTGGGTAGTATCATAAATTTCAAAAGATGTCCCACACTTGCCACCTTTGATTCGTTCTGTTGAAGATGGAGTGGAACTGAGCGCACATGTCGTGGTAGTGGTTTACACATTTGTTTAGCCATTACATCTTACACATGTAGGACTTTTAACCACCACGCCTGCATCGGACTGCATAACTATAAGGCTGTTGTAAAGTATTTGGGGGATGGGGTGAGGAGGTATTTCTGAATTGAGGTTTTTTTCATAGTGATCTTGCAGTGGTGAAAACATCCCAGTGCCTTGTGCTAAAAACAAGCTCCTAGAAAGGATTTCACAGGGAAAAGGTTGTCCTAGGTAGCCTTGTAATGCTTTTGCCTCAATTACATCACGTTAGAGGCTCTAAGGTGTATTCTAACTAAATACTTCTGCACTATCCAGTGCTGTGTTGGTGCATCCAAGCTGGCTCTGAGAAAGCTGCTGAAGATACCTAAAGCAGTTCTGTGATGCGTCTCATTGCTTGTGTATGCTGCTTCTCATGTTGTTTAGAGTTATTTCAGGTGTAGCTACATAGTATTTTGATTTGCAGAAGTACCCTTAGAGTCTCTCAATTAAATAAAAAGTTAAAAACCAGGATTAGGAATAAGAGGAACTTTTGTTGTTGTTGTTGTTAATCTGATCATTTCGTGTCCATTCTGTAGGATTTAAGATGCACCAGATTAAAGTCCCATTCCTGGCAGTGCTTATCTATGTTTTCATAAAATCCCACTGAAACTGAAAGGACTGCTAAGTGGTCTCAAACTGAGTACAGGTAAAAAAGTTTGCAGGATCAAAATTCAAATTTGTTTCTAGCTGCAGTTTGGGATAAAAGAATTGCTAGAAATTTTTTTTGTTTCTCATTTTGTTTCTTTCTTTTTATTCCAATAATTAATGTTTTAAAAGATTCTTGCAAAACCAAGAGAAGTAAGCTCATTTTCATGCCATAATAATTAAGAAAAATGGAATTGCGTATTTAAAAAACCATAACGCTGCAGCACCACCGTAAAGTATACAATAATTTTGCAGAAGGGAGTCTCTCCATAAAAGAAACCCTAAAATAATTTAAGTTTCGTACTACAAATTTCTGTTTGTTTGAGGGCATATAATAAATAAGATAACATTCCTAGAATTGTATGGCAACACTGATGGCTTTTGAAACTCCTTATACGAATTGCAAGAATTTCAGTATTGCTTTGCTGTAGATCTTTCTTACAACGTATGTTAAATAAATGAGGCTTACCTTTGCCAATTCTTGAAGCTGTTGATTAAAGTAACATTAAAAATTGCTGGTAGCTTCCCTTTTTCTGCATTTACCACTGATCCTGGAAGGACAATTTGAAATACAGCTTCCATTACTGTGCATATTTTAACGCCACTCTGCTGTTTTAACACTGAAGCTCTCCATGGAGCTGTGAACGGCTTTTGTCTCGGGCGCAACTGCAGGGCAGCAAAGATACAGGAACATCAACAAGTACCACTTTTTTTGCAGTTGTAAATTAATGCTCTATACAGCTCTATACTGTATATATACTTTCATAAATCTGTGTGTATATGTATTAATATGTACCTAGTCTATGTTATATTAACGTATATTTCTTCAAATAAGAAGAGCTCCAAAGCACCTCCCAAATTAAAACAGAACCTTCTCTCATACTGACTTGGTTATTATTAAATCATTTGACAGACTTTAAAAATAAAATGCAGAAATTTACATTGCCAGTTAATAAAATACATAGTATTCTAAGCTAAAGTAGCTGTTGAATCAGCTGCATAGAAAATTAATGTGTTTGCGTAGGTATTTGAATGTGTGATGAATGAATCTATGTACTGTGATTGAGTTTCTGTGTCGGCTAGGTAAAATTAAAGATTTGCGTAAATAATAGCTTAATTTAAATAGTGTTAATTATGAGAATAAGTACAACATAAGAAAATAAAAAAATTACAATGAGTATTCTTTTCAGAGTCTTTGAAGTTCCTGTCTTATCTTGCCTTGTGGCTCCACTTTATATCTTTTTCTAATTTTTTAATATAATTAGGTTTTTATCTTTCCTGTAGTTGTTTGGAAAAAAATTAACTGGTGGTGCTGTGAGCTAAGAAGACTGATTCAAAATTTTGTCTAAACAACTCCCACCAAATGGTTGCCCTTCTGAGCAGGGGCAGTTGTTCAGCAGGGAGGAGAGGGGAGACCAAGCAGACTTGGGGGAGTTCATGCTGTTGCTTGGAGCCAGGCTCCTTGGATTGACGGTGTCAGTGACGTTTGCTGCTGCAGGATTTTCTAAATGGCACCTTAAATTATGAGCTTTTTTTTACAGAGCTTTTACAAGATGGGAGGAAGCAGTTGAAGAAGAAATAGAAGTTTAAAGTTGAGGATGGGTGTAGGTATAAGAAAAGCCTATGCCGGCAGCTAAACCATAGGGATTAGTACTGAGGAGGGGGATTTACTTTCTCTCAACACTCCCGGTGCTTTGGGGAAAAGAGAGTTACATCCTCAGTGTCTTGTGACAAGCGAGGTCATGGCTTTGTGCTAAAACTGTGGAGGGTAGAGTGGAGAAAATGTGTGGAATCAGGTGTTTTGCGAATGGCTACGGCTAGAAGTGGAACTGCTGATGGGGCACTTCTGAGCTCAGGCTTCGTTCGGCGTGGCTTTAAAAGGGGGGAAAAGAAGAGCAACAGACAATGTGTTTAAGCTACTTTGAAGAGAACGGAACATAAACTGCTTCTGTATATAAGTGTCGCTTTCTGTTTTATAAACTGGCATAAAACATGGTGTTAGTTTTGTACTTCATATCCATTGTTTTTCTCAGTGTTCGGTGTCAGTTTTGCCTTAGTTTCATATTTGGTCTCCTCTTTGTATAAAATGTATAAATAAATGTATAAATATACTCCCTTCCTTTTTTTTTCTCCTTTCTTTTTTTTCTTTCTTTTTTTTTTTTTTTTTTTTTAAATCGGTCACTATTTACATACTAGGTAGGACTGCAGAGAGTAAGTGGGTGAATACTGACCACAAAATTTAGCGAATGGACTGGAGAATGAGACATGATGCATGGCTTATGGCTGAGGAACAGAACAGAGGAAAGCTTTAACTCACAGCTCAAGCTAAAGTAACAGGAAAGAAAATGTTGTAGTAGGACTTAAATCTGCGCAGCAACACCTATATGTAAAGCAGCCATGTATAACTTGCGAATGATTCTTGTTATGACACACCAAGGATGTAGCAGCTTATTTGTTCGGCTAACTTTGGGAAAGCATGCAAAGGCATTGTAGTGCTAAAGTAAGAATTACTTCAAAGGGTTGGTGTATGTTTCTAAAATGGTTTTGGATGTCTGATTTTTTAAAAAAATATTTGCCATTGTAAACAGTGTTTAATTTAACTGAGCACAATAAAAAGAATTTTAGTAGGACTGGAAATGTTTGTTTAGCCTAATATTATAAAGCAAAGCATTTGTCATAAGCAGGATTTCACATTTGTCAAGTATCCTCCTGTCCCACTAACACGGGATTCTGGAGTTTTACCAGTTGCATGTTCTATACGCGGAAAGTAATATACATGAATACTAAATGAACCAGTTAAACTTATTCAAAACGTTTGCATTTTTATTCCTTTATCAGAGTTTCTTTTTCTATTCACATCATGTGATTTTATTTGATCTGTTAATACAAGAAAGTTTATACTTTGTTCTAAAAGTACTTTTGTTTTGTTGGTGGTTTTCTTTTTTTTTTCCTTTTATAAAAAAATAAGTAAAGGCTGTATAGTTTGACAAAAGTTTAAGTTACCCTAGTGTTGCATGGGAACAATGTTTCTTATGATCACAACAGCATGATTAAGTAGGCAATGTTTTAGAGTATATTGACATTCAGTGTTGAATTTTGTGCACATGTTTTTTATTTTGTTGAGGTATCTGCATGTCATTAAAATGTGGTTCATTTTCTTTTCTCATTAGTTCATATTTTTCTATGTGAAGACACTGTAATTTGTTTTAATTTCATTTTCTTATTGTTAGATTTATTTTCCTCTGTAGTGACATGTAGAAAGGTATTTTTGGTATCATTCGTTGAATTTCTCAGAGGGTATTATCTAACTGATGACAGAAAAAATTTGTTCACATTTGTCGCTTATTTATTGCACATCTCAATACAATTATAATTTTTCTAATTTGCATGTTACAGAAATGAAGCAAGGACAAGAAAATATTAAATTAAAGAGAGAGAACATAAGCAAACAAGTGGTCATTGACTGAAATAATAATGTGCATGTTGTTTTCCCCCCTTCTCCCTCCTGCATGCAGGGATTTGGTTTCGTAACTTTCGAAAATAGTGCTGATGCGGACAGGGCGAGGGAGAAATTACACGGCACCGTGGTAGAGGGCCGTAAAATCGAGGTGCATGTTCAAAATATTTTCCTTTTCATCTTTTTTATAAATGTCTGCTTCACTCTCATTTGTTGTTTCAGATGCATCATTGGTGTCTTCTGTGTGCTCCCCTTTCCCCTTCCCATTGTTTATATATATATTTATATATAAAGAGAGAGAATCTGGCCTTACTTGGGTTTTTTATTATTATTTCTTTTGTAATTATTATTATCATTATTGCTGAAAGGTGGATGACAGAATTGAAAAAGAATGAAAGCTTTACTATTTTAAAGTTATTATTTTGGATGTTTTGTAAATCAATGGGTGCAGTAGATTCCAAAAACCAGCCAACAAAAAAAAGAAAAAAGCTAAAAAATTGAGAACAACAGAAAAAAAAAGTGTGACAGACAAAACAAAAACAAACAAAAGGTTGGTTTTGGTTTTTTTGGTTTGGTTTGGTTTTTTTTTTTGGTTTTTTTTTTGGTTTTTTTTTTTCTGCAGGGTTGATGCGGGATCCACAGTGGCTTTCAAAAAATTCAGATTGGGAAAGAAGCATCCAAAAGATGTACAAGAAAAAGAAACAAAGCCAGACTAGAGACCGATCAATTTTAACATCTAATTTTTAATGAAACCATCAGGCTACTTTGGCTGGATGGCCTGAGCCATTCATATCTATTAAAAAAACAACACCACTGGATCCCCTTCAATACTGCCTTGGTCGTATTTGTTAGAATAAAAAAAATACCAATTGAAAATGCTGTCGTCTTTTGAGTAAGATGTTGCATATTTTGCCTTTTCATTTTCCCCCTTCGACGGTAGCGCTTAGGGCCCTCACCAAACTCTCAGTAACCATGGTAACTGTATACATACCCATGCTGGCGATGGTGCTGAATGGTAAGTGGAGAAGTCCATCTGCCGTTTCACGTATTTAGCGCTGATATACCACGTGAATTTTTTTGACTTGTTGTATTAAGTTTTCTTGATGCTACATTTTTTTCTATATTGGTACGCCTGTAATTGAGTGTACGTTTTAAGCAAGCCTGGGAGGCACTGATTGGATTGAGGATATGACTTCGTGCACATCTTACTCAGATTGTTAACTCCATATTGTGTTAAATAATGCACCCTCTTTTTATCCTTTTGTTAGCTGTGATTTTAAAGCTTGAATGATTTTGTTAATTCTTGCAATGAAAAAGGCTCTTGTTCCAAGTGTTGAATGCTAGATGTTGCTTTTCCAATGGTACTTATCTTCTAAAGGGTTATGTTGCACACTGCTAAAATTCGTTTGTCCCTTTTTTTGACATTTTCTTTGTTTCCTTGTACCTTGTCTCTTTCCCTTCTACTCCACTGCATGTTCCTTCATATAATCTTTTTTTCTGTTTTGAGTATTTATTGTATCAGTGTTATCATGGAATACAAGCATGCTCTTAAGTCTTAAATTATGCAGTACCTTTTAATTTGCTTTTCATGTCTTTTTATTAAAGTTTAAATGATATGATGTTGCTTTATTGAAATGATTTGTAAGTTAAAATGGTTATGAAAGTAAATGTAATTATAAATAGTATGATTTTGTTATGCACCTGTTGCCTTCTATAAATTAAATTGCATTTTATTTTTACATGACTAATAGCAGTAATAATGCATGCATTTAATAGTAACATGGACCCTCCCTGTAACCCTTTCTAATCCAGTGTTCTATGTGCTTAGGTAAATAATGCAACAGCACGTGTAATGACAAATAAAAAGACCGTCAACCCTTACACGAATGGTAAGTGCATGAGATCTCAGTGCTTTGACTTAATGTCAGTGCATGTGAAACCTCACTCTTCCGCTGAATGGGTGGACTCATCTACTCATGAAGTGTCATAGTCCGCATCTCCTGCATCTCCTTGGGCTCAGGCTTTGTCCAGCGACCTAAAACATGACATGGCTGGGCATAAATTCTGCCTGTGCAGAGTTCAGCTAATTCACAGCCATGTGGGCATAGCATGCATTATTTTGCCTGGTTGGAACCTGAGTGTTTGACCACGGTGGCTTTTGTATAGGAAAATATACCTGCTAGGAAAGTGTTGTTATCTTCTAGCTTTGTGCAGTGTTAATGTTGCGGTGATTGAACTAATTGGAGGATATGATTTTGCTTGGATGAGGGAGGCAGGGGGACCAGCAAGAAGAATGGCTCTGTCAGGCATGAGATACTGTTTAGTACCAAGACACGCATCTAGTCAAAGATAATTTTCTGTGTCTTCCTTCCACAGTTTGTTAGAAGTAAAGGACAAACTATAATTGGGTGCTGCTTCCAGCTTTTTTTCCCTGGAAAAATCTAAATTCCAAGCTATCTACAAAAATTCATTCTAATACTCACCTAAGCTGGTATAATGTTGTGCATTAATGATAGAAAAATAATCCATAGATATTTGAGGCATTTGGAAGGAGTACGTTTTAACAGTGTTTCCTTTGGCAGTGTTTGTTCATGTGCTTGAGCTGTTTGCATTTGCGAGTTCAGAAAATTCTAACAAGTTCCTAACTCAACGACGTCAAACAATATTAGATCAATTGAAGTTAACTGCAGTTACATTTTCCAGTTTTACTAGAATGTGTAGTTATAACTATTTGCTTTTCAATTTAAGTTTTCCCATCCAGTAGAAAGCAGATGAAATCTGCATGTACATCGGTAAAGGTTTCCACAGGTAGATCAGACTCTTTCCCATTTTGAAATGTAATGGATCTTATTTTCTGTATCTGAGGTCTCATTAGTGAGGTTTTACTCAAACCCAGGGCAAAGAATGGCTTTATTTTTTAATGAAAGACTCATAATGTTTTCCTACCACAGTAAGAATAAAATATAGTGATGGTTTTCAGTTGACGTGTGATAACCGAGATAATTAAAAATGATCTGGAGAAGAAGAGTCTGAAATTCTTCATGCTTTCTTCCTTATTTTGTATGTAAATGTGGAACTTGGAAAATGATGCAGATGGGAAAATCTCCTTCATTTTTACTGGCTTTAAAACATCTCAGTGAATCTAGCGAAAGAGACACAAAGCTTGACTGGATCATATAACAAGATTTCATTGCAATAAGGAGCTAAATTAACTATATGCATATGATACTATGAATTTTGTCTGCTATATTGCAATGATAAAAGGATAAAAGTAGTTTTGTTATAAATGATGATGTATATTGTGTATTCATATTATCCTAAGGCTACAAAACTGTTAATTAGCAAATAATACATTACATATCCACACGTCTAGTGCTGAGGGAAGGGAATGCTGGAAACAGAGATGTGAGATTTTAGGAATCTGATTTTAGAGGAAGTTTACCTTTGTGTCCTGCACTGCAGGATTACTTAGGTCATACATTACCATTTATTCACATCCAAAACCAGAATGATGAAAATCTGCTAAGTGTTTCCTACTTGAAGTGTTTTGCCTGTCATTTTCCATCCCCTCCCATCTGGACTAGATCTCAGCCAAAGTATGAAATATCCTGTTCAGTGCATAAAAATTAGCATTTATGTTTGTGAATCCATACATCCAAGGTGTTGCATGTAGGATGTTCTTTTGCACACCATTTGATGGGTATCTACCAAGACAAACTCTGGTTGTAGTTCATACATTTTGATTTTTTTATTATTTTTTTTTTTAAATGTCTGAGGTCCCCTAAAGTAAACACACAAGGGCAATCATGTTCATCTTGTGTGATTGTTACAAGCGACAAGGAATGAAGTGTAGATGTGCAAGGTGCTTCATTTAGTTTAATCAGTGCTTGTATCGGTCATCCTGACATTGCATGATTCTAGTTCTTTATCATTTTGACAGGACTTAACCAGTGCTGTAGCTGATTATTAAAGATTATTGTTGTCTAAAGTAAAGGTCTCATCTCTTAAATAAAATATAAGGCTAGTTTTTCTGTTTTCTTCTACGAGCATGTTAACATTTGCAAGATGCTTCTGATGCAAATAGCCAGAAACCTCTTGTGTGCACGTGCCTGTCTCTTCAGAACTGCTTCTTTTTTAATGCGTGGCTTTATTTTTCAAAGAGTATGTGTTGACTGTCCTGTTATTGGCAGGTATTCAAAATGTAGTTGGGGCACATGTTGTATTCTGTGAAAACATCAGGCACTAATATTTATTGCAATTTAAAAATAAGATACACTCTGTTTTGTCTTTCATTCCTGAATGCTGCTCGTTGTTTGGTAACAGGGCTCATGTTGTAAATGTGATTGCCAAAGTCAGTAGATTTTAAAGCACAAAAACCTACACTTTTTTTTTTAATATATGCAGCTTCATTCAAATAAGTGGTTTGCTTTTGTATCCTAGATGGTTTTTGAAATAAGTATGCTTTCCAGTGCCTTTCGATGATTCCCAAAATGAGCAGTTAATAAATGCTCAGTTGCTAGGAGAGCTTTTTTTTGTGCAAGTTTGTTATCAGGCAGGATGATTTTGGTGGCTCACCTCATGTGCTTTGGAGATAGAACTGCCTTTTCTTTGCAAATAAGTTCAGTGTCAGGAGTTCTACTTGTTGGCAAAAGTATTCCAGAGACATTTTTGGATGCTCCAACCTATCCCATTCACAGTTATACTTTCTTCTGGTGCCCACAGTGCAATTCAGGATGCTCACCCGAGTGTTGTAGGGAATGGAGAATTATGTGAAAGTAGATTCAGACAACTGCAGCAATGAATGAGGAACATGAAACGGAGATCAGTAGAGGGATAAATAAGTTTTAAAGTTTATACTTGCAGCAGATTGAATATGAGCCTTCTGTTGATCTCAACTTAGATTCAAAATCACAGCTAGTCACTATTACCACAGTTAAATTCCCTCCCGCTCCCCTTTCCTCCCCCCTCTGTGTGCAAACAGGAGGAAAGCAAACGGTGTCACAGGGCTTCTGTCCCATCAAAGCATTCCTCTGGCCACGGGTGCCTGTCTGGCGTATGAAGTGAAAATAATCCTCTCTGCATTGCTGTGCCCCACTTTCTACCAAAGCTTGTTACACCGTGCCGCGTGATGGTTTCCTTCCCTTTAGCATGCTTAACGTGCAGTCCTTTGGATTGACTGTCCAGGGTGGGGGTTTGGGGCAGGCAGAGGGGTGGTTTGTTTCCTTGTTTGGTTTTTAAGTTGTAAGCTTTTATGGTTTCGACTTGAGGAGGAGATTAATATTGTGACAGTAAGAAAACTGCACAGAATTACACCCACTGCAGAGAATTTGCCTCCTCTGGCTGCTGAAGTAGGGTTACTTGGCAGCTGCTCGCTCGGATACATCAACTACTATTACACTTGATTAACCCGCACAGCTATGGGCTAGCACATTGCTAGCTGACAAGATAAAGTTAAGTTTAATTACCATTATTTTCACGATGAATGGAGTATTTCCTGTATAAGCTTCAAAAAGTTAGACGAGACAGCCGTCAGTGCGAGAGGGGTAGGGAATGGAGATATGAGAGTGGCTTTCAGCTGTGAGAGCGGTCTGCGTCTTCCAAGATTCCTTCTTTCTCTCAGACAAATTGTGGCGCTGTTAGTGTAACTTAGAAGCTGAGAGGTGTCTGTCAGCTTCTTTGACAGCAAAAGCTGACAGCTCTGAAATTCAGTCCCATCTTTCGTTTTGGATGGTGTTGATCAGTGGTCTTTTGAGGAAATAATGAATTTGAAATATTAAATATTCCCTAAGCTACAAAAAGTTAGATTTTCACTGGAAGTCTCAAAATTTGGGTGATTTTCTGTCACACACAATTTCCTAAGAGTATTTGTTATCCCACGACATTCCTGAATATAATCCTGCAGTATGTAAAATTGAAGGGTCAGGTAAAAATCCTGTGATATTTTCAGGAGGGACGTCGGTTTAGCCCTTCTTGGTTGGCTGTTTTTCAGCTTCTGTAATTGTCTTTTAAGTACATATAGCAACTGCAATTATTTCTGCAGAGCAGATTGCATGCAATGCTGCTCTTTACTCTGTTTGAACTGATTAATGAGTTGCATTTCAAAACCACCCCTCACCTTTGTTACTGAACAGTTAATTACTGGTAAATAGTTACTGTGCATCAGATAGAGATAATAGTATTTTTAAAGGCTAGGGATAATTTTATTTTGTGTTATTATTGAGATTTTTGTATTAGACTTTTTCAGTCTTACAATGCATTATGGTTTTACGGTCTTCTGCTGTGCTTTTGCATTACCCAATACAGCCAAGGCGGAAACAAGCCTCAATAAGTTTGCATTTAAATTCTTCTAATCTTGACTCTTCTGATTTTGAAAAGCCTTGTTGTCCCTGACTTGATTGTATTTTATTTGCAGCAGCATACTTATAGGATCTATTTAAAGTACTGTAGCTCTTGAGTTTAAAAGATGCTTTTCCTCTTTTCTTTTTTTTTCTTTATTCCCATCTAGAAGTGGTGCTTCCCACTCCTCTGATTCAAATGTGCTTTTGGAAAACCCCTAATTTTTCAGTCCCAGTAGTTCAACTAATTGTTCAAACACTTTAAAGGAAAAAAAAGGGAATGGGGGCGGGGGGGATGTTCTGTGGCGTTCGGAGTTAACTGGGAGTGGATCCACCTGTGGCTGAGCAAAACACAATGATAATCGGCACTTTACCACAGCTGAGAAGGCTAATGAGTTTGCCAGTGTTTTCTCCTGCTGTTCTCTTGCCCCTTCCCCTTCAGTTCCTTCAGCATTTGCAGTCTTCAGCATCACACATGCTTTGAACACAGGCCCTGCTTCTGCAGTGAGCCTGCGCGCTCCAGGCTTACCTGGTAATGCCGCGTGGGGTGTAAGGACGTGGCAGCAACTGTGTGGAGTTTGGCCAGAACACACGGGACAGAGTATCTGTTGGTTCTGTGCTTTGCCTTTATGCCAGCTGTGGGAGGACAAAGGCAGGGGCTGCAGTGGTACCACTTAAGAGCTTTGCAGTATGTGACTGCAGCGTTTTCTTACGTGCCGGCTACTATATAGCAACATGCTAATAGCATTTATCACTTGTAAATGCAGGCGGTATGGTCACTTTTGGTACGTGCTGGTAGTTGTCCTCTTTCAGTGCAGTCTGATCTACAAATGCAAGTGGATAAAAAGTCTCTGGCATTTGACTGGGATCCCACAGTGCATGGGTCTCTTTCATGTCACAAGACATTTCCATACCGTGTTTACGCTTTCATTTTTCCCAGAGCAGAATCAAAATGCTCAGATCATTTGATTGCCTTGTAAACTACACTAACACGTGCTTATTGGAAACATTTATGCCCAGCAAATGAACTGTTTTGCCTCTCTGGCTTGTAACTAGAGAGTTAAAGCAATGAAAAAGAACTGATCTACTCTGGTACTGCATGATATAGGGATACCTGAACTCATTCTGACTTAATTCCAAAAATTAAGGCGATAAGCCCATGGCAACTGTGCGTTGCAGCCAAGGTAATTTACTCCAGTACTACATGTCCAAAGAATGCCTTGTTTCATTACTTATTTCCATACCTCAGCCTGATATTAAAGATCAGTAATCTAAGATGTCTATACAACTTTCACTGAAATGACCTTGTTTGAAGCCATTTTATCTGTATACCTCTATACAAAAATAAAGTTTAAAAATTATCATCATCATCACTAATTGCAGTATTAACTCAGTTATGTCTTTATGTTTGCTGCAGGCTGGAAATTAAATCCAGTTGTTGGTGCAGTTTATAGTCCGGAATTCTATGCAGGTAAGGATTACGCTATAGTTGTCCATGCCATAATTTATTTTAATACTCTTTAAAACATGCAAAAGTACAGAATATATGTTTAGTTTCTTTGTTTGATTCACATTATCTGCAAGTCATTTACAGATTTGTGATGCAGGATTGTAACAGTTACCTGGGCATACTGAAGTTTATATAGAAGGTATATGAATACCTTTTTATTGGAAAGTAGATAGCATAACATGAAATGTACTGCAGTACCCCAGTCTTACATGAGTTTCTATTTATATTTTATTATATTTTGTTATATTTCAGTACAGTCACTTTCGTCCAGGAATTATTTAAGCCTAGTGAGCAACCAAAACAATCTATCTATAAATATATATTTTATGCATATACATGTACTTACACATGTGCAAGTATAGAACGTCTGTGTTCATAATATTTTTCTTGACCATTTTTCTTTAAATGTTATATTTAGTTTTTCAGTTTCTTAGAATTTCTGTATTTATAATCTATATTATCTCTTGAGTCTTCACTGAGATTGAATTCTGATCCTAGTAACAATTTGGGGTTAATGAGATATAATCTTTTCCTACTTGAACTCAGTTATTGCTAGCAACAGTTTCTAAATGGGCTTTAGCAACAGTATTGAAAACAAACATGGTTGTACCCCAAAACCCAGTTGATTTCAGAGGAGTTTTAATCCCACCCATAAAGACAATCACTAGGAAGTCCAAATAAGCCATTTTTTGAAAGCTAATAATTTACATCTAAGACAGAAGTAATCACTGTAACTCCAAATGTTTCTAACAGGTTGTAAAGTTGCCTTCCTTTCTTAGGTTCACAATCTTACATGAATCTTCCATGACTTTCATGGGAAACTCTGGGAACTTTTTAGTTTTTCATTTGGATCTGGTTTTCACTTGTTTGGGGGGGGGTGTATACTGGATACAAATACCTAATCATGTTTTAAAAAAGCAAAAATTTTTATTCATTGTCACACACTCAGGTAATGGAAAATAGAGTTAATTGTAAAATACATTCCTTACAGGGAGTAAAGAACAGATACTAGGAAAGCGTTTTTCACAGATGTTGGTTAAGCCTGGGAAGAGGTTGCCCACAGGAGCTGGAGAACCTCCCTTTACGGGGGTATTCAAGCCTCCACCAGACAAAGCTGAAAAAACTTTGTTGGTTAAGGGACTTCAAGAGATAAAAACTGTTAGATAGGACTACTGTTACAAACAGATATTTATTTTAAAAAACCTGCCTGTAATAAATCCAGTGCTATCTACTAAGATAGATAAGAATGTTCCAGTTAGGGTTTTGTGTTGTAAAAGTGGCACAGTATAATAAAAATACTAACTTGGCATTCATGGAATTGCAGTATTTAGCGTAGGCAGAATTTACTTCCTTCCTTGATGTACGCCTACATTGAAAACAGGAATTTAACATTGATCTCGTTTGAGTAGTTAGTGAACCAATCCTGAACCTGCATAAATTAGAAAGTCAGAGTTATTAGTCATTTTGTATAAATGACTTTGCGTTAATGACAAATGTAATAATATTCCCATAGTACAGTAATCAATTTTCTAATACGTATGCAGAATTAACAATCTGACTTATAATTGTCTCATGAAGTAGGGCATGAAGAGTTCACATAGTTTGTAAATTAAAATCAATATTTTCAATCTCTCCTGAAGGTAATTTTCCTAATTTACTGGACTTTTCCCTAACATTTATTTTGTCTTTTAATTATAAAATGGCAGGTTATTGATTTTTTTTTTTTTTTTTTTATAACCTCCTAAAGTCCCAAGTGCATTTTTATGGCCAACACAAGGGAGGTGTTTGCCCTTCTTAATGAGAATCTTTAATTACCATTAGAAGAGTATTAATTTAATTTTATGAATTATGACATGCACTTCACCACACCTATGCAGAAAGTTCTATCAAGATACTTCATGTATTTCAGATATTTTTCTGTTTATACATGCAAGCAGTTTTTAAAAATGCATATCAAATGCGTATTTTCTGCGTTGACTAAAAGGTAATTTTTTTCTCAGACATTTAAACTTTCTGTTAAGCAATTTAGTAAAAAAAAAAAAAAAATAGCTCTGTGCAGATCTCTCAAAGTCATTAGAAAATGAGGCGGTAAAAGATCAGTGCAGTTCTTGCATGCTGTAATAGAATACTGTGACATATCTTTCCTTCTGTGTCCACCCCCGCCACCTTACTTGGAGAAGAAGCAATTGCACTTTTGTAGATTATAAAATTAGAACTGTGATTTTTAAGACAGTCAGAGTTCTAGTTATTTGGTTTAATTATTGTCTCCAACACTGTCATGTTAAAATTGTACCAACTCTTTCATAGTCAGTGCAAGAAGTTCCTTTCGCTCCTAATAAATGATGAAAAATGTGGCCACTTCTGAAATAAAGCTGATACATTTGCAGAGAAACTGTTGATTTAAAGTACCTTTAATCTTCATAAATAAGTAAAAAACCAGAAGGTTATACAAAGCTGTCACGATGGCACTGATGAATGGCAAATTCACCCGTTTCTCAATTGCCGGTGAAGACACACGCCACAAGGCTTAACCGTATTGTACATCATATCTGCCAACTCATTTCTGTGATTAAATATTCCATCAGTGCGGGCTATAAGGCGGTAAAGCTTAACAAGATTCATAAGATGCACCACTTGAATACACATAACTCACTTCCTTGGATAGAGAGCACCCCGCATGCAAAAGAAAATTAGAATTGAGTTAAATTACTCCGTAAGACAAGATCAATAGAGAAAGGAAAAGATCCCCTAATGCAATGCAAATCTAAGATATAGTTATGTCCTGACAACTTGAAGCAGACAATTAAAGTCAAATAGGGAGGAACGCAATGTAAATCAACCCTAAAACCTTGAAGATAATGGTAAACAGTAGGACCAGTGACATGATTGTTATAGCTCTGCTTTTTTTCTGAATGTACACTTCTGTAAAAGAAAACCTTTACTGAGGGAACGCACCGCAGCTAAAAATGGAGACTATGAGATACACAGCAGATGCACAACAGACACTTTGTAAGTAAAGTGTTACTTCGGGACTGGAAAATACTATGTATTTACAAAACGCTACAGATTTTTCTTCCTGAGTAGCCCTTCTAAGACTGTTTTTCTGTCTTTGAAATGCTCATACTGTAGTACATTAGAACGCTCCAGAAATGCGGCTATTTCGGTCACGTTGTGGTAGCATCAATATGGATTTCCAGTGACATGTTCGTGAAATGCGATTTGAAGACTGCTGTTGTAATTCCGAGGCCTAGCAAGTCTCCTTAACAGCTGCCGACCGTGGATGTGCTGGTGAACTGGCTAACCGGCATACCTCCTGCCCTTCCCACGGGTCTGCTGGGAAGTCCTAAAATGATGTTTCATAGAAAACAAAAGGATGGTGGTTTTTTTCATTTATCACTTTCAGCATTTCACAGAATTCCACTTCTTCATAGATCATAATCGATGGGTAATTCTTAAAAAATTGACTTATGCCCACATAGTTGTCTTCTAGTAAATAAAAGGATACTATTTAAGGTACCTTTCCTCCTTACGAGGAAAAAAATGCTTAATGAAGTTATCATTTCCCTTCCAGCTTAACTTTTCCAGCCAACTATTTATCAAGTTCTTAGGCAGGTCCTAATGAGGAAATTTGTAAGAAGCACTGTGTGATTCATCTCACAGAGTCTTGATGTAAACTGGGACAAATCTTTCATTTATTTGTATATCCATCCAATTTTAAATCCATCCCATAGTGACCCATGATTTTGCTATGTTAAGACAGAGTCTGTTACCTTCCCCCATACACTCATCTATGGCTGGCAAAATACAGATGTGCAGTGTGGTTTCTTTACTAGGAGTATTCTGGTACTTTCTTACCGTAAATTGTTACATTCTTTGTTTCCGAGGTTTGTAATAATTTCATTTTTACCTGCTTATTTATTTTCATATTGTGTATATTTTATCTGTAATACCTAGCCTTCCTTTCAGCCCCAGGCAGTCTGAAAGCAAAGTTCCATACTGTTCCTTTCAGTTATTTCAGATCTTTCTTTTTTTTCTCTTTTGCTTTTTGGAACGATGCATTTTTGAGCACTCTCTTGCACTCTCCTTAATGAAGTGTAGAATGTTGTTGCACCCGTATTACTACAACAGATCAGTCCTTTAAAGCAGATAGCTTGACGCACAGTAAGGCCATTTAAAAAGAAACTTTGTCCTTGTAAGCGGCAGAAAAATATATCTTGGGGCGCATACCTGTTGGAAAGGCTTCTTTTTGACAACTGCAGTATGCAAGATGGGGGGAAGGGTGTTACAGAAAATACCTGGAAATCTAGTGAATCTTCTTTCGGAGAACACTTGAAGTCACAGTGACCCACATGAGAAAATATTCTTATCTGGTCATAACCAACAAACAGTATTTCAAAAATTTCGGAATTGAAGTTCGCAGTGGAGAAAGAAAGGCCTTAAGACTAGTGAAGAAGAATCGTTAGAACAAGTCATGGAGCACAGCTCAATGACAAGTAATAGAGATCCCATTCTCCTTTTCGCTTAAGCGACTAACTACGTATTATTTTTCCTGAATAGTCATGAAGTGCTAGAAATTTTTCAGAAGCTAGTTTTAAGAGTCATCCTACGTAGCCAAGTAGTTGTATTCACTTCATAAATAGTCTTAACCCAGTGAGGACTATTGTAGGCACCCAGTTTCTTGGGCGGTTTGCAGTTATCATTCCAAGGTGGCTTCGAAAATTTTTGCCATCAGTAAAAATGAAAGAAAGGGGAAAAGCTTGTGGTTTTGACTATTTTATATGCCCTCAGAAGACAGAGAAGTTTCAGATGCCTGGGGCTTTTTAGCATGCTGTGGATTTGGAAGCTAGCAGTATCCTCCAAGAAGCAGATTTTGTAACAAGCTTCCTTTCACAAGCTTGTTTGAAACTTTGAAATATAATGTTATATATAATTCAGAAGTTAGGAATTACTATAGTACTCTCTCTATATAAACATACACTTAAATAAGAGGAATCCAGGGGAAGAGAGGATTCCTGTATGTTTGCTAACACTAATTCTCTTTGTTCATGTCTTAAAGCATCTATTTCTGGAGTGTAAGAGCACCTGGGATTCATTTCATCTTTCTAGTGTTTCTCTTTGAATTTAAATGACTCTTGCACAGGCTCAGCAAATACCCTAGAAACGCTTCTCAGGGAAGGTGTTTGGAGTTTGTGAAGCTGAATTATATGCTTGCACAGCAATTCTAATCCTAGGGTAAAAGTTCACCGTACCGTATCTGTAAAGCATAACTTTGGTGAAAATTGGCTGTCTGTCACTGTATAGATTAATTCATTTTACAGTTTGATTATGTGCACTTAGATTTGAACTTAGCCATTGACTACGCAGTTTTTCCTAAATAAATGTATTCTCAACGCTGTTAGCTGAACACTTTAAGTAATTTTCTAACTACAGAAAAATTAAATAATTATTGTTTAATATTCCATCTGTTATATATAGATGCTCCTTTTCAAAGCATAAAACAAAGCTGTAACTGTTGTTTCAAAAATCATAATGTTAAAGTACCATCATACAAATTATGACATCCTAGTTAAATTAACACTACTGATGACAGCTAATGCATTTCTAAAACTTCTGTGGAGCTGTTAAAAGCCATTATAGTGGAAATACTGGTTTATGAAAGATTAATAAAGCTTGTAGAAAAATGGAATTCAGCATCTGTACTAGCTATTTACTCAAAAAAATCTTACAGAATTAATTATGCCTTATGCTACGTTATAATGAGTTTTTCATTAAAATGTGTGCCATCATGGAAACTAAACAAGGATTATTCAAAGAATAATGCCAATGACTGTTATTTTTTGAAAGATTAATTTAGTTAATTGGTTATACATTTAAATCTGGAGCAAGGTTAATCAACCTATACTTATCATTGTGTCGAAGCCTACACATTTTAACAAGAAAATCATGGATACTGTCGTTATTACCCTTTTAAACATGTTTCTTCTGTTTGGATGTATCTTTAGTAACACAGTTTACACTTAGGCTTTGATGCTGTTCCTATGTGATCTCTAAAAGAAATTCCTTACAGTGATTATTTCACGGTAAATCTTGAACTGTAGGTAGAGCTTTATACCAGAAGATAGAGAATGGTTAAGAAGGGAGTTCCTGCTTCTTCAGTGTAAAAATTTGGGAATTTTGACTGCAGTCTGGTATAGAGGAATCATTTGATACTGGATTGTGATGAATTTATGCACAAATAGAATATGGAAAACCAGAAATTGCATATTTACTGAAAATTGAAGTTCTTTCAATACAGGGGAAAAAAGGATGTGTTGGGGGTGTTGGCATTTGATCTGTTTGCTTGTTGGTACAGTCCTGCTGAGACATAGGTCCTAAGTTCTCTGCACATCAGCCTGAGTTAGTACTACTAAGATATCCCACTTGAACTAGTCTTAGTTAGATGACTACACAGCAAAACCACGCGGACCCTGTCTCGCTACTAGAAGTCAATGGATGTGGAGTTGTTAAGCGTAAGTTAGGGCTGCGTCCTCACTATGGTGCAGTATCATTAGCCTTATGCCATTCTCCAGTGACAGGTCAGATCTCTGATGCTGAAGATATTTCTAGAAGTCGTATCCGTAGTTACTGTATGTAGACAAAGTGTACTCAGATGACAAAACAGTGCCAACAAGCTGATAGAGCTGGCATGGGTGTCAAGCACAAAGTTGAGGCAGGGAGGGAAGGTGAAGAATTGTTATATTAGCTGTTCTGGGATGGAAAAAACACGTAGAAATGAAGTAATACATAGAAGAACAGAAAAGGTCTATTTAAATAGGTATTGTAAGGAAGGAAGTAGGGCCAATGAATGGCAAAAGTTCTCTAGCCTCTGTTCCTCCTGCATGCCTTGCATGTTTTTTACAAAGGAGTAACCTGCTTTTCCTCATCCTGAGGTCCTAACTCAAAAACCTGCTTTTCCTTTTGAACTGCTAGGGAATAAATTTCCTCAGTGGTAGTTCTGCCAGGTAGCACTTATGAAAAATTCTTGATTTCTTTAGGTAAACTTGCTCCTTTTATAACATCTGACCCAAAGGTAAAACAATGTGTATGAGGTAGGCTTGGAACAATCAATTCCTGTGCATGAGTAAGTCTGAATTCTACTTTAATACGTTCTGTGAGTCGGTGGATGAATACAAGACCAGGTATAATCCTAACTAAACATGTGATTACGATTTCAGCTTACTCGATTTAGTACCTTATTCTAGCACAGAACACCACGTGTGTTAGACGTTAGCTCATGGGAGGGAAATCCACTGACCATTGTTAAATACACAGAAGGTGCTTTGGGCTTAGGAAGTCCTTGAGCTGCAAATGGTTGGAAACTAGGATAACACCTGTGAGAAGAGCATCATGCCTGCTGTCTTCTTGTACTTTACCTTAGGCACACGCTTTCGATGATTTTGAAAATTTTATTTTTTTAATTATATCCAACATGTCAAAATGCCACCCAAATGACAGCAAGATGGTTGAGACTATAAGGGGCAGTGTGAAGGTCACTTCTTGCATTACAGTCAATGGCCACCAAGTTAAAGTATTCAGATTACATCTTGACATTTAGTTTTGTAGTCAAATGAACTGTTTAGCTGAGTTGCCAGCTACTCAAGTAGTCCTGCTTATCTCAGATACATACTTTTGTTTAGTTTAAGGCTGCTTTTGTTTGAAGGAGCATTCTTCTGTAGTCTTCTCTTTTCCCCAATGAGCTGGTATAATACATTTGAGCAGCCCCCACACAGATCTAGCGTAATCATTGTGGAATGCAGTGGTGATCATACTCTAACCTGGACGTTTCACACACCCATGAAATAAGATTTTTGACACTAGAACAGACACTTCTTAACAAAATCATAGAAATGTGGGTTGCGACTGACTTCCAGAGGTCATACAGTCCAACTTTCTTTTTGAAGCAGGACTAACACCCATGCTAGATCAGGTGAGCCATGAATCTCTGTACATGTATAAAGACAGAGATTTATGATCTTCTTTGAATAACTTTTTCCAGCGCTGCACTGCCCTCCCAGTGAAAAACCTTTTCCTAATGTCCAACCTAAACCTCCCAGGCTACAGTTGGTGGCCCTTGACATTTTGTGTTATCATCTGCTGTCATTGCAGTGAGATTTTGGCTCCATCATCTTTGTAACTTCCCTTCAAGTAGAGAAAGCTATTCGATTGCCTTTTAACTTCCTCTTTGCCAGACTAATCAAGGTCAGGTCCCTCAACCTCTCTTCACAGGACATGAGCTCTAGACCCCTGCCCATCCTGGTTTCACTCCAACATACCCTCTCCAGTTTCTCCACATTTCAGTTGAACGGGAGTGGCAGTAGGTTTAAAAATTGGATGCAGTATTCCAGGTGCAGTCTTGTTGGCACCAAGTGTGTGTGTATTGGGGGAATAACAGCATCTTTTGATCTGCTGGCCTTGTTTCCATGTTTCTCCTAATTTCACCTAGCATGCAGTTTGCCTTGTTTGTTTAAATGTTACTTCAGTAAAACAAAAGAAAGTGTTCTGATCAAGCAGGAGCTGTACCGTCCTTTTTTTGTTATTACATTGCTTCTAACTTCTTGTATGTTTGTTAAAATATTTTTTATTGTGGATATAATTCATCAATTTTTTAAGGGCTAAAAAGACAGTTAAGTACTGTGCTTTACTCGTGAAGAGAATCTTTTGAGGAAAAATAATGCTTGGGCTTCTCTTATTTAAACGTCATTCTGGTAGTTAGTGAAAATGTGTTCTATGGCTTCCTGATTGGTGATGGACCAAAAATAAATTAAATAAATATGGTGGCAGCCTAAAACTGTCTAATTATAAATATTATACTGAGATATCTTTTTCCACACCTATCTCCCTGGCCTTGTCTTGTTAATACATTAGCTTGCAGCATTAGCAAGGTTTTTTTAAGTAAACCTGACAATTATCCCCACTTGCCATATGCTGACTTGGAGTCTGCGAAGCAGGTTTAGTACATGTGAAATATATTCTGTTTGCAAGAAAGTGCACTGAGAGCTGTACTGGAGGCTCCACGTGCACACTGACTATCGTATGTCACGCAGGTTGGCTTTTGGGCAGCTTTGAACCATGTGTGCCGGGGTTGTCTGCTTCAGGGGACGAGACTAAACCTGGTCCAGAGTAAACTCCCCAGACTGTGTGTGATGTAGGCTTAGAGGCTGGATATAAAACCAGCCCTTTTATAGCTACTGCTGCTGTCTCACCAGTTACTTGACAGTACAGTCAACCTGGCTGTGCACTGTCTGGACCTGGGGTCTAGGCTACAATATGCATGATGGGTGTCTGATAAAATAAAACTGAGACTGTAATTCAAATACCAACTATGGATATGTGTAAAAAAGCAGTAGCTTAAAAATCTCTTAGAAGAAAACATAAGGCAAACTACAGGGTCATCACTAAAACAGTTGTTTGTTCAGGACTGGGTGGGATAACTAGATAAGTTAATAGCAGTTATGCAGAGGAATGAATTCCTCTGATTAGAAGAATAACGAAGTTAGGAAGATCCATGCGTTAGGATGGACAGTCAGGCAGACAAACTATTCTGAAATGTAAAGTAATAAAGTAATATATGAAATGTAAAGTTAATACAGTTAAGTGGAATGGAAAACAACTCTGCTGTGAGTTAAACCTTGATTACATCTGTAAATTAATGCTAAAGCAGCTTAAGATTATGTTGAATTGTATTCCAAACATATAGCTAATGTTTTCTATTTCGTCTTCTGCATTTTTTTCCCATTTTGGCCATTGGATGACAGAATCCTCAATACATTTGCATTGTAATTGCATTTCATAATACTTACTGAGTTTTCAGTCGTTTACTCATTTGTGGAGATAGCTGAGATGAAGCTGTGCTTTACAGTGGTAGACAATCTCTGTCAGTTTGGCTCTGTCAGATTTTCTTTGTGAAAATTGTTTTGGGGGAAGTCTCCAAGCATAGAACTGCTTCTAGTAAAAGTGTGTGTTTTGGAAAGTTTGGAAGCATTGCAATACCATTTTTGTAACATTTTTCATGCTACTGAAATTCTGGAATCTGAACAGGCTAGGGAAGAAATAGACTAACTAAAGCTGGGATTATACATGATAATTCAATTTTTGCTTTTTTCTGTTCTCAGCTTCTCATTCAGAATAGAATTTTATTTGTAAGTTAAAACAAGCGTCCACTGGGGTAAGTAAATAGAACTGAGGGATTAGCAATTTGCATCTCTGCATCTAATTGCATTAGATTTGCATCTCTGTCTTATCGATTTACTGAAATAGGTAATTTACACAGAAAATAGTGTCTTGACACAATATGAGAGGATAAAGTATAAACACATCTACTTGTAATCCCTCCAGGGCCATGGTGAAACTGTAGTGTTTGTGTTGGAGCAGAAAGGCTCCAGTTTCATTTATTCTGTGATTCTATTCATATTGCAGTCTTTATTCATCAGGCAGGTGTATGAATGCAACCCTTTTTAGTTATCAGCAGAATATAAATGTATTTTTTATGTTCTCAAGTATCCTGTTTCAAGAATAGTACAATACCAGCTCAGAGTTTATATTTATACTTCAGAATTTCTCTCATGTTTGTTTCTCAAAGTTACAAATGAACCAAGGTCAAGTTACAATGAACCAAGAGTAACAATCATTTACATACCTTACAGTATGCTAGGAGGACCTAGAAAGATTAGGAATAAAGATTTGATTTTCAAACGTCCTGAACAACTTCAGTGGGACACATGTCCCAGTGTGAGACAATGGCAGTGAATATCACTGAATATCAATTTATGTGCACCTGAATTTGTGTGTATATATATCATATAGTAAACATGTTTTGTAGGAAAGTTACAGTTCTGGGCAAATACTGACAGTACCACTCCAATTTTCTACATGATCACGTAGTTTTAGATTTTTGGGTGAATAAAGATTTACACTTGGATGCCAATTCACTAACAAGTCCAGGTAAACTCTCTGGGCTTGTTATGTATTTTGGTACAAGCAGCAATTGAGTTTGTGTGACATTTTGGTTACAAGACAAGGGATGTCTGTGGCTGACTAATCATTTTTAAATTATGTTTGGAAAGGGCAGTTTATTGCAACTGTTTTACATTGTGAATGGAAACATTACATAAATTGTTCCTGGGAAATACAGCCCATCTGTGGTAGGGTTGGCATGCTGATGAAAATAGAAACAGTCACACAGTATGTGTTTTTAAGCTGGCATTACTTTGCCACATACCAGCAGTACCATGGCACAGCCTAAGTTTGCCACGAAAACCCAGTGATTATGCCGTGCTGCATTGTCAAGCTATTCCTCCTAAAGCAACCTTTGAGAACTTAGTGGATCAGTAGTGGATATACCTTTCAGCTTTTCCTTGACGAAGTGGGTGAAGCTTTAAAGCAAGTCATCACGTTGTGAGGCAGGAAAAGGATGTTGGCATGGGAGCAGAGCTTAAAAGAATTTGCCGCTTCCCAGCTCCTGTGCTATCCACAAGGTCTTTCCCAGTCTAAGACACAACAGTACGTCCTGGTAAGTAGTTTGATCAGTTGGGTATGGTATGTCAGGTCCTGGAGAAGGAGAGATCCTGAAGCACCTTGTTACCTTGTGATGAGTTATATATACTACAGAAGGAAGAGCTGGGGAGAGGGGAATTAGGAGAATCTCACACAAAATTCTTAGCAGAGCTGCAAACTTTGTTGCTCAGCCAATTTTTACTTACAATATATAAACAGCTACCAACCCCAGTATGTGACCTAGTATACTGGACACTGAACATATGTAACGGGAGAGAGGTCTGTTTCCCAAAAGCTTGGAATGATATGACCAGCAAAGACTGACTGGAAGGATGGCTTACAAATTATGTTTGTTGTAACATGCATTGCTGTTCCCTAACTCATTGCCTAAGTTCATTGAGTGTTTTGGTGACACTCTTAAGAAATGTGATAATAAAGAAACATGCACTATGCTTAGAAAAGTGGTGGAAGGAAAATTGACATCTTAAATAGAATTTTTGAATAAAGAAATCTCATAAAATATCTTAGAGACACATAGCTCCACCACCCTGGTCTCTCCCCACCCCCACCCTGTTTTTAATGACCTATGTGAGGTTATGTGTGGGTCAGGGACTTACTACACAAGTATAAATGTATAGAGCACATATTCTCATTCTCATTACCAGTAGCAAGTATACACAGGTTATTCAATAACAATGTATTTCAGGTTTGCTGTCAGAAGGTAATATAGATTCTGATTTGGACTTGCGGAACTGACCTTTGGACATCAACTACTTTAGATTCTCCTCCCTACCATGCAGTTCTTCTGTTTGAGCGAAACTCCATATAGAACTTCGAGGGAATCAAATATAGGTTTTGTTTTCTTTTTAACATAGAAGAAAGGAAGAAAGGTTGTTTGTATTTTTGGATGATGCTACTTTATTCCTTGTTCATAATGGATTATAGAATCATAGAATAGTTTGGGTTCATAGAATAGTTTGGGTTGGAAGGGACCTTTAAAGGCCATCTAGTCCAACCGCCCTGCGGTGAGCAGGGACAGCTTCAACTCGATCAGGTTGCTCAGCCCTGTCCAACCTGACCTTGAATGTTCCCAAGGATGGGGCTTCTACCACCTCTCTGGGCAACCTGGGCCAGTGTTTCACCACCCTCATTGTAAAAAATTTCTTCCTTACATCTAGTTTAAATCTACCCTCTTTTAGTTTAAAACCATTACGCCTGGTTATATCGCAGCAGGCCACTCATCTTTCTTATGAGCCCTCTTTAAGTACTGAAAGGCTGCTATAAGGCCTTCCCAGAGCATTCTCTTCTCCAAGCTGAATAACCCCAACTCTCTCAGCCTGCCCTCACAGAAGAGGTGCTCCATGTCCTTCTTATGTCAGGGGCCCCAGAGCTGGACGCAGTACTGCAGGTGGGGTCTAACAAGAGTGGGGTAGAGGGGGAGAATCACCTCCCTCGACCTGCTGGCCACGCTTCTTCAGATGCAGCCCAGGATACAGTTGGCTTTCTGGGCTGCGAGCGCAAACAATTCAATGTGTCAACACAACCATCCATGAATGGTTTAGTTAAAATCTGAAGGAGTGTTATTCCATTTATAGAAGGTTCCCAAATAACTGAAGGCACTCAAGAAGCACTTTTTTTGGAATTAACAGTATATGTAAAAGCTTACTAACGCTGTGCAGTTTGACTATAGATAATGAAGGGATAAGAGAACACTTAACAACTATTATGTGTTCAAGATACTCTCTTTAAATTCCCTAGTCAGATGGGACAATAGAAGCTAAGATACACTATTATTGTACAACAGTGGCCTTTTAGTTAGGCGTTTCTCATCCGTTTCTGTGACACGTTTTGAAATAACCCATCATTAAATAATATTTCAAACCAGAACAAAGATAATGCTATTTCTGTCCGGAAAGACCAATATTAAATTACACTTTTAGAACAGCAAATCAAAAGCGGACATCAATTGTTTATGAAGATCTTTGATACACTAGCAAATCTCCTGATATGTTCATGAGAGATATGCAGCCTTATAGTTTCCTTCATGCATTGTATATGGAAGAGTAATTAAGTGTATAGGAATAATAGCTGTTGCAAAAGGTACAAAGAAAAACAGTGATCGGAATGACTGAGAGAAGACTGGGCTATGTAACATCCAGCTGTACTGGGAGACAGGGAAAATGAAATAACAATCACTGAATTTAATAAATAATGCAGCTTTTAGATTAGAGTAAGAAAATAACATTTTATAATAATATAGACAGAATGGGACAGAAATATTTTTAGCTTTTATTCACTTTTTCCTGTGGGTTTGTTTGAGGGTTTTTGGTAAATAGTATTATAGAATGTATGAACTGCCAAAAGCAGTAAGCAGCTCTTATTGGTAACACAATCGAATAAATACTCTTAAAGAAGACCTGCTTTACCTGGGAAGCTAAGTGCACAATAGATTAGAGTGACGTCATCTTCACTTTATCTCCCTGTGTGTAATAAATTCCTTAGTTCCTATGTTATAAGCTGTCATTTTAGCTACTTGTGCACTAAACCCAGTGTAGACCAGCCCTGGATATTGACTTGCTTAATTTCTGCCACTGAAAATTCTTATGTGATTACCCTCTTGTTATGATGCAGGTGCTTGTACCTTCTATAGACCTCAGTCCCACTGTCATCTTCGGAGCTGTCTGAAGAGCTTTATATGAAGCTGTGGTTTTTAGGATTCCCAGAGTGAAAGCAGGAAATCAGTTTTTCCCCTTTGTCTCACATAGTAATAGGCTGGGGTTTTGCCCTGGAATGTAACAGAGTACTACGGTGCAACTTCTGTCCTCTTCCCTTTTGTAAATCCCCCACATTCCTGGGCGAATAAACAACGTGTGGTGAATTGGAAACTCTTTGTTCGTGAGCAAAGGTACTAAAGCCATCCCTCCTGGGAGGTGATGTGTTATAAACTCCGGTTCTCGGTAATGGTGTATCAACGTTACACAGTTCTGGTAGTGAAGGTTTCCAAAAGTTTCATCTACTTTCTGTGACAGGAGAGAGCTATTCCCATGATCAAGGCCTTGCAACACTCTTAATTTTACATCAGCAGTGTAATTTTAACTAATGGTATGAATTTTTTTCTGCTGAAAATGTTGTTTCAATTTATAATTCCCCAAAGGATGCCGTAAGAGATTCTAACTAGTCATGCAAATTCTTTTAAACTTACTCCAAGTCTTTACTTTTAAGCTGTCTGTAATGCTGGCTATGCAGTGCTTCCAGTTAGACCTAAAAGCTGTTTTAACAGAGGTGCTTTAAAATCCTTTATGATTTACTGGAAAGTCCTCCTGTTGATCATGGGTGCTTCTTAGCTACCTGAGTATCTGAGAAATACAGTGAACTTCGTCATATGTCATGTATGAGCCAGTGAGTAGTCTCTGCATCATCACTAGTACGTTGGCATTTCCACTTACGCTCTGTAGATTAATTTATAGAAATCATGTAAGCAAGAACTGTACACAAAACCTTATTTTTGGAAAAAATTAGAAAAATACTTTTAATCAAATGTCTCTGAACCACTGGGAACTGAATTTTTGGTATTCTAAAAATATTAATGACTTCACATCATTTTCCTCACAGCCCTGAATATTTTTAGAGGAATTATTTTCTCAAAATAACTGTAGTGCTTCAACAAAGGACCTAATCAAACAGTACATTCTTAATCATGGACTGTAGGAGAAAGCATTGCAGGAAGAGAAGTATGAGTGGGAATATTTCTGGAGCTTGAAAAGTATGTTTTTGTCCATGCTGCCAGCCTGTACGCCAAGGCTGAGCGGTGAATCAGCCCGGGGGGATCTCTGCAATCCTGCAGTGGTCCTCAGCTGCCACCGCCATGCCCTGCCGCAGCACAGCTACCTGTTCTCCTCCCGTTACAGCCAGCAGCATGGCTACCTCAGTTTCCCTTCTGCCACTGGTCTGCCTAAAGCTCTCCTGTGTGCCTGTACTGAATACGCTCTTCGGATATATATGCTAAGGTTTTTCTGATCCTTTTGACGGAGTGAGTCGGGAGAGGCTTTCAGCTGATGGTCTCCAAGAGCCTCTATCACCGTTCGCATGTCTGCTGTGAGCAAATAAGTAGATACTTACATTAGAGAAAAGCAAAAAAGCACACAGGTTGTGCTTAAGGAGAAAATACCAGCCTTGAATATACTGGTACAGAAAGCATTGCAGAATTAAAGATGAACTCTTGCACGACTGTAATTTTTTGAAGTTCATCAGCTCCATGATATTATTAAAATACAGTTTGAACAGAAATACTGAGAACTTCATATTAAAATCCTCTTTCTTAAAACAACTCCCACCTTTATTCTGTCATGCTAGAATTTAGTATTCTAGAGGGAAACCAGTATTTTTTTCTTCCATTAGGTAGCTTATGGATTGCTTCAGTGTTCTGGGGTTTATCCAGAAGATCTTATTGTAAATAATTCAATCTTTCCCCAGTTGTATTAATTACAATTTAAATACTTTTAATACCAAAATTAGATGCAGCATAAATAATCTTTTCTCACAAAAGTAGATTAAAAAGTTCCATATTTTTCTAACAAAATCTAATAATAGTGTTTTAGGTATTAGTATTAATTTTGTGTGCAAATTCAAAGGCAGATTGTCAAAATATAATTAGAAAGCTCTATGCAACAAATTAAATACACTCTAGTAGCATGGATGAAAAAGGGATCTGTTTTGAAGTACTTTCATTAGAAAGTAGAAGACTAGAGTAGGGAAAATTAGATTTGTATGAGATTAAACCAGAAAAAAAAGTAAGAATGTTAGCTGCAAAGAATAGGAAAATACCTATGGACCATGGAACAAGCCAAGTGTCATCTAGAATTTGTGTTGAATGATATAAATAAACTATAATCCTCAATTTTTAAAACCCTTTATCTTTAATGACTTCAAGTACGTTTAGTAAATATATATAGTTACATTATTCTTAAAACTGGATGCAAATTTCTGATTTTAACAATTCCTTTCCTTTCCGCATTTCACTCAGCTGGATGAATGATTCTGTATCTTCAGCTCACTTTCATTTTCAGGCTTCTGTAGTAGCACAAGTTTTGAAACATCTGTACTGTTAAATACATCCATATTCCAATGTACACATTCCTAGTGTCAAGTGCGTGTGTTGATAGGTCCTGTTTATCTGCTAGCCTGAAAATGGTGCTCGCCATTAGGACCTCAATAGGTATATGTTCGTTTAACAGCTTCCGGTTGTGGATTTTTTTGGAAGGCCGAGAGAGAGAGAGAGATCAATACAATCAACTATGTGCTGTCTTTAAGGAGAAAAAAAAAAAAAAAATTAGCTTGTTTTATCTTTCAGATTAGTAGTGGATGGCTGGAAAGAAGCAAGCATCTCCAAATCCTGTTAGTTAAGGGTATGCTATTGCCTGGGAAGGTTAGAAGCACAATATTTCATGAGGTTTCCAGTGCTCACAGTCTTAGCTAAATTGCATAAACTCCAAGAATTATTTTCCTTTAGTATTTCCTGTATTTCTACTTCAACTGACAGCTGAAAGCAATAATCAAAGAACTGGTTAATGACAGCAATTTTTTTAAAACATTTTTTGAAAGAACTCTGGCCTGGTAACTGAACGTAAGTTGAGAATATGGAAAACATGCCTGCCGTTTGTAATTAATCTTATCCTTCCAAACACACTTGACTCAACTCTGTTGAGTTACATTGCTTATAACTCAATGCACAACTTCTAAAGTCTTACAAATCTTCATGTAGATTTAATATTTTTGGAATTGCATGATTCACAAATCCTGACACCTTGAAGTATGTCAATGTATGTATATATATATAATTTTGTGTGTGTATATACAGATATACACACGTGTATCTGCAAAAAGAGATGTGTCACAGCTTGCTCTTCCTGGTGGACTGTATTCCAGAAGTGCAGAAGTTTTTTTCCTAGCATGAAATTATAGTTGTTTATACCTCTAATCAATGTTCAATCTTTATTCAGCTAAGACTGCTAAAATACAGTTTTAAGAAAGATGTTGAAATAGTACGGCATTTTATTTAAGTTCATTAAAAAAAAAAAAAACAACCAGGAAATAAGCCTAAACTTCTGTCATTTGTTCAAAATGAGCATGCATTGCAAAAGTGTCATTTTACTTTAACTTTTTTTTCTTGAAAAAAAAAAAAAGAGGTTTCATTTCTTTTAGTTGGTTTTGTTCTGAATCCTGAATCCAGCTTATATACTGGAAAGTAGCTTATGTTTATGTATTTCTCATTTGATCAGAAAATACTGAAGTCTTCACATGTATTAGGAATCACTTGCACCAGCGGTAATTTAAGCGATGCAACTGAGATGCTACTTGGCCTAACATCTGTACGTGGGAGCTTTGTGGTCCGATTTATCTGCTGTGTTTGCTTGAGTAGCCTCTCATTTCAGCCAAAGTTAGGGGGCCGAGAAGTTCGTAGCTGGGTGGTGGGGGCGGGCTGACGGCTCCCGTTAGCAGCAGGGCTAACTAGGCAGCTTCTGCGACGGGGCAGAGAGCAGCGGGGCGAGGGACCGGTGGGCACTGCGGCTGCTGGGAGCGTGCACCACCTTCCTCCTGTGCTAGACAAAAGGGTGTTTGTATTTGGGGGGGATGCCTGTGTTTTGCTTTTTCAAATGTAAAATTGTACATGTTTATTGGGGCTCTTTCTGCTTTGAAGTCAAAGGACAAAAAGCGCCCCTGCTTCACTGCGCTGCTCCGGTTATGACTTTATTTCTGTTTTGAGATGAAAACTGAGGTTTAGTTTGAGTGTTCCAAAACCAGATACCACTCTCTCTCTCTTTCTTGTAGGCAGGGTGCTGCTGTGCCAGGCAAACCAGGAGGGATCTCCCGTGTACAGTGCCCCCAGTTCACTAGTATACACATCCACAAGTAAGCTAGTGTTACGGCTCTTTTGTTTTGTTTTGTTTTGTGACAAAAGCACATTAATGTGAATTAAGCCCCCTAAAAATGTAAACTTTCCCAATAGCTCTTGTTAAGGTAAATGTGGTATTCATAAACATATGTAAGTAATGTCAACAGATAATTCAGTGGTTTTAGTTGCAACTTTATCCTCAAAGTATATTTTATTTAAAACCAAAAGAGATGACCTATATTGCAATGTTCTACAGAAATGGTCAAAAGTTCTACAGTAACAGTGAAATTTTTTGGAATCCAGTACTGTTGCGCACTCTGCATTTTGTGTAGAAGATGAAGTTATGTTTCTTTTTCCATCCTGGTCACAACTGTGATTTAATAAAAAAGAAGTCTTATAACATGCCACTTGATTGGGTCAGGAAGCAAATAGGTATGAATTCTTTTTTACAAAAGGAAAAAGACTGTGTGCAAGTGGGTTTTTTGAATTGTAAAAAGCTGCCCTAATAAAAATAGCAAAGACAAGCTGAAACATAGATGCTGCCATCAGCCATTTTGCTGTACAAAACTTCGGAGTAGAAATCTGTCTTCTCAAATTCTGAAGCAGAACCAGAACCGACTCTTCTGAGAGTGTTTTAGATTGTATCAGTGGTGGTACCACTGATGCCTATTCTGAAATCTAGTCAGATAAGAGGCCTCTAGCTGAATGAACGAGCAATAATTGCTGCTTGCTGGATTAGGGTGAACAGCAGCATTTGCTATGTGTTCTTAGCAGTCCTCCGTAAAGAAAATATTTCACATTGTCTGATTTAACAACATTATCGGATATGCTCTTTATCAATCTAGAATGCAATTCTACTCTTTTAAAGCTTATCTAGACTACTGAAATAATTAATTTCATTTATTAATTAAAACCAGGCATGAGGACAAAAGAGTTCCATAGCGATCATCTCTACAGTCATGTAACTCTCTTACGTCAAAAGCTATCAGTCTCATCCCCAGAGCTCCTGCTTTTACAGTATAAATATGGGACCTACTTTCAAATCAGCAGTCTACAAAGACACAGTGAACTAACAAAATGTATGAAGTGTTTTAAATTGGAAATGAAATTATCAGTTAAATCCGCATTTGTTTCCAGATTCTCCAAGAATATTTTGTACTATATCACCTTTCCCAAGCAGTGCGGGTTTTTTCTAATCCTTGTAGTAACACAGGCATGAAATACTTACTGTTTAAATCAATGTTCCCTTTTGTACATTTCTGGTGCACTATTCCTTTTTGACTGAAATACCAATCTTTCACTAAAATTCTTTGCCTAGAAAATGATCCAAACATTTCATTCATCTCACTGTTAGGGAGCTACTTTTGGAGGAGCGGAGGCAGTGTTTGTTTTTCATTTTCTGGAAATTATTCTAAATAAAGTCTTTCTTAAGTTTACCCTGTTGCTCCTATTATTTCACTGAGTTCTCTCCTAGCAAATTTATTTCTGGGTTTGCTGTTTACATCGTATGGTATTTCCACTATTATTAAATCCCTAGATAGTCACTGTATAGCTGGCTAAGCTCTATACTTCACTGTTTCGATTATATCTCATAGTCAGTCCCTTTGAAAAATCTTATTTTGCAGTGGTGGTCCCTGAATAATGATATCCTAACAAACACCTGTTTGTTTTCAATTATGCCAAATACATAAGTAAACAAACTTTGCCTATCTGCCTCCCACTGGGCAATGTGTAATACACAGTTTCATAACAGAGATTACTAGTAGCCCTTGCAGTAGAAATTATTACACTTTTGTTGAACCTGTGTGTCTGCAAGTCATAGTTTTTCTTTTATTATGTATAGCATTTCATATTGCCAAAATGTCGCTTCCCCCCCCAAGTCACAACTCCTGATAATACAAAACTACTACAATTACTAATGATTGTAATTAGTTTTTTTTTCTCCTTGTTACAAAACTTTCAATAAAGATGGAAAATAGTTCCATTTCTACACAAATTTCTACTAAGAAGTGACTAGAAATGAAGCTCGAGTTTTGTCTCATTTTCTTTCTTTTATTATTTTAAAGATCTTTTTTATGCACATTTGTAATACTGAAATGCTAACTGATAAGTCAACATTAACATCTAGGAGACTAATGCTTTTACTACTATCATTCCATGTAGAAAACAATATTGCAGCTTTCATCTTTGAATAATTTGTTAATCATTTATTCCGTTACTGCCGGTATTGTAACTGTGTAATATTTTAGAACAGCTTACAATGTAAGAATTAAGAGGTTTTAAATTTGTAATTGTTTTAACAGAAGGGAAAGAGTCGGCTGAGATTTTTAAAGCCATCTGAGAGGTTTGGAGTTCATTAAATGCTAATGGCATTTAGGAATTTTCAGGTATTTGGAACAGGATAGTCCCTATTTTTAGAAATATTGTTGCCTTTAACTTGACTGTTCATCTTTTGCTCCCGAGTAATATTCTGTAAGGAATGAAGGACTGAAACATGGTTGTAAAGTACATTTTTCTTAATTTGGCTAGCTTTATATCTCACTTAACTTTTTGACTTTTAATTGTATCAGTCACTAGTAGTCTCTGATGACTCTAAACGTTTTTACCCCATTTTTTTTGGCTAGCCAGAAAGAAGAGTGCATTTCTTGGAGCTACTCTTTCCCTTCTGATGTTTTATTTCCCCAGGTTGTATTTTATGTATCACATTGTACATTTCCCAGTCCAGGGATTAGTTACACCTCTGAATATGTCAGGAGGTGGAAACATGGCTCTGCTTCCTTCCATCACTTCTGGCCCTTTGCATAATACAGAAAGAAATGAGCTGTTTCTTCTGCAAGCAGTGGAACAAATCAGTAGCAATAGTCTCTCATGCCTCATCTGTTCTCTAACGCTGGAGCAGACGACGGGACCTGGATCAGTTTTTCATTTGCACATCTATTCTGGGAATAGATAATTTGTTATGTAGAAAGCATAGTTTCAGCATGCAAATGTGTTCACATCTCTTGGTGGGACAGATTCTTTGCCTTATTGAGACAACCAAAGTAAGGAAGCTCGTGGTCTCATCTTGGCTGCTGTAGATTCCCATAGTACTGGCATCTCGAGGACAGAACTAATACAACTGATTTCAGTTAAATCCTTCATGATTTTCTGAAGGCAGAATGTAGGCGAGTATTGCAAGGAGATATATCCAGAGAGGAAAGATTAGAGTACACCAAGTCCCAGCGAGTAAGTAAGCATTCACTGGAAGCTTCCTGGAGGCCCCTGATACCTCACTGAAACTTAGTTAATCAAACAGTTTGGCTGCACGTAACTGCCAGTCTCTTTGTGCCCCCACTTCTTTAGACTAGTTGCTTCCACAGGAAGTTTTAAAATCCTGAAGAAATTTGTATCTACCGTTAAAGAAGAAAGGTATCAAGAAAAATTTTGGAACTTTTCCAAATTGAAGCTGCTCGAGAATAGGATCTATGAGAATATTAAGACCCTGCAGGGCAAAAGGAAGATTTAAAAGACAAAAAAAGTTCTGTCACTGAATATCTGTATCACTGTTCTACAAAGGACAGTGATATAGCTGGGAATGTATGGTTAAAAAAGGCAAAAAAATGAATCTGAATTTATGCAAGGACTTTTAAAAGCTGTTTAGTGCCTCTTTTCCCCATTTTTCTATAATGTAGAAGTGCCTGAAAATGTGAACGAAATAGAAGTTAAGAAAAGCCAAATCGTGGGAAAGAAGGAAGAGATGAAGTCATAGAGTAATTCAGGTTGGAACGACCAGGTTGCACCAGGGCACCTTTAAGGGTGGAGACTGCACAACCTTTCTGGGTCATCTGTTGCAACGTGTGAATGTCCTTACAGTGGCAACCTCTCTTCTTTCAAGTTGTGTTTGTTGTCTCTTGTCTTCCCAGCGTGTGCCTCTGTGAAGAGCCTGGCTCTGTTTTCTTGATAACCTCCCCTGCCCTTTCGTGGCAGAGGATGGAAAAGGAGATGCACCTGTCAGTAGAAAACTTCTTTGTGCTCTGGAATAGCTAATCAACGTTCTCGGGCTCACGAAGCACTCGCTGGTGTGGCGAGGAAGCCAGCCTAAAGCTGGGCATCAGGTTTTTCACAAATTTACAGTTGCGCATACCCGGGTCCCGTGGAAGGCAATGGGAGAGAGATTACGAATTTTAATGAAAGTTCAAAGGCAGCTAAGTATTTTTCACACTCTGAATCAGAGCCTTGCTCTTTGTAAGTTTTAGGCTTTATTATAGCACCAAGTAAAAATAAAGATCCTTGAGTTATCAGCTATGTAACTATCAGCAGATTTTTCTAAGCATGTATTAAAGGGACAGTTCACTGGACCAAATAGCTCACGTATACGGTAAAATAGTAAATTGCTACACGCCTTCCTTCAGAATGATGCGCATATGAATGCCTATATTCACCAAACGTTCTGCGTGCCCATAAAAGAGAATTTTGCCTTGACTTCAACCAGTACATTTTAAGCCAATGTGAGTTTTGGCTTACATTTTCTAAATGTTGGAGTGGTTTCGTCTTCAGTAAGCACGCTTGTCAGCTCCAAAATATACATGCTCTTTTTCCATAAATTTTCATTTTTTATTAGAAATAAATCTTTCATATTGCAATAAAGTGATAGAATTAAAAGAAGAAAAATATGAACATGCAGAAATCAGATATTAAATTATTTTATTTTATCATACTCAAGGGCAAATGAAGTTGATGGCCCATTTTTTAATTGATATATTGATTACAGTTTTGTAAGAAGTGGTGGTGGAATACAGCAAAAATGACTGAGGTGGTACAAATGCTTATAAATCTGTCTCACATTGTTCGTGTTCCTTAATTGTAATTGTCTGATAAAACTTCCATCAGTTTCTGTAATTAACCTAATGGTCTAGATGAATTTCCAGATCACTGGTTATTCATTTCAATATAGAAAAAGCCATTACATTGAGTTTAATTAATACAAAGTAAGTTCACAGTCCATTGTATCATTAGAACGGAATTTTACTGTTTTAACTGTTTCAATTATGAATATTTTTTCCTCTCCTTTCGTTTGTCCCATTTATGGATTTGAGTGTCCTTTCTTTATTCATACAAAAATAGTATAAACCCTTTATAATTAAAATATTTAAAACCCAGTGCTCTTCAAGATCCCGTCCTCAAACTATCAGTGTAGATATTTTTTGTGTTTATCATTTCAACTATTTTTAAAGAGAATTCAGTCAGTGCCAAATTCATAATCCCATGATATGCCCCAGAACATCTTATTTGTCTTGATATTCCTTTCACAGAAATACATATGACAGATAAGTACTCACCAGAGAATACTTCTGCTTTGCGTCAGACAGATATTAAAACAATAAACTATGTTGCTCTGGGATTTTAGCTTATGAGCAACCAGAAAACAACAAGGCAAAGATGAGATGTTTTTGAAAGGTGGGAAGGCAGTTCTTTCAGAAAATTCCCTGGAAACCTTTGGTCCTGTAATATTTTTGACAAGAAATATTTTTAATGCTCAAGTTCTTTTAAAGCAAATCAGGAAAACAGGTTTCATTACTTCAGAGCAGGCATTGAAATGTTCCTAAATTATCCTAATAATCCTACTGATCTGAAGTTATGCATTATATGCCAGGAGAGAAGGAAAATCTATAGCAGAAGCTTGAAGTATTAATTACACGATATGCAAATTTTGCTTTTTATGTATGTTCTCTACTAAAAACTTACCAACACTTCTGCATGACTGACACAGGTGTTATTTTTAAAAAGATTTATTTTTTTCTGTGGGTGTTTTGTTTTTATTCATAGGTGGAGGATAGTTCGGGACTTTGTTGATATGTGTGGAATAAATAAGGAAAATTGTAAATACTACGTGTAAATACCACATCCAGTAGTAGGATTTAGTCCATCTGAGGACTCACTGTGCTATAGAAATGAAAATTAAGTAAAGCCTCTCTATTCAATATGTCTGTTGAATATCCTCACTTAGAAGTAGGTTACGTGGCTTATGAATATTAGTAAACTACCTAAAAAATGCTGTATGAAACTATTTTCCTGTTTCTTGTTTCAGTGAAGACATTCCAGGTTTTTATTTTTCTGGGGCATTACTAATGGACTGATGTAAGGCCTTTGAAATTTCTGTTACAGCCTGGGATATTTCCAGTACCATGAGTATTACATGGGGAAAATACAAATTTTCAAATGGTGATTTAAAGTGCGCTTCTGAGCAGAATCATTAGTAGAAACATTCAGTTTAGAAACCTTGATTCAGCTGATTTTGTCAGGTTTAATCTGTTGCACACATGTAATTACCTGAAAATTATACTGTAATGATGATAGTCTTCTGACAGTAGTATCCTGAGACTCCAAGCAACTGAAGCGTAGGTGCTCCTGGCATTTGATATATCCTTTTCTGGGTTCTGTGTACAAGATGTGACTGACCATGTTCAGTCCAAATGGACATGTGCCTTCTTGTAATGACATCAATGACTAATTTGTTCTGATTTTATTGTAATTTTTCTTAATGTATTTGTTGTCATTTTGCTGTTATTGTAAGGGAGAGACTGTTTAGTAAGCTTGCCATTTTGAATCCGTATATGGGTCAGGAACAGCTTACAGAATGAGTATTCATATGATATAGACATAATTTGTCTATGTTACAGTATTTCTGAATTAAATGTGAAAAGGTTTCTGCAAACTAAATTTTTTATTTCTCTTAAACTAAAATGGAACAGCAGGTCACTTCGTCACAATTAAAATATATATGAGTAGATTGTATTTACATGTTTGTGGTTTTGTCTGCTTTTTATTGCTTCATAGGAAAAAGGCAGAGTAACCCTGCAAAGGAGTTCTGTGATTAAGCCAACTTAACCATTGTAGGACTGAGATTCATGAATGAAACAGTGCAAAAATCCTGCCCAATGGGAAGTGTCCATACGTTTGAGGAGACCAATCACACATAACATTTCCAGGCTACGAAATACTCATTGCTGAACATTTAGGAGTCAAGACTATCTTTTAATGTGCTTCCGGAATTAATTAATTGCCTTTATTTATAAAGTAAAGAGAATCACCTGGTAGTAACCCAGGAGTAATGTGAGAAGTGCCCTTCCTTGTCTGTTTGTTAAAATACAGTTGGTTTACATAAGAGTTTAAATAAAGAAGGTATGAATAAGTAGGAAGGGATGTTTACTAATTGCTTTCTATGATTTTTTCCCCCATCTATAGAAGTGTAAAAGGTTGAAAAGTCACATATCATTTCCAGGGCAAAATATTGATATCATCTCTTGTTCAAATGTCTTTAGAAGGTTTTTAAACACTGTTTTGGCCCATTGTATTGGACCTTGCTTTGAACAAAGTTACACAAATCTCAGTGCAGGATAACTCCACTGACTTCTAAGTCAGATAGTTGTAAAGTAAATACAAAACTAACAAAATTGAGTAAAATAATGTTTCTATGTATTATGTTATATTCTTGATTTAAGTATCAGCCTTTTTAAACTGTAAAGTAAACCTCTTTTAGGTTTTTTTGGTAGCATTGCCTGAAATTCTTGTTATATCATTTTTTGTGTTCTCTATCACTATACATTGTCCTTCCATAACTATTCTCAGGATAACTGCCCTTTTACCTTCTATCAGTATTTAAATGGTGACTAATAAGTCTTCAGTAGGATATATCATAGTTGTCCAGAATCTGTAAATATGGGTTTCATTTCACTCCTGCAAATCTGTTTTCAAGTGCCTTGCTGTTTATACTCATTCTTCTGTTAATCTGTGTAGTGATGATGCAGTTTGTTTGAACTAGCACGCTTCAGAGTTTTATAAATATAGACATACCCTGAATTGTGTGCCACTGACTTTTTTTTTTTTTTTAACTTCTACACCATCCTACACTTGGGTAGTGGGAGATGACTGGAAAGCTGTGCATAACATTTTTAATAGTAAATTGTGAAGACTATCTTTGTCCCTTAGTTCAAATAATAAGAATTATGTTTGACCAAGGACAGTTGCTTTCCTGTAAATGGAGGTATGGCACTTGGCCACTGGCAGTACTTGTGACTAACCAATAAGTTAGGACAATGGGATTATTTGGACTTACTCCTCTCAGCTAAATAGTGAGAATTGCATTTAGTATTTGTTTGCATCAGGATCTATGATCTTACTTTGCGCCAGATCCTTTGTGTAGAGGCTTCTGATGTTTCCTTAGCTTTGCATTCTAGATGCTGTGTTACTCATTTTTAGTAGGTAGGCACACACAGTTGATTATACATCTCAAATCATTCTGTCTGTCAGATGTACAGTTGTTAATTTTGTGGGTTTTCGGCTTAGGCTGTAAGATTTGCTTTCAAATAAAGACTTACTTTAGCGTCACTCTTTCTTGCATTGTGTGACGGTTGTTATTAAATCATGGCTCTTTAAAACCATGTTGTATACAGCAAAATTCTTCAACCTGAATTTCACAGATAGCAAGCACTTTTGAGGAATTAACATTTTTAATATCTATATAACTCTGCAGGTGCAATTTTTTGTTTTGACTTTTTTTTTTTCCATTATGCCTTGGATTAGGTTTATAGCTGGTTTTTTTCCTCAGTCACTTCCTGCCTAAATTGTTCCCAATCCAACAACATTCTGACAATGTTCTTTTTTACAGTTTAATGATTCTGTTGAGTTTTAGTAATCCTTGTGTCATCCAGACAGAACTTCTTGTCATCACATAATTGACTTTCATAAACATTCAAATTACTAGATTTTGTCATCTCTTTATAGTAGTGCTACTCTTCATCCAGTTTTCCACAACCATGCCTTTTTTACTTTGTCTCAGGAACAGTGTTTAGCTAGGCACAGGGGACTTTTTCCATTTGCTTGGAACTTGTACATGTCCAACAACCAGGAACACAAGACAAGTTATTGATCAGTTTGATCATTTGTATTTGAAGATTGTTCTTTAATTTAAGATCAGACATGGCTTCTTTGATCTCTACTGTTTCTTGTCCTTTATGGCCTAGTTGCTTTGTTGTTTGTTTTTACCTACTGAGCCTTTTTCTTGTTAGTCGTTTCTTTTGTGAAAAATCAACTATTCTTTGTACATCGACTATTGGTGTTCTTTGTAACATCAACTGTGCCGTACTCTTATTTTGTTATCAAGCACATCATAAGTAATTTGACCACCAATTATAGCATTTTTTTATTCAGAGTTGTAGGTTGGTGTAATTACATAGCTTTACAAAAAAATTCTGATTCATCTTATCCGTTCTTTTTTTTATCCCTCCACATTCTCCATTTTTTTTCCTGTGTGTTAAGAGAAGAAATCCCTTGATGTCTGAGGGTTTCAGATGGCTGCATATGCAGTCCAGTAAAAGAAGGGTGAGATATATGGGAACTTCTGATAATCACAGCATCACCAAATGACTGGACCTCAGAATGGCTGAGGTTGGAAGGAACCTCTGGAGGTCACCTTGTCCTCCCGCCCTGCTCGAACAGTGTAACCTCGAGCAGGCTGCCCAGGACCATGTCCAAACAGCTTTTGAATATCTCCGAGGATGGAGACTCCACAGCCTCTCTGGGTACCTGTGCCAGTGCTCAGTAACCCCCGCAGTGAAAAAGCTTAGACAAAAAGATGAGAGAGTTTCCAGGCTTTGGCATCAAGATTTTGCTCTGAAGGTTATAAATTCATGGCATATTGTGGTATCAATATACATAGAAACCAATGGTGGTTTTTTTATTGCTATATTAGAGGAGATGAAACAAAGGAGGACAGAGAAAAAGAATAATTCCATATATACTGAAAATAATTATAAAGAAAAATATGTAAGTGTGAATTTGGTATATGCAACTCATGGTTGAAACAGTAGATCAATTAGATCTGGAAACAAATTTAAGCTAAAGTTAACCAAATAAAAAGTTTTCTTGGAACAGTTCAGTGTCTTCCTACAATTTAACATAAGAATAGGCACATTAAATAGGAGCTTGCTTTTTATCGAAATATTTTATGTATGTTTTTGGAGTGCATTTGATTACATTGATGATTTGGTATGGAAAATCTAGCAAATCTTCTTTTTCATATGTCTGAGGATGAAGTAGTTGAAAACAGTGTCTTAAAGCAGCTATCTGTCCTCCCAGAAATATTTGCCTAATCTTTCAGGGTATACCTTATTATAAAAAGTTTCACCAAATTTATGTAAAATTTGGTGCTAATTTGGGTTTGACTGGAAACGTAATGCAGTGGTGTTGTGTAAAGGGATTCAATTACCGTGTGCAGTGCTTTGTAAGTGACTGTCTCACATAAAAAGTTAATTAATCAGAGCTGTGTCAATTTCCTTGTGCCAGGTCAATTTGCAGCAAGGTAATTAATCACTAATCACCCAGCGTGCAGCTAACTAAGGGACAACCCATGAGTCATTTATTGTTATTTTTTTCAAAATAAATGGCACACAGAGCCATGAAGAAACACATCTTGCCTTTCATAATATTTTTATCGACAGTTTTGCATGTTGTAATAGACTGCAGCAACAAGCAGCTGTAGTTCAATGGAATATGAATATTAAAGAAACAAATGAGAGCAGATTTATAGGCCATTGCTTTTCTGTTATGTCAGTTTTGAGATTACACTGAGCAAATGAACAGTGAAAAATTACTCTTCCATGTGGAGAATGGTGATTAGACTTGTACATTAATTAGAGATTTTTGTTTTCCTTTTCAATGCATTTCAAATGAGAATGTCCTATAAGTAACGGTTTGTCCAAAATACAAATTTATTTGTTCCTAAACAACAGCATTTAATACCGACATATTTTTTGTACAACAGTAAGGAAACTGTTGTTCTACTGATTTTAAGTATGTGTTTCAAAAAATGAATAGATTGTGAATGAAAGAAATAGAAGTGACCAGTTGTGACTGTATTTGACATATATGGCAAATTTCCTTTGAATTCAGTTAATTCACAGCTAGATCCCAGGGATAATCATCTCACAACAGTAACAGGTGAAGAAATGTATTTTCAGCTTGCTATTTTTACACATTGTGAACTTTCTAAAGATCTTTTTGCCCTGAAATGTTAAGAATCTGTGTATGTATATATATAGTGTAAAAGCCTTTTTATGTTAAAATCTGTAGTAAGCGAGCTTAAATTTTACTGGCACTGTAGACTGGACTGTGTATTTAAATGCAAGGATCTGCACACATCCTCCTTAACACAGTTCTTACAGTTCTTTTAAAGAATGCTAAGTAATACCACTTATTACTATTACGGTGAAGTGAAACCCCACTACAGAGCATACATCGGGATAAACTCCTGATTCTGTTCCTGAAATCTCAGATAATATCACATAGATTGTTCTGCTTAGCCTTTCTTCAACAGGAATCCTCCTGAACTATGGGAATAATGTAAATGTGTCTCCCTGCCCTTCTAACAGTTAAACTATGTTGAAGTAAATGAGCTATAAACGGATGCAAACGTGGTGTAACATTAAAATTCTTCACCATAAAACATTTGAAAACTCTTGATGGCGGATGACCTGATAGTTTGTGCAAAGAAGGAGAGATTAGGAGTGATGAGAGGTAGATTCGTTCATCCATTTTGATGGCACACCTTTCTTGAGGCATATGGCACTCATACAAATTCAAACCACAGCGCAAATGCAAAGAATAATTGCCCATTAAAATGGCTGTATATTTTTATGGCTTTGATGCAAAATCTGCCCCCTGTTGTTTTTTGCATCTGCTGCTCTTCTATCTATCCCAAAGCTTTAAAACTTTAATACACAGTGTATAACCCTTAAGTATTTTTTACCAGGTTATATTCCTCCTTTTGGGAACTCAAGCTTTGTCATTGTTCCTTCAGCCTTTGTTTTCCAAGGCATACGTTGAGATACGGTGCCTAGAAAGTGCACCTACCTGTCATGTTCATTTAATAAAACATGAGTAGTAAAACCAATGCTTATATTATGTCTTTTGGGAGAAATTAAGATTTGATTAAATTTCATCTGTGAACACAAAGATTAAGTTCCTCTTCTTTTCGTCATGTTCATATTTGTTTCCTATATAAAATCATCAGTTACCTTAATTTTGCTGATAAACTACCATGAATCCTGTTAATTGCAAAAGCCTTTTTATTTGCTTAAATGTTGCAATTTGCTGACCAGTTTCAATGCTTGAGATCTAAACTGAAGTTTGATGAAGGAGATACCCTGACAGTGTTTCCATGTTTACAAAGTGCATCTAGAAGAGAGAACTTTTGGAACAATAGTCATTGTAATAATACATTTTTAAAACATTTTATGCTCTTAAATATAGAGCAAGTAAGTTTAAAGAAGGAATCTTACCAACATGACATTCCTAAAAAATTAGCATTTGGGCTGTAGTACAAGGTGATTTGTATGCTTTGGGTAATTATATTAAGCAAAGCCAAGGACTTCCATAGCATACCGTTTTCACTCTTCTTTTTTAATTTGAAAAAGTAAAATTACAGTTCCACTGTAGGAACTGATTTTTTGTTGTTGCTGCTGTAGTCTCATATTTGAGTAGCTGAATGAATAGCTATAGAACCGATGGGGCTATTAGATGAGAATGTAAATTGTTTCTTTGGCCTGATATTTGATTATATATAGTTCTTCGAAAAGTCTTTCTTTTTAACCTCGTATTATCACCTCATATCATCAATATGTAGTTGGAGAAATCTGCCTTTTCTCTATCACAGATCAGAAGAATTCCAGTCATCAAATGACTTTCATAAATTTAAGTTACTTCTGCTTAGAAGTGGACTCAAGTGCTTCCCTGCCAAGAGTCAAACACGTTTTCAACCCCATTGTAGTAGCATTTTCACTGACTGAGTTTCAGCAGTTTGGCACTGAGGCCCTAAAGAAGGTTGACCTACAAACTGTAAGTCATTAAAATCTTTACCCCTCCTGGCTAGTACATTCATTACTTTTGGGGCTGGTTAATAGCACTTAATGCTTCCTGATGGGAGAGCCCTTTTCATAAAATTGTTTTTATGAAGTCCATTCTTCAGTTGTGTTCTAATGGTGCCACTTCTGCTGGTTATTTTGGGGTGAGGATATTAAAAAGTTGGTCGCAAAATAAATTCTGTGGTTATTACATATTCCTAACCATCTGATTTCTCAGCTGGGCTGAAGTAGCATAATTTTTTTTTGCTGAACTCAAATCTAGGGTGACATGATCTTGTTGATTATTTTACTTCTAATCTTAATCTTTAATATTACTACCTGGAAATAGAAAGCATGTTTTCAGATACTCTGATTTTTGGACTGACCTAAATCAGTTTTTGGGGATGGATATAATTCTGTTCATATATAAACTCTACTGTTAGACCTCACGATCATAAGACCTTGCAATGCCACTCTTGGTTGCGTATTTCTCAGGCTTATTTTCCATCATTTCTTATCCTCTTCCTGACAGAACTCCAAATCATTGTTCTACCTTCCACTAATTGCTTTTACAAGCTTTTTTAGAGTTTTGTTTTTCTCTAGACATTTTATGCTTCACAATTTCATTCAGGAGACAATGCAAGGCAAGCATAGCAAAACAATTACATTACTTCAGGCTTTTCATTCTAACACATCCTTTGTGTTGTATATCCTTTGAAAATGGTAGAAATCACTGTCTTGTCTTAGCATCTCCCATGAATGCTGAGCCTCCATTATGGGTTCTGGATTTGGGAAACACTTAACGGGCTGAGTAACTCTTTCTGCTATCTGTCTTCTAGCTTCTTCTCCTCTTTCATAAGAGAAAACCTTCTTTCTCATAAAAATATAATATTATTTTTTAAAATATATTATGTTCTTTTTTTACTCATTCATTGATGGGGGCGCTCTGCTTTTCCAGTGACGTTTCTTTGTAGAGAGCCATTCGCTGTCAAGTATTTAAGGTCAGCGGCCCTTCTTGTAATTCTTTCCAAAGTGTGACCGCCATGAAGAATAAACAGTATTTAGGATAAATGCTCAGTTACTGCAAAATGTATATTTTAATATGTCTGTGTGAAAGCTGGATTGAATGGTACAATTCAAAGGAAAAATTGCTCACAAACGACATTAGGAGTTCATGCTTTCACAGAGGTATATCCTCAGTGTCTCCCATACAACTTCTGCGCAATTCCAGTTGGTTTTCATGAGACCTATATTTACTCATTTCTTCTGAAAATCAAGACATAGGTCTATTCTTCATACACGTGTCTAAGGTGTGTGGCTGTATGGAGGAATTGGTGAGTTAATTTCAAACTACATTTTACAGCAGAAAGATTGTCTAGGTCCCCGAGTGTTTCACTGAAAGAAGACGACTGCTTTAAATATTGCCAAACGTAGGTGTTAATTACAAAGAATGAATTGCTGAAACAGATCTTAAAGCAGGAGTTTTCAGACCATGTATTGCAAGCCCATGACATTGTTAGGTACCTTACATTGCTTGAGCTTAGACTTTTTTGAATCAATTTGGTTTTCTTTACCACTGCTTCTGTCTGTCTTGTGAAAGTGTGTTATCAATATGTAGAGAACTACAGATGCACATGTAAGTGAAGGAGTAGTCCAAACTGCTCAAGAGTGGTCAGACTTCATTAATTTTTTGTCAGTATCTTTTAGGTCAGAGAAATTTCTGTTAATCTTGGCAGTTTAAGAGTGCCCCCAAAGGCTACGGGTTTTTTTAAAGCTAGCTACGAAATACCAGCCTTCAGGTTTATCATTTAAGATATCCACCATATCAGTTTATCCTGGCCAGACTCTCAAGTCCATTTTTCCCTGTTCGCTTCAGCAAACTCTTCTCAGCACTGTTTTGTTGGGTTTGTTTCTTTTTATTTATTTATTTGCGTGATTTAAAAAAAAAAAAAGGCACAAATTAACTCTCAAATTATTGGATAATCTTACTTATAGAAATGACTACTAGGTGGGAAGGAGTAATTTTTCTAGTGCAGGCAGACTGCAGCTAAACATTACTCTTTTGACAAAGATGATCGTAATGGATTGGATTAGTTCTCCATCTAGTCCAATACTCTGAATTTGGAAAGGAGCAAAAGCCGGATGCCTAAAGAAAAGTTGTAGGACTGGAGCTAGTGTGTAGGTATATGGTCCTTTGAATATTCTGTTAGCTTTCTACAATTTGGAGTGTTTTTGTAAACCAGAGGTGGTGTCTTTATATTGTGTCTCTCTAGGGAAACTGTTCATCCTTTTCAATTATATAAAGTTTTAAACTTCCAACGTCCATAACATCCAGTGGCAGAAAGTTCCATGGTGGCTTAATTAAAGGTTGTGTGAAGAGCCACCTTTTCCCATATATTCTCCATTATTCACGATTGTGGAACTTTGGTGTAGCTCCCGCAGTCACCTCCCTTCCACACTGAAGAGTGCTAGTCCACTTCACTGTTTCTCTTACAGAAGTAACAGACGTGATCACAGTTATGATAAGTGACCATTTAAAATGCATGTTGTGCACATCACCTAATTTAAACCGAGACAGGAAGTCTCCAGCATGTGGCATCACAAATACATTGTCTAAGGGACAGAAGTGAACAATGACGCCACGATGTCCAACCCTCACATTTTTCTCGTTTATTGCTCACTTCCATCTATGACATTTTATTAGAACACTACACCTTTTATTTATCTGTTAGTATGGGGAGACAGTCCACTCTATCAGAGGAACTGCAGCACAGCCCGTAGATCTTTTTACTATGGTGTTTGCTTACATCTTCTGTCCACTGAAAATTATCTTCTACATTTTTGTATGCACATTGTACTAATTTGTATGCAAGACTCTCTGCTTGGAAAGGAAAAGGACAAAAGTTACGTGGTTTGAGCAGTAGGTCATGATTCTAGCACTACTGTATTTATACTGTTTAATGTTGTTGCATATGCAAAAGTACTTACGGCACCCAAATTTCAAGTACATGATATATATGTTCATTTTTCCCCCAAAAAATGCTTTTCATGACTGTTTCTTTAAAGCTTCATAAATGCAGTTGATTGCAAAGTTATCAACAGTATATTGAGTTCTGTAAGTTCATCATTCTGATTTTGACACATATTCTTTTTACAGAAGGGGGAATAAAAATACGGTATTTGCACTCTTAAAAAGACTGGTTTTATTTTGTGTTGCCATAAGGTTGTTCTGTGTTGTATCACAGACATGTAAATCTTTGCAGAATTACTGTATAACCTTTCTGTCAGTGAGAGGACTTAGCAAAGCCCAAAAGCCACAGTAGTAAGGCAATAATGGAGAAGTCACCATAATTACAGTGTTTGCCTTCATATGTTCAACCAGCAACGTCTACAAGTTGTGAATTTTTCATTTTCTTTTTCAAATTCAAGGCTGTTTTTAAAATTTAATGCTAAAACAGATGAAAGACAAATGTGGATCAAAATCAATTCATATTTCAGACTTGAAAAAATTGCTCTTTTATACATCATTACTTCCATTTGCTTGCTTCTTATTAGGGCTTTGCTAAGCAATATTTATTTCTTTTATGTTATTTACATGCTGAAAAAAAACCCCCACAGTGAAGCACAACTGAAGTAGCCTGAGTGCCAACAGAGCTGGATTTGATTTTCTCTGTCTCACTGATAAATTAATTCAAAATTTACCTGTTTTGACATTGGCCAGCAATATACAGACAAAGGAGAGATGAAGTAATAAAGTATTGGTTAAAAAAATGGCAGAGAAAGTAAAGTGGAAAGTTGGGGGGGGGGTATTTTCAAATTAAAAAGTTTATGATGAGAGCAGTTTTGACAGACATTTTACAAAAAAAACCCCTCTAAGTAATACTGTGTCTTACTGTTCCATTTCTGATTACAATATTTTAAGTCTCACATGGAATGGTAATTAATGTTTACACTTAGTTCCAATGACAATATAAAAACATTGGAGTTAATTTCTTTGTTAGATGTCTAAATTATTTCTATTGGGTCTGAATATTATCTGAATTCAGATAGATATTTCCTCTGAAGGCATAACGAGTACTGTTATGAACACGGTACACGCCCAAAATCTGAGAAAATTCTTGCCTCGTCTTTCTTTCCCTTGGTATACAATTAAGACCCAGTTAATAATGAACATTTGAACAAGAGTAAAGCCCTGTTCGATTGGTAAAATCACTGGATAATTCAGATCACTGGAAGTCACCTGGTCTAACATCTCACCTCCACTCAAAGCAGGGCTGACTTTTGAAGGCAAATCCAATAATGTGATGGAAGTGTCTCTGGCATTATAAATTTGAGCCTGAACTGGGTGACTTGGACCTCAGGAGTCTCCTGGTAGCAGTGTCGGCTAAAGCAGTCACCGTTATTTTTAATAGTGTCTTCTAAGAGAATCAGAGCCACCTATGATGCTGCCATCTAAATTCCCAGGTTGTTGTCTCCTGTTTGCACACAAAGATTTTGTGTAAAAAGGTGAGGCCTCTGGGTTAAAGCCAAATGTTACTTATTAGGCGACTCCCTCGTCCAGTTACAGGCAAGCTTTAATATAAGCACAAACATGCTGCTACCTTACCCGTGTTTTAAAACACTAGATTGATCTGAATATCTGCCATTCATTCCTCTTTTTTTCTTCACAGTGCCGGGATTTCCCTACCCCGCTGCAACTGCAGCTGCTGCTTACAGAGGTGCCCATCTAAGAGGCCGAGGTCGCACGGTGTACAACACGTTTCGTGCAGCAGCCCCCCCTCCTCCCATTCCAGCCTACGGCGGGTAAGGAGATCAGCCTCTTTTACCTCTTAGCATGAATCTCTAAAGGCTACAAACTATTTGTGACTGTGGTGCATGCTGATCGTGTCTCACCGCAGAAACCAACGCAGCATGCAGCCAGTGGTGCACCTTGCACGGAGTATTGAAAAATGACTGTAATTTGTACTGCCATGGTTGGCGACCTTAAGCATTTCAGATGTCACATATTGTTATGTAAATGCTCTTAGGAACGTAATGCTTTGGAACAGAGAAATTGTTTCAGCTGGAGATATATTTTTGATGATTGCAAACATCTGGTTATTAAGGAGGCTGGATCAAGTTAACTCCTTTTTCTTCAAATCATCCACTGAAAGTTGTCTCTGGACCTGAAGCCTTAGTGGTGTGGGTTTTTTTAATTATTATTCTTATTTTATCACAGTTTATTTAGTTTTTCCAGTTGACATCTTTACCACAATAGAAATCTGGGGTGCTTCTCTCAGGGCCGTGTGTTTTTCTGTACGTTTGCTTAAGTAATACCTTGAGATTTCACTGTCAGTGACCTACATGTACTAAAACCAAGTAGTAAACTAAGGAACACAGGAGAGAAATTCGTAGTAACAATTTCTAGAAACTCAATAATCTTCTGTTATTTCAGAAGATACTTTTTTTAAATATATTTTTTAGGGAAAGAAGGAAGAAAGAATTTCTCCTGTAGCTCTGTAAATTCTGACACAGAAAGGTTTTGTGTGCTGCATATGATATTTAAAAGGCCTAACATTGACAAAAGATTTTCAGCTATTAAGAAATTGGGAAGTTTGGAAAACCAGAAAACTTAGCAGATCCCAGGCCAGAATAGTATTTTTTCATAAAAATTTGAAGTAGATATGCCACTACCTCTCTGTAAAGCAACCAGATCTTTCCGAGACAGGGTCAGGAAGGGTTTGCAAAACCTTTTGAGTGAAGGTGGTCTCTCTCTCTCTCTCTCTCTGCCCTCACTAAAATCCTGTTCAGCAGCTCATCTGCTCTCACTGTGGATCTCCCCTTGTAAAGGAGCTCGCAGCACAAGACCCTGTCGTCCTACTTCGTTACGGTAGAAGACGGGTGCCCTTCGCTAGCTCCCTCACTTTCTCATGAAGCCTTTGTTCTATTAAGCCAAAAGGCGTGTCTTTTTCTAGACAAGTTTGCTAATCTAGTCAGTCAGCCATTGAGCTAAATTTTCAGGGATATTTAACACAGGCATTTTGACCATTCCTTCACATTGGGCAGTTATCACCTCAGAGAAGTAAGATGTTCTAAAAATTAATATAAAAATGATGCAACAGAATCAGGTTACCTTGTAAAAGTGTATTCTTTTTTTTTAAAGTGTTTTGTGTAGTTTAATAAGCAAAATAATAATTTAATAAGCAGAACAGTATTACCACTACTGGAGGAAGACGCCATGATTTTTGAAGATTGCCCGAGTTACCCTTGGACAAGGATGGTGTCCCACCGAAGTTACCCTCCTGTTGCCCAGACTCTCATTTAGAGTTAGGCCAAGTGTTTGTACGTGGCAATGATGGGAACAAGCCTAGAATGCCCTACAAGAGCCAGTTTCAAGCCGAATGTCTCAGCTACGAAATGGATACCAGATATAAAGAAAGTGGACTCTTCTCAGCTCTACTTAGTTTAGAAAGAAATGCTTAAATTTGAACATAGAGTGCAATATGTAGTGAGATAACAACAAGGGTTACTACCACTTTCATGATGTCATGAACATAATACCTTAGTTTAATACAAAGTCATAAAGTTATATAAGAAAATATATACCATCTATGTGTGATACCATTTTTGAATTGGACAATACTTTTTTTGTTAGTATTTGCAAAATGAGTAAATACTTTCAGAGCAGTAACTTAAATTTTCTTTAAGGGGCCACGTGTGGGTGCTATGTGTGCGTTTGTTACATACATTTTTATAGTTTAGTTCGTACAGTGACTCAGCAGGAAGAATTAAATTTCCAAGTGTAACACACACACATTCTCATGTAATTGTACTGCTTACTTTCAGCATCTTTAGCTAGTAAGTTAGATGTGTAAGCGTTCTGAACTCCTGTTGTAAGTTAATACAGAAGTTTTGCCCTGCAGTCAGGTTCAGCAGTGTTTCAGAACTGGGTTCCAAGAGGTCAGCTCAGCACTCTTACATTCTTCTGCAGGATGGTTTGGCAGTTAGGTTGGACAGATCTCACCTATTACTTTTGTGACCTGTCCTTCAAGCTGACTTCAGAGGGAGCCAGGCATTGCATCATTAAGAAGTCACATCTTCTCATTGTTCTGATGACTTCCAGCTGTCTGAGATGAACCCTTGGTAATCTAGGGCTCACCTTGCCAGTCAGTATGGTTTTCTAACACAGACTCTGAGAAAGTTTTCAATTAGCAAGCTTTGTCTTGATTTAGATAGGTCTTAGTTCAGATTTTAGTCAGGTTTAATTTTCTCCATCCACCTATGCTTTATAGTAAGGCACTGCTTTCCCATGCACAGAACAAATTTCCAACTTCTGTAATTCATGCATCAGGGCAGAAATAATACATACCTCTGTTGCACTGATCCACGGTTGGATTAATAAAGCTTTAATCTGAAATAATTTATTTGGCCTAGTTTATTAGACCTTGTGCTAGTAACTTCACTGATACAATAGTACAATTTGGAATTTCTTTGCAATGCTTTGTTCTGTGCTCACCCATATTATGTGTACTCTGACCTACCAAAGAAGCAAAAAGGAATTTTCATCAGAAAAAATTCTTAATCAATGAAAATAAATTATAAGAATGTTATTTTCAGTCACAATTGGAGTAGGAGTCAAGGAAAATTACAGCGATAATAAAGAGATCACAGAGACTGAATCAACTGACAGGAGGAAGCAAACAACTTGGAATATCATTTATTGGTAAGAAAAATGGAAAAATCTTTGAATGCTATTTTGCAATCCATTTAGTAGCAATTTCCCATTTTTCTCTCAAGGAAGGAGCCCAGCTTTAGAGCCAAGCAAACGGTTTCATACTAAAATATTTTGAATCATTAAAAAAAAAAATGTATTTTGTATAATGACACATATAATTTTAATTATAAATGTGTGTTAAATTCCAGCAATGTTTAATTAGAAAAATAGTGCTTTTCATTTTAAAAAAGAACCCACATATAAGTGTAAAATATAAAGCCGAAGTTGGAAACCACCCTTTAGGTTTTTTATTTTTATTTCATTAACCTTAGAAAGCTTATTACTGAAATAAAATATAATACTTGATCTGAGATAATCTTCTTCACACATACTTGTTTATATTACAAAGTTTTGGAACTGAAACTGAATCATTTGGCTTTAAATTTGGCAATCAACTGTCAAGCTAAGAACATCTATTTCTTACGCTAGTCTGACATGCTGCTTGCTAGTGTTTATCTCAGCAGCACTGTCTCGGGATTCCTTCCTCTGCAACAAAAGCCTTCTTGCTGTTCAGTCTCCCTTGAGTCTGTAGTTGTTCGCTGGTATCCTGTTCGATACAGACTGTGACCTTTTCTTAGAAACTGTTCATCAACACAGTTAAGAAATGGAAATGAGTCCCAGGCTGTAAAGAAGTCTGGAAGGTCTTGTGGTCATTAGGCAAAACAAGTTAGTGTGATTCACGCGCAAAGTTCTCTTCTGCCACGCCTCACAGTTACCGGGAAACAGCCGGTATGGCAGCCTTTGCTAGGCCCGAGGAAAATTGTTGATTACAATGGCCATATTTAAGGCCATTGTCTTCTTATAAATCAAAGAACAGCACACATGCTTTAAAATGTGTCATTTAAAAATGAAGGCAGTGTTCATCGGATATGTAGCGCTACAGGAACAATTAATGGCTCCTTTACTTGTGAGTGAGGCATTTCGCTTATTCCTTGAGATAGCATCTTGTTTATTAGCTCATGGAAAACACTTCGTTTTTAGCATCTGTGGCATCGTTTCTAACGCCTTGAAATACTACAATGTGCAGCTTGCTCATAACTTTGTATGCGTAATTCATTTATGCACATAAAAATCTACTGAAACTGAAATGAGGGAGTAAAGCTTCATTTGTGTGAGAAAACTGAACGCTGAAACTTAGAGGGTTTGGAGATCTACATTGCCCGGAGAGCTTAGCTTCGACACTGTGCTGCAGGAGGAAGAGAAGCGGGAGATGGTCGTGTTGTGCACGGCGCGAGGGGTGCGCGGAGGCCGGAGCCTGTCGGTGGGGGAGGACGTAGCTGTGGAGCTGTGAGCTCCTGCCAGCCCGTCTCGGGGGGCTCTCTGGGAACTTCACAGCAAGATTGGTGACTTGGGTGAGGAGCAAAGCAGTTACTATTTTAAGTTGACCTTCTTTCTTGGAACAGCTTCCATGGGGGAGGATTTGAGCTTACTGCTGCTTTGACATTTCTTGCGGGCTTCTCTCTGGGTACTAGATAGTGCTTTGTACAACCTAATTTTTAAATGATAAAAAAAAAAAAGAAAAAAGCCATCAATGTAAAAAACAATGTCGTCTTGGGTTGACTTGTGTCTTTCTAGGATTATCTATTTTATTGACAAAGTGCCTACTATACGGTGTAAGAAATGTCCTAATAAAGCAGAAACTACTAGTAAAGGTACTCTTATGACAGATTTTGAATGCAGTTGGCAGTGCTTACATTGCCAAAAGAAAGGAGAAAGCAGCAGGTTTTGTTCTTTTTGGCAAACTACTGAAAGCAGGTGATCTGATTTTGCTACCTGTAATTGCTTTTGAATTCTGCAGCAACTAGTGCCTCAGCATTTTTGAAAACCGTCTTTATACTGCTGTCAAGAAAAGCCACTGTCACTGTCTATCTGGTAGTATAGCAGATAGTAGTAGTAGATAGCAATATTAGTAAAATGAATGAGAAGGCCTTTTATTCCAGCATCATTTGCCTCAAGTTCTCCACAAGTTTAGCATGTGATGACTTTGTCTTCACACTTCCCCTCCGCTTCTTCCAGTTCTGATGAAGCTGGCAGAGAATTAGCTTTCAGTCCATATCTCCACTTCTGGTGTCTTTCCCGGGAAAACAGGGGATAGCAATATGCTTTTTTCTCTTTGAAAAGAAGAATAAACACCCCGCCCTTGAATAAAATTGTGAAGTTGGGGACGGTGGAGAAGAAGTAAGTGAGACTATTCAGAAACTGTTCTCCTTTGTTAAAACAATTGGTTTGAAGTGCTACATTCTGAGTGATTCAAAATGAAAAAGTAGCTTTATTTTCCAACACCTTACTCTGAATTTAAGAAAAAAGGATAATTAATGTAAGCTAATCCATCTATGGTGGTTACTTTTTTTTTTCCCAACACACTTTAGGCTCACAGAAACTTCCTCTTACATTGGACTCTCCGCTTTTTTTTTATATTTTTATATATATGCAATTGTTAGAACAAAAAAATGTGTTTTGCCAGCGCATAGTGACTTATGTCTTCCAGCTTTGTTCTCTGCAGCAATGCCCTCAATTAATTTTCCAAAGCAGATAATATAACTTGTTCTGACAGAAAATGTTGAAACTGGGAAGACATGAACCTGGAGTTAGAGGACATTCTAAAAAGTTGAAACAGCCTCATACAAGAGTTTCAGTTCTATATTTACAACAGTGAAAGTTGTGTTATTAGTGTTGAAAGGTGTTACTTTAATTTTCAGTCTTTTCTTTGGTTTATTTTAAATAAGGTTGTAGTTGCATCTCTTCTGTTATTTGTTTTATGAAGGCTTCGTATAAGAGGTTTCATATAACAGGTGATTTCTGAGACCAAAAAGTGGAAAATACGTGTAGGACAGTGAAGGTGACTCTACCAGCAATCAGAAAACAGAGACCTTTGTGGTTTCTCAGGTGCTTTCTCTTAGTTGTGATGGAGGGAACATAGCGAACTATACGCATGATTCCTATTGCCATGAATGAAATCGTGATTGTAATGCCTGTTTGTTACACTGAATCAATCACTCCATGTACTGAATCTGCCTTAGGTTATTTATGTTAACTTGTGCAGATTGTGTGTATGGCTGAGGGCCATATATACTCAGGGGCTATGAAGTTACTGAACTGAGGTTTGTGCAGTCAAGAACTGTCTTCTTATGTCATTGATAGATTATTCGACCCGATCCTTTTGAAAGATAAGGATAGAAAAATTATAATGAAGACGGATGTAGTCCTCCCAGGATACTATAAAGGTGGAATTTAAACTAGTAAAGAGTTTGTCTTAATATAGTTAAAAAAAATGATTATAAGACACAGAGACTAAAATAAGCAGCTCAAATCATGCAAAGCAGATGTATAATAGTTGGTGAGAAAAGAGTTTCATATTTACAGAAAAATAATTTCAGGAAATGATTGCCACATATGTTGTTATTTCGATGCATGTTTTCTTATTAAATCAAGATTTCTCTGTTCTCTGAGTTTTCCTTAGCACAATAAAATCATAAAATACAAGTGAATAAATCCCCCAAATTTGTTGTTCTTATTTTATTGCCTCCAGGTAGCACATTAACATATCATCCATTCCTGGGTGAATTAATTCAGTTTTCAGTAACGTGGCTATTTCCAGACCCTGTGTTGGTTTACAAGGAACTCAAGATTTATCTGTCTGCCAAGACAGTTTTTTGAATATAAAGTGTGAAAGGAGCTGTGGTGTGATGGGTCCCTATGTGATGCATTCAGTCTGTTCCCATGCTTGAGACTTACCATGTTTTTCTGCCTACAGCTTCAGAGAGAGAAAAGGGGATGATAAGCCAAGCAAATTACCCTTTGGAAAATTATGTAATGGAGGAAAGAAAAGCATAAGAGCAAAAGATAGCTCTTGGTGTTTTACACTTTGTCCTTCTGATAAAGGGTGCTGTTAGAAAATACATTTGACTCCACTGGTAAGATTCAGTCACAGGAGTTGACAAATGACAAGGACAGTGAACAGAGAAAATATTCTCTGAAAAATCTATGAAAGAGTGAAGAATTACTTTTCTTCAAACTTCAAAATGAAGGTTTTATATTTAACATCACTATCATACTACAAGACCATACGGAGGAAATAAGATAAAATCAGCTGATACCCTTTCATAGTGCACGTCCTGCTTGGGACATACTCATTTGCCTGATTCTATCACTTCGTCTTAATACTAACCATGTTTAATGACGGAGTCATGCATTCATGTCTCTTTTTAGTGCTGGGTAGTTCCTTTGATATAATATTTAGCAAGCAGTTGCATATTTAGAATTCAAAATAAGTTTCTGTCCGTACATGACTGAGCATGATGTGTAAAAGGAAGGCCTAGGTGAGTGAAGTATCCTATGCAAGACTGCAACCAGCTGCATGTGGGAATTCAAATTGTATCAGCCCCTATTTGTCTTGTGACATCTTCACTGTATATCCACAGATCACCAAGCAGCAGAACAAAAAACGTCTCTTTTCTGACACATATTCTCTCAAAAGCATTATTTTCTGAATAGCAGTGTTTAATACTAATTGAAAGTGGTATGTTTTAATGTGCTGTGGTGGGTTGACCTTGACTGGCTGCCAGACCCTGACCCAGCTGTGCTCTCATTCCCCCTCCCCAAGAGTACAGGGGGAGAAAGCAAGATGGAAAAGCTCTTGGGTTGACATAAAGACAGGGAGATTGCTTACCATTTACCATCATGGGCAAAACAGACTTGACTTGAAAATTAATTTAATTTATTGCCTGTTAAGATGCAGTTGGATGGTTAGAAACAAAGACAGAACCTAAAACACCTTCCCCCTGTCCCCGCTGTTCTTCCCAGGCTTAACTTCACTCCTTCATTCCCAACTCCTCCACCTCCTCCCAGCACGAGTGGCCCAGGATATGAGGAACTGAGGGTTGTGGCTGTGGGGCCTCCCTCTTCAGTAAATTTCGTATCATTTGTGTATCATCCCATAAAACTCCTTCTGTGTTGTTCACGATTGTGTATTTGAACCTTGCAGTCATGTGGAATGTTTTATTTCTTACATGCAAACATGTATAAGAAAAACTTTTAATGTTTTAAAAGAATCAGAATATCAAAACCAAAATGAAGGTACACTACAATGTAAATAGCAAGCTCTCTGAAAGCTGGCACTGTAGACCAGGTTTGGCATATTTTACTCTGCAGGCATAATAAATAGAAAAATACATGAGTAAAGGTCTGACCTCACTGAAACAAATGGTAGACACTCTCATTTAAGTGGAGCCAGGTTTTCAGACATTATTATTCCATAGCAAACTTTTATCATCAGTGTGGTTTTATCAATGTGGTTTGTGTGCATGTATGCATATTTATGATTTTCTCAAGTGTTTCTGACTTAGACACATACCAGCTCAGCCCTGTGGGTTTTGGTCATTGACCTCAATATATCAGTTATACTTCTGACATGAAAATTCTTGTTGGAATTGCAAAGCAGCTTAGGCTAGCAACTTGGTAATAACTATTATTCCCAGATAATAGTATTCCTAAATTGAAAATATTGTTGCAAAAGTCCTATTGTGTGCTCTCATATTTAGCTCTCGATACAGCTTGGGTTGATTCTGATATTGGAAATGCCCCTTTTAAGTTGCAGAACTGCCAAATGAATGTAAAATTGTAGGACTTGTGTAATGTGTGTAATTGATGGGCCACTGTTGTATACTTCCAGTTTTATTTAGTGTAATCATTTAAACCATCTTTGTCATACTGTGTCATTTTTCCTGAAGGGTTTAGAAACTAGAATTTGAACTATTTACTCTGACAATTTATCTTAGCTGAAATGCAGCAGTCTCTGGGTAAACTGTTAACAGCAATATAACAATACTACATTTTTTTCAGATAAGAGGTAGTAATGTATCCAATCAAAACTGCAGGGGAGCTCAGAACTATTGGCATGTTCTCCAAAGTTGTAAAATGATAAAGTGAGGAAGGTTAATACTTTTTTCTTCATAAGAATGACGCTGTGACATTTTTAACAGACCTGTTGTCACTATCAGAAACGTGCATCAAGCCAACAATGCAGTAGCTATGAGTACTCTCATCTCTCTGTACATTGGGGTATTGAGATTTGACCCAACGGATAGAATACCACCAGTATTATTATTTCACACATTCCTCTCACCATATAAACTTATGCTGTGTTTTGTTTTCTGTCTAAGTAATGACAACTACCGCTTTGTTTTGGAGGGTTGACAAAATTGCAGGACAAGAAAGTGGTAGTTCAAGAGATAGCATTTTGTTAATTTATTAAAAATGATTGTAGGATTGGCCCACTGAAAATTGTTACAGAAAAATTGCTGCCAATATGTGGTTTCTTAAAAAAAAGAAGACACACCCCCCCCCCAAACCCTTATCAAAACTGTTTTCCAGTCCTGCCATGCTTTGCCTCTCTTTGACTAAGCATTTGGCATACTTTGTAAGATGTTGTATTGGGTACAGTTTCACTTTGATAATTACCACCAACCTCCTTAACCAATGTGAAGAGTGCCTTCCTTCCCTCCTCCCTCTGTTCTTGTGACAAGACTAACCTCAGCTGTGCAGGGGTTGGTGGCATTTGCATGTGGAAATGCACTAATATGGATGTTTTTCTTTGTGTGTGCATCCTTGCAGTGTTGTATACCAGGATGGATTTTATGGTGCAGACATTTATGTAAGTATTCATTGATGTGCATGCTGTCCTTGTACATTACCAGAGTCATTCTTTTTACAAGTTTGCTGCCTAGCTTGACTCTGTTTTGTCTATTTACCATCCTTTGCCTGTCAGAAGGAATTGAGAAGAGTATCTCTCACATTGGAAGACCTTTCTGTTCATTACATCTATCATTGTTCAGTGGAGCTGAATTAACTCTTCAATCAAATGCTGAATGAATGCAAAAAAGATGTGAAAAATGTGTGTGCGTGTGTGGAGGGGCGTCTCCCTTCAAAATTGAAGTTCAGAATAAAAAAAAAAACAATAAAGCAGAAACATTCTTCTGCAAATCCCCAAAAGCTCATTTTTAAAAATCAAGGCAAGCTGAGTATTATTAATACCTGAAGTATGAAAATACTTTAAGGAGAGATATAGATTTCCCATATCCAGGCAACACTGGGTATACGTAAGTGCCGTGGTGATAGTAGAGCTTAATTACTTAATAAGTTTTTATTGTCTATAATCTGAGTAGACTTCCATCTGCTCTTTTAAAATCCATTTATTTCAGCTTAAACGGAATGGGTAGAGACTGCTCATCGTATAAGAAGTGGTTATATTTGTTAGTAAGGATTTATAGCCCTGGATCCATCATTACCTACTTCACCTCATTGGTCACCAATTTCCTTTTGAATAATATATTTTTAAGTTTCTTACCAATACTGAAGTTTTTACCTTGATTGTATACAAAGAGGCTGCTTATGTCTGAATATGCAAGAGGTTTCAGGTGGTTGAGGTTGTTTTTCACTGCTCTAAAATAATTAATTCTTATACTCTATGTGTAGATATATTTTACTGATACTCCAGTAATCTTTCACATTTGTTGTTATTTTGATAAAGCAATCTGGTCCTAAGTTACAGGTATCATCTTTATTTCACCAGACAACTTTCTCTAACCTGCTTGTACTTCTGTTGTACTGTTTCTGTTGAGATACAAAGAGATGGATGAGTTGAAATTGGTATGAATATTAAAAATTCAATAGGTAGTGCTAGAAAAGATTCCTTGTATTCATTATCAGCAATCTTTTAGAACTATTTCCAAGGGAACATTTTTTTTAATAAGTTTTACATAAAGAAGGAAAATAACTTGAATTTATGGATGAAGTAGGTTTTGTTTTTCTGATGGAGGTAGAAAGAAGGCTGATGCTTATCTGAAAATTCATTTGTGTAGATTAAAAATATATTTAAAATAAATTACCATGGGTTAAAATTCTCTCCCTATGTACTTATGTACTTAGTGATGTTATCAGTAACATTGTTTACAACACATGAGAATCACCCATTTGCCAAAGGCTTACTCAAGTGTAGTATGCTTCTCTAATCTCACCGAAACACATTGCTGCTGAATTTTTGAGCTATATAGGATACATGGTACAGTGTGGAATTTCTTCAAGTCTGGTTTCCAATTTTTGTATTTCTTCAAACTGTCAAAAGAATGTGACATCCATTTTTCTCAGTTTACCAGTCCAAAAATCTGAAAGGCAACAAGACACCTTTCTTGGGATTGCTTGTATAGGTGGGAACCAAAAGTTAATGTAACTGTTCGTAATTTTGGAACTAAACGTCAATGTAACTGTTCATAGTTTTGGAACCCACTGCTGCTGAAAAACAGGAATATCTCTTTTGTTGATTGACAATAATTATTTTTAGGTGGCCTCACACTCTCTAACAGACTCCAACGTATTGTTTCCAAATGGAAAGTGATTTCAATGAGGAAGATACCAAAGAAATTACTGATTTCTAATACAGCCTCAGTTTAGTTGTCTGGAATAGTCATGTGCATTAGCAAATGGAGAAACTGCACTGGTGCGTTGGTTTTCACTCACTTGCAGCCTTGTATTTCTAATCACATTTCTTAGTTCTCTTGATGCAGCAGAATGTTTACTTTTGTAGCAGCTGACGGAATTAAAACACTCTTCTGGAAATTTTTTACATTATTTTACAATGTACAAAGCTTCTTATTTTATAATTTGTTTTGCTTCGCATTTGTTCTTTCTTGCATATAAAACATTTTGCGGGGGGCGGGGGGGAGAGAGAGAGAGAGAAAACCGGCATAAATCGAAAGAAACCTTACAATTCACAATGTATTAGTTCTTAGTGTATTAGTTTGCAGTGGACCAAGTTATTTATCAAATCCCAATTGATTATGACGTAGTTCTACTCAGCTTTTCATTTTGAGTGCAGAGCTGAAGGTTTTTGAAAGAACAAATGCTTTGTGGAAAAAGCAAAACAAAACAATAGTTTTTAATAATAGATTGGAGAGAAAGGAACCTTAAAAATACCACAGAAAGCAAATCAAAAGGAACACAGTACTGAAAAGCCAGACCAAAAATATGCATTAACAAGTATATCAAAGTGGGTTTCATTCTGATATGATTACATTGAGTACCAACAATAATATGGACCATGCTAATCTTTTCATAACTAGCTATCAATATAGCCTTTGATGGCTAGATTTTGTAGAAAGGAAGGAGAGAAGATGCAGAAAGATACTGGTTGGGTAAAAACTGCAGAGTGAGCCAATAACAGCAAACAGCTAGCTGTTGGTTGGTTAATACTAACCAGAGGAACAGAAGAGACTAGGAATATAAAAATAGGTGGAAAGTACAGTCCAAAATGAAAAATCAACAGCCATGGTTCTAGATGTAATATATTCTATATTTCATATAGTTCTATATGGAATGTAATAATGCTTCTGAAATAGCTGAGCTATTGAATTCCTTTTTAAATGTGCCTTTGAGTAGGAAAAATAAAGGAGATGATTAGGAAGTAAGGAAGACCTTTTAAAATTAAGTATTGATTCACTGAGAGGAAAAGTCATTAAAAGAGAATTAAGGTTGCCAGCCAGCAAATACAGAAGTTCCTAGATGAAGATTGACACGTGTGAAAACAAGAAAATACACTCCACAGAATGAAGCAAAAATAGTAACAGATGCAGAAATATGCAGTTAGAATAATAGCTCTACACCATTGCTCTGCTTTATCTTAGATTTGTTTTGTTTTGTTTTACCATTGTCATAAAGAATGTTTTCAGAACATGTCAGTCTTCAATCCACACCTAAAATGTGGGAGGGCTAAGAAATGTAAGAAACTTCCAAACTCTGTCATTACCAGGTTCAGAAGTGCCTTGGCAATACGGTTTAACCATGTACCTTAGTCAGCCTTATTATTCACAGCAAGATTTTCTAACTTGTTCTCAGGATTCTGGACCCATGATACTGCATGAGAGTCCACAGCAACATATAAGTACACGGGTTTAAATTTTTTTTCTGAGCTGCTGATCAAGAATAAGGCGTACTTTGGTGATCAGGGGTATGGAACGAGATTATCAGTAGCTACTGCCATCACCTTTAGCTAAAACGTAGGATGCTATTGAGGGTGGAGCACGTATTTATTTCCCAAGGAAAAAGCAGATATGATCATCTAAGCAACGCTCCCTTGAGACTAGGTAGAAGTCCATCGATGCAGATACCCTGAAAGGCACTGTTCCAACGTGAAAAGCAAGGATATGCAGTTAGGACTGAAGTCTTTCTTAAGTACCAAAGATTTTTGTGGTTTTTAAATGGAAGAATGTGCCATTTCCTGTGACTCGCAGAAACAGAACAAGAGGTGGAGAAACAACTTGAACCTTTCACATAGGCCTGTTCCAGAAGTTGAGCCCGCACACAGAGGTGGTGGATAGTTTATTTGTAATTCTCCCAGTCAAAGTTTTAGTCTGTGAGCAGAACAAATACTGCTTAAACCTTAATATCATGTGAGTGGAGGAAGAGGAAATGGCTCCTCCTCCTCTCTCTATTCTGCAAGGCTGGGTATGATTCATGCCATTTTTAATCCCATTCCTCTATTATTTGTGGCTATAAGGCAGGTATAATTCTCAATACTTGGGAAGGTTTTGAACCTTGATTAATTTATGTTCACAAAATACTTTGAGATCCTTGAGTGAAAGGAAGTATAGGAAATAAAAAATGAGGAAAAATAATTCTCAACATTCACATAGAATATTAAATATGTAATAGGAAAAACTTACAAAAAAATACCCTTTATTTACAGTCACTTAGTTTATCTGTATCTACAATAAACACTCTCAGCACAGCTGAGATCAAGATGAAAAAAGTAATTTAGGTATTTGAGGAGGAGGTGCACACATGTATACATGGGTTTTTAATCTATAGATGCACATTTGTATAACTCATTTTCATGGAAATTATTCTTACTATAGATAGACAGACTTTATTTAAAAATCACATGCATTTGATTTTCTGTTCACTTCCATTTTATCGTATCTCACCTAAATTTGTGTTTCTTTCTAAAACTGATTAAGATTTCTTTGTAACAATTGTCTACTCGATCTTCCACTGCTCTTTCTTCAATTTGCCTGAGCCACAGAGATGTATAAAACATTGAAAGGAAAATTGTAATGAGTGGCTCTGAGGAATTTGTCTAAATTCCTTCCTTACATCTTTCTTTCCGTCCTTCTTTCCTCACTCATTCAATTCATTACATTTTTGTTTCTTGATAAAGCAGTATTGCAAGAGCCTGTGTATGGCAATAAGTCACCACAGGTATGACATACTGACTGATGGAAATAACTCATTATGCTGAATGTAGACTCTTGTAAAACCATATTAATGCTCAAAGAATTACGTGAGAAAATGGATTCTGTGTGTCTAAATGATAAGAATAGTCTACCAGTTGCATTTTGTTTTCCAGATTCTATCACAAAATCACAGGTATTCTCCATATCCCATGAAGTACAACAGTTACTGTTGTGAGTGTCCCGTTCAGTATTTTATGCCAGTGAGATGTATTTCTATATTTGGACAGCAAGTGTATTGACTCTGTACTTAATTTTTGAAGACAACTTAAGCTACTGTAACATTGTGTTATCGTTATTTTGGAAGTAGCAAATATGGGAGCACAGATAAGGCAGTAGACATTTTTTCATTATTTTAGTGGTGCTTGTTATTTCAGCTGAATTTTCAAAATAATAATTTAAAGCATAACAGTCAAGTAGTTTCTGTTTGAATGTACAGAGTGAGGGGGGAAAAAAGCATTCCTAAAACATAGGAACTGAAAATTGTTATTGATTATTATGTAATTAATACATAATTTTGTTCTAAATATTTTATTTTGCAATGTAGTCTAAGGCATGAAGATAAATATTTAATGTATTACTCAAGAAATGTATATGTAGTGAATATTACTAGGGTAGTCTTCTTCTAAGATATCAGCCAAGTTCAAAAGCAGAGAAAAATTGTAAAGTAGAACTTGTCACAGAAGTTTAGAGTCAGGGGGTTGAATCAGATTCCCACCCTCATTCCCTGTATAAAGAAAGTGTACCTTCAAGTATTTTGTTGCTGCAAAGATAAATCCTCTGAAGTAACCGCAGTAAAACAATGCGAAAGCTAAGTACCACACCAAAACTGCAGAACACAAACCACATAAAAATAATTCGCTTAAGAACGTTTTTAGATGTAATTATATGATAATTATATTAATATGAAATCATGACATGGGCTGGTAGGGAATTATGATTTTCCTGATAACCAAATGCATCCTGCCTTTTACTTCTCCAAAGAATTCAGGCAAATTCAGTAACTTCGATCTCTTTTTATTTTTGTTGCTTTAGACTCAGTCTTTCCAGAACTCTCACAAATGTGGTACTGATTGTTGAATCCAAAGCATCTCAATAAAGTTCAGAGTTGAGCTTCATTGTTCAGCAGCAATTCTTTGATGAAAGCAAATCAAGATGTAAGCGTAAAAGGAATGTAACTTATATTTAAGGGGCAAGAAAGGATCTGTCTTCACAGACTGACCCATTTTTAGTGATAGTTAAATAAAGGAAAGAAAAACAATCCTCATCTGCAGATTTAAGACCAGCCAGTATGTGAACATCCTGTCTCATTTTTGTCTGATTAAGAATACTGAAGCAGATTGATACTTCTCATGGTGGCCCATTCTCAATTCTGTTGCGTGGTGGGAGTCACTATGTGCACAGTCAGATTGAAATGATGTGGCTCTCACATTTAAATAAGGGGGTTTAGAAAGGGACTACAGGACAAGTGAAGGAGTCACACACGTGGCAAACAGAATCATGTCATACTGCAGAATGACTTGCAGTCTGCCACACATTTTCAGAAGTGGATCATGAAAACAAGTTTACTATCTTCTTTATACTGTTACTCTCTGTAGTCCCTCATATCAGCACTCAGAGAAAGAAAGAAAGAAACAACAAAAAAAGAAAAAATAGAAAAGAAAAAAACCAAAAGGTGCTATATTTAGCACTAAAAATCCAGGAGGGGAGAACTGATGATTTTGTATAATCTCTCACCTTTCTCTCCTTGTAGCAGAAGCCAGACCAAGTGTGCAGCTTGCATGATCATCTCTCAGCCTCACTGTTTACTGGCTTAGCTTGCACTTGGTGACGTTATCTGACATCTGATTGCCTTCATGCACATACCTGCGAGCAGTATGTGCCTATTATACAGTTTTGACAGTAATAGCCTGCTATTGGTTTATAAAAATCAAATGATCTGAAATGAGAAAGTATTTCGTCTCCATGCTTCCGTGCTTGCACGGAGAAGCAGCTCGCTGCAAAAGGGAAAGCATATCTAGGATTATGAAAGCTCCTGCCTTATTCCGGTGGTTGTGTGACACAATTGCTGCTGGCAGGGAGCTGACCCGGAGTGGGGAGGTAAATGTACTATTCTCTGTGTGAGCACTTGAAAAAATCAGAAAGAATGTTCCTCAAGTAAGTTGACAATTCAAAGCCTAGAGTTTCTAATGAGCTGTCAGTATATGCAAAACATTATGTTTATTCTTAGGGTGATGTGGCATTATCAGCTGAATGACTGATTTCCAAAACCAACCCGCTTCAAATCTTCAAACCAACAAAGGTTTACACACGTTAGGGATGAAAGAGATTCCACCAAGCAAACTAGTAAAAGGGGAAACAGCTTGTAAAAGTAGTTGAAATTTTCTTTTTTGGAGAGAGTGAATTTTTGTTTGTAGAATCAAAACAGAAACCCCACAGCAGTTCCTGCAGTAAAAATGTACTACTGTTACAGTCCAGGTTGCCATGTTGTAGCCTGTTCTTCATGCTTCAGCATAATAGCTTGTGTGAATGCAGCCTTCCCCAAAAAAAAAAAAAAAAAAAAAGATGGAAAAAATCAATCCATTAAAGCAAACAATTTAGGAAAAGAGTGAATTTTATTCAAAGCTGAGTGATCTGATACTTTCTTATCCAACTCTTTGTTAAGGTGGGGGAAGGTGGGACAGGAAATACAAAAGTCCCCTGTCCCAGAGGATTATGGGCTGGTGAATTCTAATTGGGACGTAAATCGTGTTTGTGTTATCTGTGGAGACTGGCCTGTGTTTGTTAATTGGCATGCTGAGATCGTTTTGAAATGGTTGATATAACACCGTGGTCCATTGAACAGGAAGCTCTGCTGTTTTCACAGTTTGATAATCAATGCATCACTGCACACAATTCCTTTCAAATGTGTGTTTGTTTGTCCTGTTTGCTTAATTGAACATCTGCAATTACTCTTACATACAACTGAATGTTAATTCATGGAAGAAGAGAATTTTGCTTCTTCATTATAATTTTATGTATAAATTGAAACCTATGTAACGTTAAGTGTTAATTGAGTGCACAAATTCATAGGTTTAATCAACCAGACATGATATTTTGTACAAAAAGGAATTGATTATTAGCTGAGTTTTTCTTTTAAGTTCAGCATCGCAGTATTAATATACGTGCACCTCATTCATAAGAACAATCGCTACCCAAAAACTTGCGGAAGAATACAGTATTATCTCGTAAAAAAACTTACGTTGATGAATACAGTTCATTGCTTTCTCCTGATCTCTGGGACAAATCTTAACAACTACAAGTTTGCGGTGATAAATTTTGCTTACGGATTCACTGAAGCACTTCCTATGTATTTAACCCCTTAACTGAACTTATAGCATGACAGTACTCTTCCAGTTGTTGCTAAAGTTTGCCAAACGTTATTTAAGGTGCTGTAGCAATCCAGTTAGAGCGTGAGTTTGTGTTTCAGGGTGGTTATGCTGCCTACCGGTATGCCCAGCCTGCCACTGCCACTGCAGCTGCCTACAGTGACAGGTAAGACCTCATTTACTGCTAATACATATTTGACCAGTGGAAGTTGAAGATGATTCTATAAATTTGCCTTGTTGAAGTCTCATAACTGTCTTGTTGCTCTGCAGATAATTGTGATATCTAAAGCAGGCTGTTTTATTATAATCCATGAATAGCCATAAATTGAGAGATTTTAGGCCTTAATTGAGAATCAGGCATGAGACGTGCACATTCCCAAGCTGTAGATCATCCAGTTAATGTCTGTGACCCTTGTACAATGTAGATAAATATATGTACAGCTTCATGATGGTCTGCTGCTAAAGATCATTATTCGTCTTAGGAGTATTATTTCAGTTGATTTAGAACCTGAACCTATTGAGTGCCCTCAATTCTCATTGACATTGTTTTAGTCAGTGGAAACTGAGAATGAACTGTGTCTAAGCTCGAACTAGTCAAGGCAAAACAATATTTTTTCCATTTGCTTTCTTTCCAGGCATCTGATTTTTTGAAATACTGAAAAAAAAAATTCAGTTGTTCTTCTTTTGCTCTGTATTTTTACCCTCAAAATGTAAACCACATTTGGTGGAAATAATACCAGGAACAAAAGATTATTAAAACCTGCATAAAAGAAACATGCAAAGACTTAACTTCTATAAACTAAAAGTGATGTCAGATAAATTAACTTGTCTTCTTGCAAGATGAAAATTGGAACCCCTTTGAAGTCAATGTCTAAATTGCTATTGACTTCAGTAGGAAAAGGATTTTGTCAAATTGCATAAAATTAAGTCTTTGCAGTGTGTGCACATGAAAAGAAAGCGCATCCTATGTTTTCTTCTTAAACTGTGCCCTTACCGAAATCTATGCTATCTTTAATACTTTTCAAGTACTTCAAGAGTGTACAGTCCTACAGGGAGGATATATATTGTGAAAGACAGATACATGCATGTATTTTGCTTCACAATAGCAGCGAGAAGTAAGGTCACACTTCTCAGTTCCTGATATCAGAAAATTTTCCCTTGAAATCATGGAGATAATTTCTTAAGTCTTGAGTACGTACTGAAAAAATTCTTTGGATGCTAAATTAAGACATTGCTTTAAATGTTTCCGTTTCTTAAAGAAATCAACAGATTAAGAAATTTCAGTGAACTATTTCTTAGATTGAAGTGCTGTTCATGGATTCTGTATTTTTAGAACAAACTACCATGGTATGAATGTTACAATGCTATGCATGCATATTTGCCTTTCAAATGCTTATTCTGGGTAATGAAGATATATTTTTTTAAAGTTATGTGAATAAAATAATTTGCATGTATGGCTGAGGCATGCTGTGTCAGACAGGTAAGCAAGTTACTTTCTATTAATTTTGGGTCAGTAATATCAACTAGATCCGTGCTGTATGCACTTTGTTTACAATGTACTATTTCTACTTAGGGTAACCTACAAAGGTGAAGTGCTACTCAGTAGTTTCATTTCATTTCCACAAAGGTGTATTAGCATGCCACAGCTCTAGTATTTTTCTGTGAGCTTATAATGCAAAACAATTCCTGCTTCTAAAAACTTACTAAACTGAAAGGACAAAATTATAAATAGCCTCCTGTGGTTAGTCATTTTTTGCCAGATATCGTTCAGGTGTCCCTGGGTCACTTTATAGGGTGTTTATTCCTATGAATAAATGAATTTCTGAAAACCTATACGTTACATAGAGAAACTGAACAATATCAAGATACTTTTAAATGCTTTAATTATGAATTAATGTACCTTCTCATAAAAGAAGTCAAATGCTGTAAGATAAAACATCAGTTGGTCACATGTTCTGCTATGGGCAGAGAGTCAACATCACCAAGAGTTATGCTGACAAAAAAAAAACCAACAGGATTTGTCTAAGAAGATAGTTCTCTTAGATGCTGTAAAGGAAGCTTGAGATGGCATCAGTAGTAATGCAGTTGTTACAACCCTTAATTATTTTTTTGAAAAAATGTCTAATTTTCACATACACTTTGTGTATAATTAGAATTGTAATAACCTGTCTTTGCTTGCATAATTTTAAATATCTTAAATGAATTTTATATCTTTCAGATTTTTTTAATTTAGCTTCTCTTTTTAAATGTGATTAACCCTCATCTTCAATCTGCTTCCCCCAAATGAATATGGTTTCTTGTCTTAATTACAAATATTGTAGCTGAATTTCTTTGTGGGATAATCCTAAAACTAGCGTAGAGAACAAAACAAATAACAATCCGCTCAAACATTTCTTTGCATATGGGAAACTATGTGCAAACATGGATACCTCTGATTACTCACAACTACAGTTTGCTTAATTTGATTACTTTTCATTCATTATTTAATGAATTTAATTTAGCAACTTTTGTGAATTATTAATATTGAAAGTCCTGAAATACAGTTCAGTACAACTGTTTGTATCTTCTCTTCTCAATGCAATAATCATCTGCTGTCTTCTGACAATATTGAAGATTCCATATCTCCTTATACATTACTCTTATTTAGTGTTGATTTGAGCCCCTATTTAATTTAATTACACATGAAATATATTTACTGTTTATGTGTAAATAATGCCCAGAAAAATGAAGTGAGGACCAGTGAGTATGTACCATTGAAGCAGTGACATATCATGGAAATACTCCTCCATATTAACTTAAAAAATAAAAAAAAAAGCTTTATTTTTTGGATCACAGCTCATATACATGATGAATGGCAATGTTCCATATTTGACATGCTTCTTAAGTCAGGAGATGGAAAGAGGAAATATTGAGATTGGAGACATGTTTTGGTAAATTAAAAACAAAGGTTAACAGAAAGATTTGGGACTCCAGAATCAATACTCCAAGTCAATGGATAATGATCACTGTAAGAGAGTTCTATTGTGAAGGAATGCAATGGTATCCTTGTTTGTCACAGCTGGAAATACTTCTGGAAATAGGCAAAGAAGAGATACACAGGGGAGAATCAGGTGGCAAGGAAATCTCATGAAACAAATCAGTGCAAACCCCTAAGTAATTGTCAAGACAAATCAGGTACTCCTAAAACCAATTTCACAACGGAGGCAGACCTTGCAGATTTCTCCAGTCATTTCTTAGAACCGTACAACAAAAGCAACAAAACAAACAAACAACCCAAAGTTACATTTTGCTTTATTTATGAAGCAATATAATCACTGAATATGAATTTAAAAAAATTAGAATTGGATTTTTTTACTGTGTGATCTGTCATCGTACTAAATTGCACTTAAAGATTTGAAGCTCTTTGCAGAAGTGAATCAAAAAAATAATGTTTAACTTTCCGATATTTAAAATATTTCTGATAAATTTTTCAAATCTTGAAACTGATAAAAGGGGACCTACTGGTCTATGTATGTTCTTCACCATTCTGGAGCTTTGCCTGCCAAACTCTAGTGTTTGGGGAAAAAAATTGTAAGGAAGTGCAAAAGACACTAAATTAGATGTCAATAAAATGTTTGTACAGCTTTTATTTGGCTTTCATGTAATATTCAAAAAAATAGAAATAAAAATATAGTTGTTAGATTTCTGTCCAAGTCTGAAGTAAGAGAAACTAGCAAAGTCATCAAGTTTTATATTTATGAGGTAGAATAAGTCAAAGCATGGCAGTGGGGCGTATTGTCATTTTGTCATTGCATGTTCACTTGATGTTGCTAGTATGTCTGTAATGCTGTATTGGATTTGACAGATCCATCACATAGCTCAGTGAATGGCTTGCTTGAATTAAGCCTATGGGCAGACTTATTCACATTGATTGGCTATTGGTTTTGTGTTTTATGATTTGATTATTGCATCTTCGATCGGAGTAAGAAAAATGTTCCTTTCTTGCATATTAACTTTGTCAGCAATATTTATGAAAGTGTATACGGTAGTATAATAAACCAGAACCCCAGTAATAGTAAACTAGCCTTGTCTGAAAGGCAGAATCATTTTGCTTGTACTGCTTGCTAACCCTGTTATACTTAATAATGATAATTATGTGTGTCTATATATGTATGATTGTGTATTCATATATATACACACATTCCCCATCCATCACCCACCCACAAACACGCACACACATGCACACACACACACGTGCGCGCGCACACGTACATACATAGAGTTATTTTGCTCCGAGTGTAATTCCCTTTTTCTAACACAGTGTCAAATTTAAATCTCACTACAAACAATGGGAAGATTCCCATTGACGACTGAGTTGCGTGGATTAGATCCCTCATCACTGGAAGCTGACCTCTTTTTTTACTACTCTTTTTTAAAAGCAAATAAGACATATTCCAAAATATTTTGCACAAAACTCTTTGTAGTATAAAATAGATTTTTTTTTTTCCACTATCACTTTGTGTTACATGTTCTGTGGTCATACATAGGATTTTGTATGAAATTTGAGAGAGGAAATTTTCTCATACGGAAGTTGTGTATCTTCCAGACCTGACACCTTACTCCCGATAAAATCCTGATGTTCTAAGAGTTTACATTTTTAACGTGCCAATGTGGAGTATTCATTTTGTCAAAGTACTAGTGTCTATAGAGATATAGTTTATTATATTTTCCAGTTCTCTTTGGGCAAGTAGTTGAAAGTAATACTTGAAATTTGTGGACAGATTATCCCAAAATAGAATAGGTAGAGATTTGATTTAATTGGAAACGTGCTCACTAAAGAATGAAAAATTAGAATGAAGAATAAAAATACACAACGTATGAAATGTGAGCTTCTGTAGATGGAGGTGATTTTTTTTGTATATTGTAAACTTTAAGGTCTTCTGTTTTATGAATAAACAATGAAACCCACTATAGTTTTATTCAAATTATTTTCTTTTATTGAGGATCTTACTAGTGACATATAATAAAAAATAAGGTTTTGAGAGCATATAAAATATAATAGCGTCTTCAGTCAGAATTTAATTTTTCCATTAAATAATTTTATAGAAGGATAAATATTTTAAAATGTAGTACTTCCTTCATTTCATGAACATACTTTCTAAGATTTAGGAAAAAGAGCTTCTATACACAGTTTTAATTTCTAAAGTTATCAGGTTGGAAGAGGAAAAACAATAGGATATAGTGATAACTTTACTCTTCTACTCCCAGCTGGAACCTTCAAAACTTTTTGAATTTTGCTATACAAGTTGAATCTTGAGAAATTGAGAAGTTTGGGGGACAAGATGATATATAAGCAAGCATCGTATAGCCCATATCCTAGGCTACTCAAATTTTGAGAATGAAAAGGATCAGTTAACATCTTGACCAGGTACAAAGGTGGTGTTTAGCTTTTGTAACAGCAATGATTTAGCATATATTTAACACTTTTCTTCTTGAAACACTTAGGTTTGATGTTGTGATGTTTGATCGGTCTAGATTTTTCTGAATAGCCTGTTTTGGTAGCTGAAGTTTGTTTCTTCCCTAACATTGCAAATAAAAAATCTAATCATTCACCTTGCTGTTACAGAGAGGTAATGGATTTGGGCATCTACCTATTAGGCTTGTATGTCTTTATGTCTGTATCTGATCTGTGGCAAACTAGAGGATCACTCGCATCATGTTAATATTTCATAATCCATATTCATCACTCAGATGACAGTTTTGGGAATGACTGGACTGTATGACTCATGTTCTAGCCATAACAGTACCTTTTAGTGAAAGAATTAGAAAGTAAAAGTGGGTGACTACGAATGACGAGAATGTAGTAGAAAAAAATAATCAGAGATTTTAAAATTCTATGAACAGGGAGTTTCATGTAGAGCAATTTGATAGGAATTTCCTGAAATAAAAATGCATAGACTAAATGCATAGAGTACTTTCTAATGATTGAAACATGGTTCATTCTAGAATACTGTAGATATAACACCTTGTTGGGGAGAAACAGCAAGTCATATTCATGTAGGAAAACATGGCACACGATTATATTTCATAAAAATATGATCTTCTACCAACTCTAGAAAGTTGCTTTGTATACTTTGATATTTTAATACATTCCTCTAACATTTGGTAGAATTAACATGTTTTCTGATACCTTGAAGGCTTGATTCACCTGTGTGTAATATCACTATTCATGTAATAATCCATTAACTTTTACAACTACTCCACTAGTTCAAAACTGAGGTAATACAGTGGCGAAAAAGCTTAGGGTTCCTGGCCCAGAATGATGGTAAACACCGATTATGAAACTTTTATCATATCAGAGCTTGTATTCTTCATACCCTGCTTCTACTTCTCTTTACTGTAATTTCCATTCTCCTTCACTGTAATACGAAGGGATATTTTAAGAATCCCCATAGAGAAGGAAAGCTTGGCTGTTACTGTAAAATCTGGTTTGACATCCGTGCTGGAAATCATGAAGAAAAAATTGAGAGAGAAGGTAGAGGAACACTAAAGCCTAGATTTCTATACCTGGCTTCCTAAAGTGCTCTAAGTTTAAAGATGCTGATTACTTTTGCTGGCAGTTTCTTCTTGAACGTAGTGGGAGCTGTTAAATGTTTATCATTTTCAAAAAACCAAAACAAAACAAAAAAACCCAGTGCACCTATTCTGACATTTACACATCAACTTTAGTATCCTTTGTTTAATACATCTAGCCTACATCAGGTTATATAGCATGAGTTTTAACTTGGGAGTCTTACTTTAAAATAAAAGTCCACAGGAAATAACTGTGATTATAAATATATTCCTCTGATGCATTTTCATGCATGCTTTTCCTCTAAAAAGAGGGAAAATAAAAGGACTGGTTAACATTTTAAAGTAGGAATTATCTCATTAATAGTTCATACAGGCTGCTTCACTCTTAGAGGATATTGAAAGAAAGTGTGACTTTCAAATTTTGAAGTGTATTGTATTCAGCAGACTGGATAAATACGGAGTTAGGGAGTTACGGAAATATTGATTCCTACTCCAACAGACCAAAACTGTTACAGTCTATTAGGTCAATGCCTATGACATGATAGACCATAACAGTACCTTTGGACATGTCAGTGTCTAATTATACACTTTTTAGTTTTCAGATCATTGACTTGATAGACCACAAAGAGGCAGATTAGAACGTGCTCTAAGTATTGTCAACCCGAGTGCTTCCACTGTGAGTGCTTTAAAAGCAAGAAGGAATTAAGAGCATTGTGAAAGAGTCAGAGAGAAGACGAAGGCGTGAAATGTTATTAATAAAATATGGAATGAATTGGATATAGTCTGTATGGATTAGCCATGTAATTTGCAACGTGTTTTAGGCAAGGTGAGGAAGCATTAGAAGAACAAACTTAAAATAGCTCTGTAGATGAAATCAAGCAAGAAAGAAGCAATTTACACTCTTGCATGTTTTTACTCTAGTGTTTCCCACCTCAAAGGTGCCTAAAGCATTTGATCATGTATTTAAATAGAAATTTTTTTCACATGCCTTTGGGCTTGTCAGGTTTCTAATACTCTAGGAACACACCTGTGGCAAAACAGCAGTTTATAAGAATACTGCACAGCAGGAATGGGAGTACAAAGTTTGCCCATGTATCCTAAAGAACAACTTTTTTTGGTGAAAACTGTTATAGGATGTTTCATATACAGGCAGAAAAAAGTAAGGTCTTCGTTTAAAGCAAACGTGTACCAGTATCTGAACTTCATTTTCTGTTTCCTGAATGCATTCTTAAATAGTCCTGGCAAGGTTGTCCTACATACGGTATTTTAGTTATAATATGAAAAAATGCTGTTGTCAAGTAACTTGTAAAGTCCTTCAAACCTTCAGATAATTTAAAGGGAAAGAATTGTTGTTATTCATAATTGCTAAAGAAGTTTATAATTAAACCTCTGTATATTAGGAGACTTTATTGTGGATAAAATGGTGGTTACTAGTAAACCATAATAATTGTTATGAAATCAGAAACAAATATAAAGTATGTTTTAATGAGACATTGTTTTAAAGATGACGTGAGATACATACAGAATAAATCCCCCGACTAAATAAGTATATATTTTGTTACATATTTTACTGGATAAAATACTGTTTCTTTACACAAGGCTGACTTCAAAATGCTGTACTATTTGCCCTAGAGAGAGTGAAAAATATGTCCAAAATATAGTAGTAAACAAAATTTTCAAATATAAACAATAAAACTTCAAAACCAGCCTTACTTTAGCAGTCCTGCACCATACCGACATCAGTTTACATTGCTGACATGGAGCACTTCTGAAGTAAAGTTACTGGATTACTTATTCAAGGATTTAGTTTAAGTGTGCAGGCTGTGTTAATCACAGTAAAAGGCAAATAATCTTAGAGCAGTTATACCACTGAGATCACTATGAATTCAACTACTGATTTATGTGGTGTTCAGAATTTCACCTATTAGTTTTAGGTTTCATTTTAAAATGTTAAGGTCCCCTTAAAAATCATCTGTGTTCCTCTGGCAGATAAATATGCATATTCATACCATGTATATTGTATTCTTAATAATAAATAAATTTATATTATGTATAATATATTATGTAATCCTTCATACATAGAAAAATTCCACTGATACAGCAGGTAATATGAATTAGAACTAAGCGTATTTGTACAGCTCTGATTTAAAAAATAAATAAATCGGGAAATAAAATGTGTAGACTTAAAATGTAGGGGAAAGGGCTGCAGATTTTTCTGCTGGTCGTGATGTAAAACATTGTCCACGTTTTGACAATATATTAAAAATAACCATTTTTTTTGCAACAGCTATGCTAAGTTGCACAACAACTATACTAAGTTGCAAAGCACAGTGCCGATTTGCCAGAAATTTTCTTTATACAGTCTTTGGGGGGTAACGGGAGGAGAAAGAGGGGGAGTTAATACACCAGACATTGCCATGGAAGAATTATGTCTGCACTATGTGCAGTATGGACACCTTGTCATTTCCCTAACATGCTCTACAGCATTACTACTAGGCTATGCTAAAAGGAGTCTCTCTTGCAGCATTTGAATGGGTGGGTTAGTTCAGTAGAGGGGCTAAAAAAGATGCCTGTCCATCTGCTGGGGAAAGCCTGACATAAGAATACAAATTACAAGAAAGCATCTTCTGCTGACCGTTTTTCTCTTTAGGTTTTTTTGGATTGGTTTGTTTTTCTCTGAGTAAATGGAACAGTACAGGTCTATCACCGCTCTTGGGAATGCACATTTCCATTAGTGTCCAGAAGAGTTAGGGATTTATTTTTCTTGCCTTTTCCCTTTTTTTTGTCTTTTCTTGAAGGTGTGCTTTTCACAGTTGCAGAAGTACTTTGTGGTATTAGAACGACTTATTCCTGTTCAAGACTTTGTGTGACTGGTGGCAGGATAAAATTTAATGAGAGGGATCTCTTAACTTTTCTGTCTCCTGCTGTCTTTGGCAGTCTGAATTACGTTAGAGACATCTTGCCATTAGCTAAGTCATGCTGCAATGTCCCGTACTGAGCACAAAGAAGACACCAGCAAAAAGCAGTGCAGAGGTGACTAACCTGGCAGTCAAATTGAAGGGCTTGGTTAAGCCGCCCGGGAGCAGGGACCTAGTGCCACGTGAGGCACGGCAGGGCGTGCGGGAGACCCGCGCAGGCAGAGGTGACACCGGCCTTTCCGGAGTGGCAGCTGAGTCCAGGCAGATGGACGAGCTGCCGCGGCTTGGGCAATCAAGACAAGCTTTAGGGTTTTCTGTGAGGCGATATTTGCAGGAGTAGCTATGTTAGTTTCTTTTGATGCGGGGTTTTACTCCATACGCTTCCCAGGCCTGCCTCAAAGTTTCAGAAAGGAGCATTTAGTGAGATGGTCAGGAACGACGGAGGTGGGAGATGCATTATCTTTTGGCAATGAAAGCAGAATACCTAAGTGAAAGCAGAAATATCTGTGTCTTCCTCTTTGTCTTGGCATCATTATTAGTAGTTAGGCAGAACAAGCAGCTCTGCAGAAAAAAACCAACCTGACATGGAAGAAATTAGTCTAAAAGTAAAATATACTTTCCTAATGCACATCAGGTCAAACGAGTTACTGTTGTTAGTGTTGTTGAAGCTTGATACCACATGAATTGCTTTCTATTTATAGTTTTATTCTTACTTCATTTAATATATCTTATAGGTATGGCTGTAAAGTTGTTTAGTGGTCTTTGTGTTGTGATTCAAATGCTATGAGTATGGTAATGTACTTTGATCTTACAGTAATGGGAATATAAAGCACAATAACAGCAAAATCAACCTTCTTATTATAGTTAGCGTGCTACTATTAAAAAGTTTAAATTCTTTGATAGCCTTGATTTTTAAATTTAGGACACCAGAAGGAGGGAGTTGGGGAGGACTTCATAAAATGATTTTAGAGGGGAACTCTGAAACTTTGTCCGTACTTGAATATTAATGAAACTATTGAAGCAGCCAGCCATCAGCTATACTATAATGCATAGTGAAAAAGCCCTCAACATTAGAGTCCAAATGAGCAATGAAGCCTTAAAGTTCAGAGTGTGAAGGAAAAATAAAGTATCTTTAATAATATAGTGGAGAAATGTATAGATATACCACATATAACACTTCTGGGAAAAATCGTTGCTACACTATATAGTTAGCACCAGATCCTTGGGGAATACAATTTGGAATAGCTCCAGTGAAATCAGTGCTTTCAGTTAAACGGCACCAATTTTACCGGCTGAGGTTCTGATCCATGAAATCTAAATACTGACTGTATTTGTAAAGCCCGTGGTGGTCTTACCAGAAAAAGTCTACATAGAGTTTAAATCTTCCCACTGTAACTTTTGTTCAGTATTGTGTTTGCTTTATCTTAATTTCCTATGTTCTGCACTGTTTTCAGCAGTTGCTGTATTGTATTTTTTTTTTGGGGGGGGGGGGGTTGGTGCTGGCTGCACCTCTGTGTTAAGCAAAATTATTTCTGTCTAGTTTTGTGAAGTTAGTAAGCAAAGCCCAAGAGTTCTGGTGTATGAAACATAATCACTGCATGTTAGTGGATTATATTTTTTTTTACGTTTCAAATTTCCTAGAGCTAATGTGATTATTTTGAGGGAACTCCTGATTTCTTAAAATCCCACTTGACCTCTATTATGGCTTCTATTTTATGGAAGCTCTGTGTTGCCAAGAAGAGGGACTAAAAAATTCTGGGAGTCCTGGGTGAAATTATATGTGTGTCAAAATTTTGTTCTTAATCATGTGCTGTGTAAAATATAAATAGTGTTGAAAAGTCCAGCTGTCACCCAGCCTTTTAGGGAGAAGATAGGACACAGAGAAGAGAGTGTTTGTCCCATGTGCCCTACAAACATAGGTTCTTACACGCACAGTGACCTACGTGTGTAAACTTCCCAGACACAGCTATTAGTACTTTTGTGCATCTGAAGAATAGCAGGGCCAATGACTGTAGGAGGAAATGACAGTAATTAGTGGATGCTTTTTTAGGAATATGTAGTAGTGCAGACAAAGAAAGATGAGCACGTCCTTTCCGAGGGTGGGACAACTATATGGAAACTTTTAGGGGGAGCACTCAGTGTAACAGTCTATCCTGAAATTAGGTTGGAATTTTGCTCCATGATGGTTAGATCCCTCAAGTCATAAAAAAGAGCATCTGAGACTCATTCTCTGAATCTCTTCCTATCTTCCGCTTCCAGGTTCTGAATTTTCCGACTAGTAGTAGAGTAGCCAAATCACGTATGGGTCAGGCAGGATCAGCGGTTATGTCTGTACTGTGTACCCAGTCTCTGTTATAAGTTTCTGCTCTTTCTGAACTCCACTCTACTTCAAGTTGCCACCAACCTTTAAAATAAAGTCTATTTAGACGTAGAAAATGTGATAAAAGTTGTATATATTTGTATGTAACTGAATTATCAGAGTTTCACTATTTAGGAAAACTTCTGCTCTGTTTTCTCAGTGAGGAGAAACACCCAACTTTCCACATGTGAAGGAGCCTAAAGTCCAGTATTGTATCAAAGATGGTATAAACCAGAATTTCCCTCTCTGTTCTGGTATCTATTTGACATTCCAGTAGCTGAGATCATTGGTGTTAGTGTTTATGAGGATGGGAAACATTAAGGGAATTTTGGAAAAGTTTGAAGGGAAGTCATAAATGTTCATTAAATACTCTAAATTTTTCCTGATGAAGCATGTAAAACACACGTACACTAAAAAGCTAATCAACCTCATTGGAATCTCAAACTTGAAACTAACTCTCGGAATATGTAGATTAAAAGCAACTGAAAAAGAGAGTCAAGACTATTTAAACATGCTAACAGAAAAGATTTCTGTAGAAATAAAAGCTAAAAATACTACACGGTAGTTACAAATTGTTGACATGTTGCTACTAAATTTCATATACATAGCCTTACCTAAGCTTAAATTCAGTGTTGATGTGCATGTAGCTTCTGTATTAGGTCAGTATGCTTTAGAATGAATGTATGGAAGTTTTTTCTGTACTACTTCAGCACAGTTAAGGTGACTTCCGAGAAGCAAGACTGTGAAAGACAGCTCTTCCTAAAAAATGGGTAGACGCAGCATTTTGGTAAGGGAAAGTACTGTCAAAATATATTTATAAAATATCTTAAGCCTCTTAATTAACTTGTGGGAGTATATACATGCTGAATAAATTAGGCTATGGTATTTTAAAAACAATAATAATAAAAAAACCCTTGGGCAGTCCAGAAGGCGTAATTTCTGTCAGTACATAACTTTCACTGAAGTAATTTGTAATTAGTATTATTTTTTCACTAAAAATAGCGTATATAATGAGAAACCTTAGTCCAGCTTCACTTAAATCCCTGTTCTTCACTTGCTTAAATATTTTGGTTTAATACTTTATTATCTAAGTCTTTCAATTCAGTGGCCTGCTTTAATTTAGAACAGGGTATTTTTAGTGAGGTGATAAAGTTGAACCCAAAAATATTCTGTTATGCTCTTTGAAGTCTGATGCTGCAGAGCATAGTTTTGATTCTGACAGCTGGACTTTACCTGCCCGCCTCATGCCATCACAAAAGCTTTCAAACAATATTTGGTTTTATAGTGCAAGCCCTGTCCCTGTCTAAATACAAATTATTAGTTTAATATTGACTGAAAGTCATTTCTGAGGGTATAAGCCCTCGTTTTGCTAATCGAGGATCCTGTAATAATAGGTCTTCTATAATAAAAAGTCTGGTACAGAAAGATACATGTAGAAAATCATGCTGCTGCTTTTTTTTCAAGCTACACTGTGAAAAAGATGCTAAGGTGGAAATGCTGACAGAGGGTAGTGAAAGAGTCCTCTCCTAAAGCTCTTCTCCATTCTACCACAGATTGCATCGTTCTAGGACAGTTTAGCAAGAAGCAAAAATCCACATGTAGTAGTTCTGTATATTAAACGGCCATAGCAAAGATAAGGCTTGGACTCTAGTGATTAAAGATTTAAAAAAAAAAAAAAAATCCAGTTTTATGCTAAAGTATGGCCTGTTTTCACCAAACTAACAGCATCAAGGAGAGAGAAAGTGAGCACCTACTGTATTGGATATGCAAAAGACCTGCTGGCTAGAAATAGCAGGTGCTAGAACTGATAGGGAGGTTTATGTCAGATCTGGGGCCTTCGAGGAATATATTTATTAGGAGCCTGACAAATGGTCTATGGGGAACAGAGCAGAGGAAATCAGAACAGATTTGAACCTTTTGAAAATTGGGGTAATGCAGGTTCAATAACTACCCCAAAGTCAGAAAGAGCATCTAAATCACTTAATAATACTTCTGTTTCTATCTGAATTCAGGAAATACATCAAATGTTTAAGCACTGTTTTTTTCCAACTTTAAAAATATCTTTATTACCGTACTGGTAAGAAATCTGTGGTAGTTTGCTATTTACTAAACAAAATAAGAAATTGATATATAGGCTTGAGAGAAGTAATAGTATGCAGAAGTGTTTACCCTTGGGAAATAGCTGCTCAGACAGAACACAGCCATTTTGAGTCCCAGAAGTAAGTTTTTATGACCTGGCCTGTCTGGGTTTCCAGCAGAGAGCTCGGGCTGCCAAAGGGTGCCACTCCAGCACTTAAAAGGGTTGCACTTAGCCCAGGGTGCACGTATCTGGCAAGTTGAATATATCCAACTATACGTTCAGATCAATGTATTTGTCACATCACTCTTTCAATTTGTTTTTCTGTTTATCTCCCTTAGAACTAGTAACAACTTTTAAAATTTTATTTAAAGAAAAAAGAAGTTCTCTGGATTTTAAATGTGTGTTCTTTCACATCTGAACTATAAAATCAATGAGCAGTAAAAATTTTGTTCTATACTTTCACTGTTAATACACAAATTATGGAAGCAATTCTGTATCTTAATAATTGAGCAGAGCTTATTGTATAATAAAGTGGGGTCCACTTACATTTCTTGTACCCTTTTGAAGCAATGAAAAGTGTAGCAGTGATGAGGAACGTTAAAACAACCTAAAATGCATCATGAATTTTCACCATACCTTGCTTGTGAGTTTTTTAAGCCTCGTACGCTGAAAACAGTGCCTAAAACCGGTCTCTAAATGAAACGGCCCTACATTTGCAAAGGACTGAGTTTGGTTAGCTGCCCTTTTGCAGGTCTGCTTTTCATGTACTTTAAGACAAATAGAATCTGATGCACCAGTGTCAGCTTAATTCAGAAGGACTCCTTTTGCAAACTATGGGCTTATCCACACTAAGAAATAATACTTGCTTTGGACATCAGGTGTGATGTATGTGTATGGTGACACCTCTCATTATCAGTTCTCCCTCTAGGTCTATGTAAACAGTAGTACAGAATTTAACCAAATAAAAAAACTGCCACTATAAAAAAAAACATTAAGGCCATCAAAGTACTAAACAATGTCTTGTAACTATTACAAATAACACCTAATTAGTCATAAAAAATTTAACTGGCTTATTGAACTCCAGCATCTAGTCTTACTTGTCATTCCCACAGTTGCTATGCTGACTAATATGTAACTTTCTCCTTACTTTTAAAATTGATTTATGGAGTTGTGAACTGAATTTTACAAAAGCAAAATACAGGGAAAATAGTTTCTTCCTATATAAATTGAAGCAGTATAACAAGGAATGTTTATGGTAAATGTTTTTTAAATAGGTATCACTTCGGGTTAAATTTTTAAAAATTAATTTCTTACCAGTAATTAGTAAAGAGTTGGTAATAAAAAGTAAGATTTCAGAACAGTTTCAGTAACAGCTGTCATTCCAAAAGACAAGTAGCAGTTAGCTTTCTGGGGTCTTTCTGCAAGTAACTAAACCTGCATATTATTCCTGGAGATAATTCTGTATTTTGGCATCTGAAGATAGAGTATCTGTGGCTCAGTGTTCTGTAACAACAAATGTTCTGAATAGAGATAAAGAAAAGGAGTTTCTCAGCTAGGCACTTTAGAGGCAGTTTTTAAGGAAAAGTGATCTTTTCGTTTAGATGAGAGGGCAGTTTAATAACTTCATAGAAATGAATCAAAAGGATTTTCTGTAAAACAGGAGCTGGTAGGTCTGCATTGCTACTAGCTGAATCGCATTTAGGCAAACATCTAACTGTTTCTATATAATTAGCACAAGAGGTGATAATAAAAGAGGTGATAGCAGTAAATACGGTGACAAATTATATTACCTAGGAAATACAGAGTAGCTCTGTCTTTATAATGTTAAATTTATCCCCCTTCATTTTTTTAAATTCACCTCTTTAGCATTACATGCAAGGTAGACCTCATTAGCCTGTGAAATCGCTGCAGATGACAAAATAAAAGAGCAAAACTACCAATCTGTACATCCAGCTGAAAATAAAAGAATATACAGGTTGATCACTAAGTTCATTCATACTAAAAGGCAGGTGTTAGTATCTCTGAGATAGGGGAGAGGCAATGATCAGATGCTACTTTTGATCTTGGTCAATCCTGTCCCCATAGTGTGGATTCCAGGTTCTGTGTTTTGTTTTTTTCCCAAAACGTGAACTTCTAAGTAACAAGGTTCACAGATTTCTAAACAAGCATTTCAGATCTCTTTAAAACATTGGAGGTAAAGTAACAGAAATAGATTTTGTTCTCTTAGGGCTGAACTCCTCAATGTTCTGTTACCCCCTAAGAGATGTTTGCTCCCGAACCAAACAGTTTTCAATAGGCTCTTCAGAGTACTTAATGCTTGACAGAGCTTTCGTCATTCTGCAGAAATAAGTTTTCCAGGTAGTCCTTAGTACAAGCTCGAACTACTTCCTTCTAGGTCCTATTTGGTAGACTCTTGCATTAAAGCTGTGCAAAACATAAAAACTCAGGTTTTCGCCGTGCCTAGCAGTGCAGGCTGGGGGAGCTACATGCGATTTGGAGTCTAACGGCACCCAAGTGTTAAAACTTCACCCAGGTTCTTTCTTCATCCTGCACAATACAAAAATAATTCAAGGAAGCTGTGTATATGCATATAAAGGAATCAGTTGATGTTAATCCTTAAACATGGTTTCCACTAACCCAAATCCTGTTTGCTTTGACTTCGGAAAGGACAAACCAGGATTTGTGCTGTAATGAAGTTTTCTGCATTTTGAAATGTTAGTGTATTTAGCATTTCTTTTTTTTATGTTACCTGGTTTAAAAAAGAATTTTGCAAGAGAAGGTTTATATTAAATTACTCATATCTCTAGTTTATTCTCCTAAGATTCTGCAAAAGACTTTTGTATGTATTCGGACGACAGTATATGAGAATATACTATGTCATTTTTTTAATAAATAGCAGAAATTTCATTTTCTGATTGCATTCGTATTAGACATACAAAAAGCAAAATATTTTACTTTCAATATCCTCCTTTCAGATGCACGAAGTAAATTGCCATTATTTAAAAAAAAACCCGCTTTTTACATACTTTCAGTAGTGCCCTTTAATAGCTATATCAGTATAAATATTGTTTTATTTTTATTAGACTTCATAAATATATTGACATATCTGTAACACTAAACATGAAGCTTCCAATGCAAGAGTTTGTACATAGTCCATATCCAGATGTCACCATTATTTCATTTAAAAGATCCCAGCATGTCTACCTCATGATCCTTATAAACTCTATAGTACTGAAATACGTCAACACTTTTTCTTGCTACATTCATTAAAATTAAGCACCCTTACCCTACCCCATCTGTAAACATCAAGTCAATTGGCAGCTAGCACATTTCCCAGTCAGCAAGCAGTATTGTGAATTTTATCTTCTCTTGCAGAAATCAATTCGTCTTCGTTGCAGCAGATGAAATTTCTTGTAACACCTCTGCAGGTAACAATCATTGATACTTCTTGATGCATCCATCCAGGTCTCAATATCCTTTTTCACATGCTGCATTTAATCGTAAGAGAAAGCATAGGAAAGTCCGTAGTATAAATCTTTGGAAGAGTTTAATTAATTTACAGCTTCAGCCTAAAGTTCTGCCATATAAAAGACGTTAGGTTATTTTGCTGACTTTGGTGTTTTATTTCCAGTTTAAATATCCTATGGCCTAGTAAGTAAGGATATGTTAAACCTTCTAATAAAAACTTGCTGTGCAGTACAGTCAAGACTGTGACTTGCAAAAAGCCGAAACTAACAGAAGTAAGGAAAAGAGTAAAGGCTTAGATGTGTGTAGGACATTGTAAGTGCTATAGATTTAACAATTTTCTTTTCAACTCTTTGGGGGCAAATAGTGCCCACAAGGGTACTGCAGACCCTAAAGCACTCACAAAGTCTATCCTATGGATAAGATAGTGGGAGAGAGGGTCTTTGTCTTCAGAGGATCGCTCTCTAGTAAGTAAAAAGTTTTAGCTGCTTTGCTAATATACCATCGTGTTGTAAGCCATGGGTACAAAAGAATGAACAATGCTTTTAAAAGGTAATGGTAATTTATAAATATATTGACTATATCAAGGGATTTTCTCTCTTTGAAGCAGTAGAGTTTGAACAATCTTAGTCTTAATTCAGGTAAGGATGGTATTATTTTACTACGTAAGAAATCAAAAGCCAAAATAAATAGTAACAGTGCTGGGACATATTCTGCCAATAATGTTATGCGAAAAGTCTACTGAGTTCATAGAAGCTACTTGTACTGGAAGATGAAAGGGTTTATAGTGTGACACAAAATGTTGATATTAAGAAGTGTTTCTTTATAGAGTTTTACATTAGCAGAAACAAATGAAAGGTGAAGAGTTTTCTGTTTATGCCATAGTGACCTACATAGAAACAAATAAAGAACATTTATTTATGAAAAAGAAGATCATAGCTAAACCAAAATATGCTAAAATTATAATAATCAGTATGCAAGCCATAGCATTCTTGGTGGTAATCTGAAAAGTTCTTCTGTAATAAAACCTGATGTAACATAGATTTTTCAAATCACTAAGAGAATACATTTTGAAAAGTCAACATTTGACACTTTCTTGATCTCACTAGACTTGGATTTTGGCTTTCATTATTTTACTTGTGCTTCCTGCTCAGCTCCAGATTAGAGTGAGCTGTAGTAGGGAGGCTACTAATTTATAAACCTAGGCCTTGCTAAGTAAGAATAAATATAATTATTTTAGCAATTTTTTTAACTATTCTTGAGATAGATGTGGGATCGTTAATATTTTTCTTGTCCTGAAAGCAATTTCCTGTTTTGCAAAGTGAACATTTCTAAGCAATAATTATTTCACTAATAAAGACTTTTTTTTTTTCCCCCTCAATTCAGGCACAATTTAAGTGTCCAAGACTATATTATACGTATTCCATATATGGCTACTTTGGAATTCCAGTCAAAAATATAGTGCTCTTATTTATCAGTGAATTCAGTGAACTTTACACAGAAGGAAATGGCTCTCTGTGTGTATTTATTAAAACTTTTCAGTTTACCAGTTGATTACCTCTGTTGAATTGATTCAACAATAAGGTATTTTTGTTAGGTATGTTTCTGACCATATGATAAACATATCCATAGGTGCCTTTTTTTGTAATATGATCTGAAGGAGAAAGCTAATGAAAGCCTGTATCTTCTGTTTCTTGTATACCGAAGTTTTAGTCATAGAATTTAAAGGACTTTTGGCTTTATAAAAAAATAATTCTCTGGCCCATACTTCTGTGGTACAAGTTGCCAAGGTTGCATTTGGTCTTTCAAATCTGTAAGTTGACTTTCAGCTAATTTATTATCTGATGGTTTATGTTTTAATACATGGAGCATATATAGAGATACATAAACTTTTAGAACTGAAGCTAACCTTCCTGTGGTTTTTCAGATGCATGCAGTACAATTCTATAGTGCTTTTTTTAGTGCTCCTAAATTCAATTACAGTAATTCAACTGTGTTTGTAAAATTGATATAAAGTGAAGATACTGATAATATGCTCAATGTTTGAAATGTGAGTATATGTATGTTTGTATTGTTTCCTTGTAAAGAACGTGTGTGTTTGTAGATTTCAAATAATATAACAAGTAAAATTTTGGTTGGAACTTTATCACCAAATGGAAATGGGAGGTCTTGGGTGATTCTGCTGGTACTATTCAGTCTTCTCTTCCTATTACTTTGTCATTCCTGCCAGAGGATACTTAGCCCTTAGCCACATGATATCTTTTTTTGACTTGGGAGTAAAGTAATCTTGAATAAATAAATGCGTTAATGAATGGATAGTGTGTCTGTATACACATTTCTATTTATGTATGTGTATCTGTTCTTGCATGCACATTACATATAGAAAACCTATTCAGGTATCTGACAGAGGGATCCTTCCATGGGAAATTTAAAAATATTTCACTCTTGACTGCATCTAGTGCATTCTGAGGCTAAAAATAATTACTCTTCAGAAGAGAAGTTCTCTGCTTCTGGGATAGATCTGCTCTGGCAGGCATGATTAAAGAGTTTGCAAACAGACCTGAACTAGAACAGAGGCAGGGAAACTATCTGAAACCTCCTACCAGTTTGATGATGGAATTTTTAAAAGGATCTCTGACGACTTTGCTCTAGCAAATCTCTGCCAATGGTATATTAGGGGAGAATTAATCCTGGGGTTCCTGGCTGGTGGGGTCAAGGGGCGTCTTGCCCTATCAGGCTCCTAATAAATCAGAATGAGACCCAGAATAAACCCATGGTTTATTTACATGTTGCTTACAGAACATTGTTAATTTTGAATCTTTAGCATTTTTAATGAATTTTTCAAACCAGTGCTCAATATATTTTTTTTTCTTTTAGGTTTTGTAAGATGAAAATTAATAGTTTGTAATGAAACAAAAATTTTGTAGTGTCTTTTCCAAGTGCATTCTAGGATGTACCTGCATATTACATTTTATGATTGTTGTGTAAATATGGGGCAGGATCATTATTCTATACTTATATCACTCTTTGTTTCTTCCACCAATTTTTAACTGTTACCCAGCTTCCACCTACAAACAAAAAAAAATCCAGTGCAGTTGCATGCCTGGTATTATTTTTCTCCCAAGTGTATATGCAGTTTATGATTTTGAAATAACAGAGAGAGAGAGGCAAGTGTATATATAAACCTGAATTTGGAATGAAGTATGGTGGAAGTGGATATAACATCTGTCCAATCGTGACTGTATTTATTTACATATTTGAGCAGAATCATCCCCAGGAGGCGGGATTGTGTGTGTGTGTGAGTGCAAAAGAAATGCATTATAAAGCTTTAGAAGTTGACAGTCCTCGATTAAGTTATTGACCTCCATTTGGAGATAGATACAGCCTCCAAAACTGATTAAATATTCTGAGAGGTTTAATTTTATAACTCTAGGAGAAATGTTTCATAAAAGCAGGCAGCTTAAAGAAGCAAACATTGGAGTTGTACTATTGAGGTAGTTTGAACACAGTATTGGCAATTTTTAACCAATGCAGTTGCTCAAGTCATTGCAATTTTCCTGTAGGCTGTCATTAACCTGTCAATGCTAACACTACCACAAATTTAATTAATGAAACAATAGCACATATAGAGGTACTTATTTAAAAGCAGATTAATATTTGACAAAGTGCTTAGAATGGTGCCCGTCGTGGCATACCTCTGCTGCGGTACATTAATAAGCGTAGCTGGTCAAAATTGTGCCATACACGCTTGCATACATCTCATTGACTTATTCACGTGTCTGGTAGGAGATATTGATCCGATGATACTCTTCCTAAGGAATTTCCAAGAAGCACATATAATCCAAACTGCTTTGGAAAAATGCATTTTCAGCCTTTTTGAATTGCTGTGTAAAGACATATGTTCAGTTGTGAGAGGTTCTTCCCTGTTAGTATTGCTGCCTATGGGTTTGACTTCATTTCACAAAGCAATTTGACTGGGAAAATAACCATTTTCTATGAGATGCGTTTATTATTATGTTATGCTCTTTGACTAACCAGATAAAAAAAAGAAGATGAAGGAGCATCTGTAAGGTCTTTGTGCTAGTATTTATTTAAGGCTGTACTGCTTTTCCCTGTGAAAAATAGCAGATACTGAAGTTTTTGCTCTGGAAAGACTAGAAAATGTTGTACTAATGCACAGTATTAAACTTCTTCTATAAATTCAAGTGTCCTTTATGTTGGCAGTTTAAACTTGCGTTTACTGCTGCTGTAAATAGTTACTTACATGGAATTCCATTTGTTACAGCTTTTACTGCTCTTGGTAGTTGTATGGTAAGGATGTTCAGCTATTGGATCAGTTGATAAAAATCAGTAAATGCTTTGATTATCCTCTGTTCATCTTTCATGAAGTTTGATTAATTCCTTTTTCTCACCCAGTGAAAACACTGCCAGCCCTTTTTGGCATCTTTGTCATTATCTCTTTGACAGCTTGCCTTCCCGGTGCTTACAGTTCTAGGTCAGTTCGCATGACTAGTCAAATGTGACAACATGACAAGATTAAGTAAAGCTGAGGTTTTGTGATTTGTAAATGGAGGATTTGCAATGTGACGCTCCTTTGATAACAGAAATAGTGAATAATCTGTGTTTGCCCTCAACAAGTGCGTATAAGCATGTGTGCATCTTCTGTACTGTTTTTTTAAATGAAGCAACCAGATTTTTTTTCTCTGATAGACTGAAAATAGTACACATGAAAGGTGGTTTGTGTGTGTGCATGTATGTATGGTTATATATAAGTACATGAAATAAACAAGGATTCAGTTTTAATGTCTTGAGATTATCATATTAAATTTAAAATAATAAACAAAAAATAATATGATTGCATACTACAGAATTTTACATGCAAGCACAAAAGACTGCTTTAAAATTCAATAACCAAAGTTCCCAGTACATTATGGAACTAGATAAGAATTTATTCAAGGTTTATTGCCCCAAAATATGACAGCACTAGTAATAGGAAAATGCTTTACAGGTCAAAGAAATACTTGGCTTTCATTGTAATACAGCTGGTTTTAGGTGTCACCTGATGGCAAGCCTCAGTTTCCCCAGTGGTTGGTTTTTTTTAATGACGTTTATATAAAGTCTAACTTTCTTGGATAGAATTTATATAGAAAGGAGTTCTTGGTAGCATAGAATTATGTTAGATTTTTAACTAGGCATCAAGTGAAATCCCCACACTTGTGTAAATCCAGACAGCAAGGCTGAAACTTGAGAGAAAGCTTTTAAACTGAGGTCTGTTCCATAGCAGTTATTCAGCATGAGCTCAGGGGGAAAGTCACCTGTGCTGCTGTTTGTTGCACTTCCATATTTCTGCAAATTAACCCGTACCAATCGTATGTATTTAAATGTTTAACAAGGTGGCAGCTCAACTTTGGATGGCTGTAAACATCTAACAAACTTCAAAAGAGGCGACAGGTTGGCATGCAGAAATAAAAATTAAAATCCGGTCTGAGCATCAATCCCCAAAATTTTTACAAAACGTGCCCATCAGTTAGTAAGAAAATTAACTGGCCAAATTCAGATGTGACAAAAATAAGTAAACAGTCAAGAATTTGAAATTCATCTCTGCATATAGAAAATTCTGAATAGGCTTCTCAAGTTTCTTCTTGCTCCAGTCTGCAGGAAAAAGTAATGACTGCTTTTAATATTTCATCGGTGACCTATTCATGAAGATCCCTTCATGGAAATCTTTTGTTATTGCTCTGTCCCTATGGTAGACTCTGGTCAAGTTTCTTCATCTCTGAGAAAACCTAGGAATATTAATACCGTACTAGCAGGAAATCCTTCATGGCTTTCAAGGTACACAGAAGTCCAGCACTGCAGTATACCTTGAAATTTCACTTTTTCATTGTGCTGTCTGTCTCTGCTACATCTTCCCAATTCTTTCTCTGCTCCATATCACAAGTCTGTAAAGCATTATCACTCATGGAATAGGAAGATGATATACAACAAAGCATTTTATGGTCCTCCCTTGTAGAATGATCTTAGTGTTTGATATTGTGCATTTAAAACTTTGCGTAGACAAATTTAGCATTCTTAACCTTTACAGTCAAGGAAAATGACTGGAAACTGTTTTTAGCAGCAGATTTCAATCATTTTCCTTTGTCTTAAGTAAAAACTTAGGATGGACATCTTTCCTCGTTGCCTTCTTAGATACATAGAGAGACTCCTTGCTCATTCAGTTGACCGAAGTGCCTAAAGTTGCTTGGTGTTGATATCCAAAATGAAGTAAATTGATAGGTTGCATGTGCTTTGAACACCATAAGCAGATACCATCCTGCTGTAGTAAAGAATTTTAAGTTAAAGGACTACCACTGCTGCACAGTGTTGACCCGCTGAGGTTAAAATACTGCTCAGTGACGTGGTGTGTAACTGCTGCGCATACGAAGGAGCTCTGCTGCTCACGTCATCTGTGTCCTGGTATCGTCGTAGTTATGTGACCAAGAGAAACAGCAAGATGTTAGTTACGGGAATTATTTATCTGAATGAGGCCAGGTAACCCTTGCGTTCCTTGTATTCTGTCCGATTCTTTACTAAAATCTTCAACCTTTGTCTAAAATTTTATTGCAATTCTGCATTAAGATCTGACAGGGGAGAGATGTGGATTGCCCTTTCCGTGCCACCTGGCCGCAGCAAGCGTCACGACCTGCAGTAGCGCCCGTTTCCTGGGTGAAGGAGCAGGGCAGGAGTACCAAAGCACTCTGCACTGTACCTTCTCGTACTTCGCCAAGTCTCTCTCGTTCCGTTGCCTTTTTGTGAAATTTAGTAAGAATGGTCAGTACGAGAATTTCCGTAATCAAAGGTTATTCTGGTTGAAGGCTCAACGCATATGGGCCTGAAGAAGAAGCAATTTTATTACTCGATTGCTCATTTATAATCAAAACTAGGAAAGAATGGATAATATTGTGGGAAAGTTAGAAATATGAGCTTTCCAGCAATACATACACTTTGCTTGTAATATGGCAAGTAATGGGGGGGGGGTTAGATCAGAGTTAGATTTAGCTGAGGTAGTACCAGATTTTTAACTTCTCTTTTTATAGTTCTTAAACAGATTCATCGTTTTCTATAGTTCCTCCAGCAATATGTAGACCCTAAAAAACCGGGGGCGGGGGGGGGGAGAATGATAATAATCAGAAAAATGTGTGCATCGAATTCCTAAAAAATAAGATCATATTTAAAATTCTCCTTCTGTAGTTCTCAAATCACTTGAGGAAAAGGTGTTAACTTGGTTCATATTTTATACTGTGATTTTTTTCCTTATTAAGCCCTATAGTATGTATATTATTAAGGAGCTTCCAATGTCTCCAGTATCGGAGCTCCACGGTCTGTCCTAGATGTGTATGGAAATACAGCCATAGTACCAAAGAACTCAAAAACCTACAATGGTAATTACAATTAGAGGCACATACTTTCCCCCTTTTTGGAGACTTCAGAGATACCCACGACTGATGATTTAAAGAGAGAGCTTCAATTTCAAAGGCCCTACTAAAATAAATCTCACAATCAATTACCATTTTCAGTTCTCTTTTTTTCATTTGTGCAGTGGACAACAAATTGTCCTTTTTATGTAGTATTTTAGTGATTTTAAACCCTGTGCTGAAAATGATTGAAGAAATTGAGGCATAGCATGAGTAAAGAAGAACATACCATATCCTGAGCTTTAGTGGATAGTTTACAGCTACATTTACAGATGTTAGCATGGCTACGCTGATTTTTTTTCTCAGTTATTTCCCAGAAAGTTATTAGTCCACCTACTTACAGAACCAGTGCCAGTATGGTGACAAAATGCTAGCAAACATTATTTTTTTCCCTGTTATGTCTTGAATCCTTGTTCCAGATATACTGGAAAATAGTGGAACTTACCTTGTTCTAATTAGTGATGCATCAAAATTGTTCCTCAGATGTGTTCTTAGACAAGAATTTGTGAGTGCACCTGTTGGTTTTGATACATTGATTTAACATTCTGTAAAATACACAGATAATCACATTGACTATTAATTTATTCAAAACACACTGCCATTTGCATGTCCTAAATTTTAGTAAATTGTTTACCTAGAATGATTATTTCCAGTGTAAATTATCACAAAGCATTTAAATGCCACTAATTTTAATGAGAAATAAGCATGCTGGCATAATAGTGAATAAATGGACCAATGACTATGTGACTGAACTAGCTTACTGATTTTCAGTGTGACAATATAGTTTAAATCCTTCTTACTATTTTCAGCCGGGAAATCAGAATCTATTCTGCTAACCTTCTGAGCTTCTAAATTTGGTGTCATGCAAGGGCGTGTTTAAAAATTAGCATTTAAAAAGAAACCCACTTGCTTTAAGTTTAAGCTGACACTGTTCCTTTCCTCTGTGGAAATGAAATTTATTAATCATAATAAAACCATCATATTGTGAAGGTAGAGGTCACCCTGAGGAGAAAAAAAAGTCTATTCATCACAGAGGAATTTCAATGCGTTTTTTTCCCAGATAATACCTGAGCGTGTGTTCTCTCCCCTTTGGAAATATATTCTTTCATGTTTGTGCTTACATGTGTCAAGTGTATTTAGGAGGGTGCAAGAATGAGAATTCTGCAATTTAATTCTATATACTTTATTTTCTTTTACAGAAAATTTGGAGGAATGCTTTTTATGGTTTATTTTATTTTATGTTTACGTTGCACACATTTGTTCAAGTGGAATTTCAATATCCTGTAAAAGAAAAGGAAGAAGTTTTTCTTATTTTAAACAGAATATAAGCATTGCTAATTCTGAAATATAATTTTGATGTTAATATCACAGTACAAACTTCAGCATTATTAATATAAATGTCAGACATTCTTTTTAAGAAGCAAGGATTAACTTAGGTCACACTTTTTACGTTAGGATTACTTCACAACTCTTTCATTTTAAGGAAGAAACACGGTTTACACAGTAGGATGAAAAAAGTCATGTAAAGGACTGACAATAAGTTATTACTACTTTGGCAAAAGAGTAATAAAAAGGTACTCAGAAGTAAATACTAGGTTGAAACAGTCATTTTTTTCCTTTCTTTTGAAATTGCTTAATGTGTTTGTTTATCCATATTTTCCACTTTAGTTGTCCAGATTTCTGTAAAATATTGCTATAATACTATTAGCAACATGTTTGATTACATCAGTGTTGTAAACTTGCTAGTTACTTCAGAAGTTGCGTTAAATATACTAAGAATTTAATAAAGCCTGAGCACTATGTATTCGGGCTCGTACCTTCCTTACAAGCAGCCCTTGCATTTAAGCCACTTAATCCCCTGCCGTGGGCGACCCATTAGACTTTCAGTTTTGTGGGGCACTGTGACCTAGTCAAGGATCCTGCAGGAATGGGATGCGGTGTGGAGTCAAAATGCAGCCCCGCCGCAGGAAGCGGATCAGAGCACTGGAAACAAAAAACTCACAAAGACTCAGTGTAGTTAATGGTTTACACTAGAAGACCAAAACTACTGTAATTCTTATAGATCTAAATTTACAGTCTTTGCTCAGGATTGCAGTAATACCAGGTAATCAGGGGTGGGAAAAAAAAACCAAACCCAAACATTTGAAAATATACTGATTCCCATTGCTTTAAAATTAATAATCATGACATTAAAGCATGTATAATAATAATACGTGCAGTTCTTCCTCCATGTTACTAGGGACATGAGGGAAATTTATAGTCCTGGAAATAAGTCTAGCTTTAAATTAATCATTTTCCCTTTCTAGATGTTTTCTTACAGTTTGAATGAGATTTGGCTTGAGAGAATTAAAATTACAGTGATGTTTAAAATGGATTCTCAGACTCATAAAATGGGCATACAGAGGAAAATAAGATGTCTTCTTCACTTCAGTGTAGATGAACAAGTCATAAGAGATTCTGTTATGGCTACTGTCAAAGCTAAGTATTTTAAATCTCTAAATATCATAATGTTTGCATCCTGATGCGGAGGGTTACCAAGGCTGAGGTTTATGGAAGTTCTTCCAACCAAAGAGGCTCCAGAGTATGGGGTCAGTGTCAAACCTGCTCAAAGAACTCTTACGCACCCTTTCCAACTCAAAGGATCGCCAAGTGTCATTTACCCAACATAGGCTGATGTGAGCTATTTTTCCTCCCATTTTTTTCAGTGGGAACTGCCTGGTTTCTTTGCTGTTAACTGCGTTGAATAATTTCCAAAGATAGGTATCCATGGATACCAAGTATTTAAATGGAATTGATATATAAATTTAATCCTTTGCTCATCAATATATTGGATGCAAAAGAGGAACTAATATGTTTTACACAAGTCTTTTACACATATTTTCCCGAGTTTAAGACCATGTCTGAAAGCAGGGGATTGCCCAACACACTGCTTCCCCTGGATATTCATATGTATCTTTGATAGCTTTGAGGACTTCTCTGCCCAAATCTAAGGTAAACATAGCTGTGGGGTAAGATGTAGAGCCCACATTCATGAACTTGTGGTACTTTCATAGCTTTAATAGATTCACTCCTTTTTAATGTATTATCCTTTAATGGAAAGTTGAATTTATTAAGTAAACAAGACAGTACACTGAAGGCATTCAGCTGCTATGGTTGTACTTTGTAGTGAAACATACGGATTTTGCCATAGAATATCTCATAAGAACATAAGCACACTTTACATTTGCTCAAAATACCAGACTCTCTTGCTGGAAAAAAAATGGCTTATTCACAATACCGAGTATCAACCAATGTACGCTTTGAAGTTTGTGTTTACTGAACTTTTTTTCTACTTTTTTCATCAAGATGTGTGGTTATATATCCTTGGAAAAGGAAAAGCATATAGCTTCTGCAAATCTGCGACCCTAGGCTTGGTCAGAGAGTAAGAGACATTTATGTAAAGTCTCTGCCTTTTCAGTGCTGAACCCTTTTGCCTTTAGGTAGCGCAGTTGTCCCAGGAGGTGGTTTACGGGGATTTCTGTATGCAATGAATCCCTCATATTCTTGCAAATGCTGGCTCAGTGAAATGGAGAATTAAAGACTATCTTGTCTATGGTAATTTCTGCTCCTTCCTTGAAGATGTCATCGGGTAGGTAGGAATGCCTAGTTCAGATAAATTTGGACCTCTTCTCTACCTCACATCCAGGACCCCCAGTAGTGGGTGGCGGAGGATTGCCTATGCCACGGAAACATTCCTTTCTCAGCTTTCCCTCAGCTGATTTTCTAGGAATCGGCTAATCAGATTCCACTTGTGGAGGAGCAAATACATGATAATAAAATAGGACAACTGCCCTCTTTTCAAAAAAAAGTAAGTTTGTATTTGTATCTGAAAAACAAGGCAGTTACACAGAATGAGACCAGTCTGGGGCTACTGTTCGCGTAAGGCTAAAACATAATGATTTTTTTTGAGAGATATCAAGAGTATTATTAAAACTTAACTTGTTTACTACAATTAGCCCTCGTATGCAAGGCACCACTATAATTTCAAGATTGCTTTTGTTGTTATATGTGACACCTGAGATCAAATGGAAACTGTTTGATTACGGAAAAAACGTTAGACACGTTCAGTGAAACCTGTATCTATTTGACATGTCCATCTCGCTAC
>JAVKLA010000061.1:5175139-5181989 GCA_034782735.1 Sagittarius serpentarius
TTATTTTAGTTTATGAGAGGGAGGGGGGAAATTGGGGACATGGGAATGGGGTTTGGCTAAAATATTAATTAATGAAGCAAAAAGGGGCCCCACTGCACCAACTATCATATATCACCTGTCTTAAATTATTCACTGTTTGTTCAAAGCCAAAGGTTATGTTCTTATTAGGGGTGCTTCTCTCGGCACTTGTACATAAAAATCAGATTCAAACCTGTCCGAAGGCACCCTTTTAAAGCATTCCACCAGGCAGTATTCAGCTATTTAACCATAACTAGTTATTTAGGCAAAAACTGCTAGTTAGACCATTAACAAGCATTCTTTTTATATTTCTTCCAGTAAAATAAATTATTGATATCATTGCTGACTTTTATATTATGGGAGGGAAAAAAACAATAATAAAAAGGTGATAAAAGCACTGTTTCTATTTTTTTCTTTTTTTTCCAAAAAAAGAAAGTAATAAAAACTTAAATTCTTTGTACCAGTAAAAAAAAAAATGTATAAAATTTACATCCGTGCAGTGGAGTTGTTAAGTTCTAGAAATACACAGCCTATGATGCTTTAGATTTAGCCTAGTAGACCAACCGTTAGAGACAGACGTATCATTTTTATGGAATTATATGATAATCATATTCAGATTTATATAAGCATTTTACAAGTATTGCAATCATTGAGTAGAGATAATCATGGTATTTTCATCAGCTTGGTACTTTTTGAAACATGACTGTGTCGTGTAAACAATCTGCAATTTTTCAAGGCATGACAACTTGCCCCTATTTTATTTTCAAACCAAGGCCATTTTGCTAAATATTGGGCCCAAGACAACTTTTCAACTGGGACGAAAGAGGGACCTTCTTCCGACCGAGCGCTGACTGGAGAAGGCTGCTTGGCTGGGTCTCGGGCAGGTGCAGCCCAGCAGACGCCCAGGTGGCAGTTTCAAGCATAGTTGAAAAATTGCAGTTTGTCTGTGCATATGTTTGGACTCTTTCCATGTTGTCCTGTTTACAAGTTAACCTAAGTTGGGGTGTTTGTCACGGGTCTTCTTGTTTTTGTATTTAAATAAAATAAAGCAGGAAACTGTCTTGCTACAGTTTTGCTGCAGATAGTTATATCCTCATGTGTACTGTGCGTGCCTACTGGCAAGCACCTTAGTAAATTATCAACTCACCGCTGTGAACCTGCCAACTTGCTATAACAACTCTGCTTTAAAAAAAAGTGTTTGTGATCAGGCTTTCTCTTTGTCATCGTATGTGCATGCAGTATGATCAGTTGAACAATAACCATCAATAAAGTTTCACAAGATTTGAAAACAAAGTTTCTGTAGCATTTATATCTAAGAATGAAAAATAAATTATCTTTAAAATTGAAACAGAGAGAGAAAGAGATTATATTAATGAAAAATGGGGCAGTAAGATATATTTATACTGGTGAGAGAATGAACTGAAATTTATTAAGAGTTCAGTCCCCACATTTATTATATAAGATATACCAAACAAGCCTCCTATTTAAAGAAAAAAAAAAAGTATATTTCATTTAAACACCGTGATAAAAGCAACGTGAAAAATGTTTACCAAATGTTAGGCTTCCAATTCAAAGTCTGGATGATACATCTTTTTTGGAATTGCACACACAAAATGTCTAATGTGGGGAATAACAGAATTTATTTGCAATTTTAATTTTCATGAGATGGCTTTACAACTCCCACTCCCCAAGTGATTATATAGCATTTTAGTCTATTAAAATAATCTTGAAAGGTTGAGGGTGCCGCCCATATTAGAAAATATTTTGTTTATAAAGCTCCTACAGTACTCCTAGTAGTCATTTTAAAATGTATGTCTGACATAGTTATGTAAGAAAAGCATTTGAAACTTTTTTACAATATATATTGGGAATGTTTTCACTTATATAAATAACTACTGATAATATGACTTATGAAAAAAATTATTACTACCATATGTGGAATATAGTGACTTCTAAACAGATTTAAAAAAGCACCCTACAAACCCAGAAAATGTGTATATCTGTCTTTAGAAATTAGTGTTTATATCACGACCGTGATTTGTGAATAAAAAACAAATGGTTTGTAATATCAAAATAAAAGCTTAGTCTGAAAAGGTAAAAATACGTTGGTGTTCAAAGTCATTTTCCTTTTCCTTTTCGCTGCGTTGGTCGAAGAGCTATCCCCAGTCGCGCCACCCGTACCGCGCACACTATACTTACCATCAGGCGTACTGCTGACGAGGCTCACAGCTTTTTCACCGCCTGGCAGCGGTGCTGGGCAGCCTGGCGGGGCGGAGGAGCCCGGAGAGGTCAGCGCCTGCCCCGGGTGCCCAGCGGCTGCAGGCTGGGGCAGGGAGCCGGGCGGCTCTGGGGGTGGGGGGGGGGGGGTGTACGGGAGGGGGGCAATAACCCCATCAGCGGGCCCCATGCTGCTGCGTTTCAGAGCTGTGCGATTCGGCACGGGCCTGGGCTGAAGGTTTGCTTCCCAAAAAGGCAAGGTTCATCCCGTGTCGGATGCATTTTTCAGGCCACACGACACGATTCGTAAGGAAGAACTGGGGTTTGTTCGTAGGAAGGAAAAAAGGCGCCTTCCAAGCCACCTGCATTTAAACAGGACGCTTCATCCAAGAGGATCACACCAATACCGCTGAGATGAAACGTGCCTGTAGCTGCTCAGCCAAGTGCTGCCCAGGGAGCAGCGATACTGGGGAGGGCCAGTGGCTAGTAAGTACGAACGTGCCCGCTGCTCTCAGCTGGGCCCCGCACCACTTCTCTCCAGTGGCGGATGGGAGTCGTTAGCCTTCTGTTCAGCTGTCTTTTTCACGGACAGCTTCTATTTCTGTGCACCTTCAAGTACGAGGCAGGAAGGAAAGATAACCATTCTAGAAGGCTCCTTCTTGTCACTCCCAGGTTGGTCGTCCAAGCCGCAGGAAAGACAACTACGTGCTTGAAGGTCTAGACTTACCCATCAGTCCAACGGGCCATGATGAGGCTGATGAGCTTAATGTGCCATTAATCATGCCTCATGCATGCTAACAGAGTTACGTTGCTCTTCTACCTGCTTTCCCGTTATATTGTCGTTTAGCAGGGAAGAGAAGACGTAAAAATAAGGGATTAAATGTTGCATGTTTTGCAGTTTAGCAGCTAGGTTTACTCTAAAAAGAAGGGCTTGGATCCTTCTGGGAAGGTAAAGAGAAGAAACCCCGATGTTTGCCAAGAATGGTGGGGAGCTATGTTATGCTTACTTTACACCTTTATATATTTTTTTTAATATATATATATATAATACCAGTACTAAATGTTCAAGTGTACTCTCCTCCACACCATGCGTGACGATATATTGACAGCGTTTCCTTTGGTGGCTGGATGAAATGACAAAGGTAGTAATACTGAGTAAAATTTGGGCTGAAGGAAGGTGAGAAGCATGTGAATAGATAAATGTGAGTGGGACACACACACACACACACACACACACACAGAGAACCTGAAACACCACATAATTTTCTCGTGGTTGGATTCATCTGCCTGTTGTCTGGTATTGTTATTTATGATTTAATGCAGTAGTGCTTCCTTTCTTGGCCAAGGAGTCAACACATGCTAAATTAATAAAAACTTTGTATTTATTGAACAATTGGCCAGAGAATAAGCAAAGCATCATGTGTAACCAAAAGAAAAAAGGAAAATGCAGTAAGCTTTTCAGGGTATTTTTTCCAACTATTTAAAGCTTTAATTGCCTAGCAAAGATTAAATTGAATCTTTTTAGGAAATCTTAGAATGGTCCCTGTATACCATGTCCTGTACTGCTCTGTCCTTGATCATCTTTAAGGACATCCAGGTTGTTTATCAGCTTCCTATTTGCGTAAAGTGTTATGTTTTTTAGCTAGAATTTAATTTTCTTTAACTTTCTGGGAACTTCGTCTTCAGTTTGAATTGCTGTTGTGCCGTGTTGCTGTTTCTTACCTCAAGTGATTTTTTTTTCAAGTTTGACATGTTTCTATTGCCACATATTTTCAGTTTTACAGTACGGATGTGTGAAGAAAAAAAGCTGTGCAAGTAATTTCCTCCCTGAAGTAGAACTGAAATATCATCATTTTTGTAGGTGGAGGGGAGAGAAGAAAAAAGAAGGGGGGAAAAAAAAAAAGCAACCTTGTTTCAGTGGGAAGAGAAGATTTGAGTGGGAGGTGAGATCAGAAGGGAGACAATGATTTTGGGAGGTCTCTGAGGAATTTATGAAAGTGTCATCAAAACCAGTCATCTATACCAGTATTATAAAAGTTTATCATAATGTTTCTTTTATTCCTAAAGGGCATACGCTTCACCTCTCACTATAACATGTGCTTTATGCCAAGTCTTTCCAGACTGGAACTTGAGCCTTTACAACACGTAACTTGATTCATACAGCAATGGAGATGTTTGCTTTTTGTCTGAAAGGGAAATGGTTCTCCGGAAGCTTTTATGCTTCTCCAGCACTTCCCTAGTGCTTTGCATACCAATAATTGTCTTGCAGCACCTCACAAAAAGCACAGTGGACACAGACGAGGATCAGAAAAACATCTAGGTAGCGTACGCCCGTATATATCATCAACTTGAATCTTCTCTTTCAATGAGGTAAGACTGAGACTAGCATGGGGAGGAAAAAGATTAAAAGTACTTCTAGATCCAAGAGCTGGTCCTTATTTTCTTTCTTGAAAAAGTAAGGTTTTTATTTCATGCTGGTTTGTATTACAGTATGTGGGTACATTTCCTATATCCACACAAACAAAGGATGAATCTAATGCAACGGCAATGCAGTTGAAACAGCGATGTGACTGCCTGAGCATTTCACGACTCGCTTTGGTTGACTAGGACACAACTCCTGCTATGCAGCAAAGCAGTGAAACATGCAATTACCCCTTTGCAAAGAGCAGATACTTTGAATTATACCCATGAAGGGACCTGGAAACATCAATGTTATTTTACGTGTCCAATCAGGCAGCGTTCAGGGCCAGGAGCTCCTGTTCAGCTGTTGTTCTCCAGTAAATGCTGTCAAACTTTTCAGATTCCTACCTAATGTCCTACCAGGGTGCTCAAGGGAGGCCGTCTTGGTTTATGTGGTTTGCAGTACCCAGTTAGGTAGGGGTACTAAGAGTAAGAGATTGGGGTGGAAGGGGAGTTAGAGGTCATCACCATGCCCACTGAAACCATGTTCAAAGCACTCGCAGATATATGTGGGAGATGGTTTTAAAATTGTCTCTTGGCTCAACTTAACGAAGGAATTGCTGTTTTTCCATACGTGGCTGCCATGTGTATGTGGGGTCAAGACATTCTCAGTTCTCCTGTTAAAGACCTTCCATTTTACTTAAATAATTAGTCATTGAGAAACGCTTCTTCAACAGTCTGTTGGCTGGGACTCTGCCCTGGGTTCCAGTCCCTGTTCCACATCAGGCAGAGTGAGAAAAACATGCCTCCATGATCCCATTGATTGCTTAGCAGGGATCGGATGACAGTGAAGCGTCTGTCCCTTCTTTTTCCCCTGAGCCAGGTTGGCTTGTTGTAGGTTCCTGATTCAAAAGAGATGTACAGCTGAAAAGCCAATCTGGAGAAAAGCTCATTGTGTTTAAGGTACTTCATGGCACTCCAGTCTGCTTCTGAGCACTGCTGATGGTTGGGTTTAGTTTGCTGTTAGCTTTGATTTATTCATGCGTTGCCTGGGCAGCCCGCTTGCCTAACCAAGTTAATGATTCCATTCTTTAGCAAAAGGCCTGTAAGTCAGGAGTTCAGGACACAGGAAAACAGTTAAGTAAAACGTAAGTGAATGCAAAAATAATCATTTAATGGACATTATGAAAGGACAGTAAACGAAACAGTTCAGTCCAATGGATGATGTATAACATCTAAACAAATATGACAACTAATTAAGGATTAGGTTCTGCATTTTGGATGACAGGCCTTATAAAAATGAACAGTTAGGTTATGTTGGGGAAAAAAAAGCTGCATTTTGCAAATGTCAGGCAGACAGCTCAGTAAGCAGAAAAGCTCAGTTATCCAATTAAAATAAATGTGCAGTGTTCTCAATATAAAGACCTAAAGCATCCTTATGTTGAGGAGTTAAGATCCTGAAATATAAGTGGAGCAAAAAGTGCTCTCTATAAAGATTAATGTAATCTATCAAGATTAACATTTCGCATGCTGGCAAAGGCATATAGTAATGTGTTTCAGTTCCTGAAATTGGAAACATTAGACTAAGATCAGTACCAATTTAAACCCCAGGTAACCCCAAATATTGAATTGAATTCATTATTTACAACCACAACGGGCTAATAAACTTGCCCTAATGGCTTCTATGGGAAATAGATACCTACAGTAGGTGCTATCCTATTTCCCACAATCCTCCCTGATACTTCATGTGAAATGTAATAATGAGTTGCATAAATGTAATTGAGGGAAAAGTCTTCCACTAAAAGTAATTCCTGATTTATTCAGGAGTTTGATTCCTGTTCTAAGAAAGATTAAGGATGTTTCTGAACATTGTCGTGTGCACAGCTGTCATGAGAGAGGCCACAAAGTTTCAAGACCACCAGTGGGGGACATGGTTTAAACACATTTTTTTATTGTTGCTTCCTAAGAAAAGGATGTTATTGCGTAACAATGGAACGCGAGTGGTGGGAAGGGATCACAATGACAATTAAAATAGAAACTAGGTTGCACTTTCATTGTGGGAAAGAAGTGTCATAGAATCACAGAACGGTTTGGGTTGGAAGGGACCTTAAAGATCATCTAGTTCCACCCCCGCCCCCCCGCCATGGGCAGCGACACCTTCCGCTAGACCGGGTTGCTCAAAGCCCCATCCAGCCTGGCCTTGGACACTTCCAGG
>JAVKLA010000061.1:5189384-5210530 GCA_034782735.1 Sagittarius serpentarius
AGGCATCGGTCAGTGAGTGGTGAGCAATTGCACTGTGCATCACTTGTTTTGTGTATTCCAATCCTTTTATTATTATTGTCACTATATTGTTGTTACTAGAGTCATTGTTAGTGTCTTCCTTTCTGTTTGATTAAACTGTTCTTATCTCAAACTGTGAGTTTTACTTCCCCCCCCCCGCCCCCCGATTCTCTCCCCCATCCCCCTGGGCAGGGGCGGGGGGAGTGAGTGAGCGGCTGCGTGGTGCCGCGTTGCTGGCTGGGGTTAAACCACGACGCTGTTCTACCCTCTGTGCCCGGCTTCCCACTAGTGGAAGTCCACCAAGCCTCGAAAAAGAGACCAGGAACGAAACAGAAGCAGGAGTAGACAGTGAGAGGAGGAGAGCCCTTGAATGACACGTGGCGGAAGCCAAAGGCGGCTGTGCAGGTGACACCTGGGGCCACGGATGTCATCCCTGGGGCAGGGAGGGGGAGCCAAGCTGCATCCCTCATGGCAGCCGACAGTGCAGAACAGCCCTTGTCCGCCCTCAGGTGGGAAGAGCTGTGTGACCCTGCAGGACCAAAGGCACAGGGAAAACGCATTAGGATTCCCCTCACCGAGGCTGGTGCCGTGATCTCTGTTCGTTCTGGTGGAGCTCACAGGTGGAAGTGGGGAGGACATGCTGCTGCTGCTGCCACCTGCCATTGCCTTTTCTGCACGCATCCTTGGCCCTGAGCAACAACCACCCGTTTGTCCCAGGGTTTGCTTTGCTCAGGAGTAGAAAAAAATACTCTGTGTTCAAAAATAAATTAAAAAAACCCCAGCACTTCTGTTTAAAAAGCAGAGTAGACACCAACATTTACCTTACGTTTATTTACAGTAGAGTTGGTCAAAACGATGGTATTAGAAAAATATATGGTGGAAATATAGTTATTTTTGCCTTATTTCTGAGCCAACTGTAAAGATAAAAATCGCTCAGCTTAGGGGACAGGCAGTTGATACAAGTTGTACGTAGTGGAAATACATGATTGCCCCCCCGCCCCCGGCCCCTTCGTTCTCAAATCAGCTGTTGTGTCAGCCCTCCAGAGTAAGGCAGGGGCCAGCCCGGCAAGGTCTTCACGTGGCCAGCCATCAGGCTGTGTCTGTGCTGTACTCGCTGGCTGGGGTGTCAGTGGGGTCTGATTTTTAATCTCTAGCTGAAGCACTTTGGGATGGCCTCTGCCACTCAGCCCTTGGCTGGCAGATGCACAGCAAGGAGCCTCGGCTGGAGGGGCCACGCTGGAGAAATGACCCTTCTCCGCTGGTTAGTGAGACAGGACACAGCAAACGTGTCCCCGCGTGCGAAGCAGAAAAGGCGAGAAGAGACGTTAACAATTTGGCTGTGGGGAAAGGGCAGAGGAATGCCAGCGCACTCACGCACCCCGCAGAAGGGGTGAGTTTTTCTCGTCTCCATCCTTCCAGTGCCAGAAGTTTCCAGCCCGGTGTCGACACGACGGTCCTGGTGTTCGTGGGGAGTGGGATGCTGCGGCGCACGGACTGCAGTGAGAGGGGCGGGAGGTCTTGCAGAGGTGTGGACAGAGGCAGTGGGGACCAGCACCCCAAGGCGTCTTCCTGTGACGCTCAGCCCGCCTCAAAGTGGCACAGAAACCTTCTTCTCCTTCCCAATTTTTTTTTTTTTCCTAAAAGCTACTCTTTTAGTTCCAGAACTTCATATTAGGGCTCCAAGAGCAGACAGAATAGTGTGGTTTGTGAGCTGTAGGTCTTTATTATGGTAAAATCACAACATCTAAAATCCAATTCAGTCCTTGCTATAAATAAGTATAATGAAGAATTTAATGATATTTCAACTAAAATTAGTTAGAAGGCAAACTTTAAAAAATGACACAGATCATTAACTGGGAATATTTCTCAGAAGAGATTTGTTATATTAAAAAGGCACTGAAATTACTAGCGTTAATCAACGGTATTGTATTAAAAACTCTGTATAGATTAATTAAGTACTTTAAATATGAAGAAATAAAAAAATGGGGGCATAGGGGAATCACAGGCTTGTATCTGGGTCTCTTACTATGCTGCTTTCCCTGCAGTTCTTAAGCACCTAATTTAGCAAGAATTCAGATCAAATAATTCTTCTTGGCTGGTCCAACCTGTTTTTAATACCCCAACTCATAAGTAACGAAACTCCTGGCAATGAGAGTAGCATTATTTTTCATTCGCTTTCCTCAAATGCAGATGCTGGGCTCTTCTCCCCACCCCAGCCTGGGCTGAGTCTAGTCAGTAAGGGCCAAAAAGAGTCAGCAAAATAAATTTTATACAGTTTCTGTGATACTTAGCTGTGATTCCTCACCTATAGGACCTTGCATTTCTTGGTGGTCTCCCGCCTGAACAAATCTGGGTTTATTTAGCCAGAGACTTAGGTAAGAAGCGCATTCAGCTCAGTACACCTAAAGTTTGTGTTTGCCGACGAGGGCAATTTAGCCTCTACATTGCCGGCTCCCTTGGGTACAGGCCGTTTAAAACAACCTCAGTTAAAAGTACCAACAACATTTTTTTTTAGAAAATACTGTCAAATAGGTAGGCTACAGTTTATCTTTCTTCTTGTGGGAGACATGGAGCAGCTCCTCTCGCATCGGGGCTGAGACAGCCTTGCACAATGCTGGAAAGCAAGGTTGTTCTGCTGATGAAAAAGCAGCAGGATTAGGCCCGCTGTAACCTCGTCAACGCAGCCAATGGCTCCAGGAATACACGTCCCTCTCCTACACCAACCTACCTCCTTGGCATACACATTGTATAAAATATTAGAATAGTCAATGTTAACTCTTGCAGAAAAAGGTACTTCGCTATTATGGCCCAGGAAAAGCAAACTTGTACTTGCCTGCTTGATTGTCGCTACATTTTTCCAAGCTTTTGCCAAATCTGTTTGCACCATCAGTATTTCAAGAACTAGAAAAAATAAGAGGTGCTCCCTCTATCTACAGCACGTATACTACATATAGAAAATGCTGTAAGAGAGGTCAACAAAGCTGGCCTCTCCCTACCTCCAAGCTAAAAGGTAAAAATGTCTTTTCTTGTAGAAAGGCCTAAAATGAAATTTATAAATGAAGAAACTTTAAACCAGTCTTCTTCCCTTCCTGCGTATGCACAAATCATGGCCCAGCCTCCTAAACACAGCCTCCTAAAGAGAGTGAGGTCTTGCTAAGAGAAGTTGTAGCTCTTGGGCGTTTTCAAAAGAACCACCTGTATGCTGTTTCCGAGCCCGTGTGTACTACAAAAGAAATTTCCTCCAGAGATCTTCTGGTTCAGTAACTGCTACTGAAAAGGCAGCCCCAAAGTAGAAGAACTCACTGGTTTTAACTAAATATTCAAACTTGAAAGCTGGGAGACTTAGATATTTTTTAAAGCGGGCTTAGCATTAACAAATAATAATAATTAAAAAAAAATCATTCTTGTGCAGTTTGTGTGGCTCAGTAGTAGGTATTATCATATATTCTTGTCCCCTACTTTCTTATTTCAATTGTGTGGTGCTTTAAATGATGCTGGGTAATGCAGCAGACTGTATATCAGAAACAGGTCAAGAGCTGATTTTCTGCAGCTGCTTTATGGAAAAGTATATTCCTTAAAACTCAAAAGCTCTTTAGCCAAGTCCCCACTACTCAAGGCGCTGTTGTATATACAAGTTTTGTTATAGTGTGTCTCACATTCCGGGCACGCTCTTTAGTTATGTGATAAAAATACTGACATATATTCATGTAAAATGCAATAACCTAAAATATTTGTAGCCACAGACTATCACTCAGACAGAATGAACTGCCTTCATTTTTTTATTTTATTTTATTTTATTTTATTTTATGGAGACAGTAAATCAGAGAATTCCTTCACCTGTGCAGTTCAGCTCAATGGATACACTTGTAATTATATCAATTGAAACATCTGGACATTGTCTTATACTGGAATAAGGCTTATGCTACATGCAAAACTTTTTTTTTCCCCAATTATTTTAAAATAGCAAAATAGGCATTTTTCAAGCAGTCTTGGATTTTCTCTTTTTTTCTGGTGTTTGTTTTGACTTCTTCCTCCCTTAGCAGTGGTCATTTTGCTATTGGCCAGGTAGTAAGATAAAAACCTGAAAGTAGCTACACCTGGTTTTTGTCTCCCAGGGACTTTTCAGGGTGGATCTCCTAACAAAGCAAAGCTGCTTGCAAGGAGCCAGGCATTAAGGAGAGGCTTTACCAGTGCAGCAGAGTTTCTTCTCCTGTGAGTAGCGTGGTGGCTCTCAGGTCATTTTTCAGGTATGAGGAAACCATGGGAGTCAGAATGCGTTCTTCTTTTTTGGGAGAAAATTTTTTTAGCTGTGAAGAGATTTGTGCCTCAAGAAAAAAAAATGGCACGGGTGAGTGTTACTTAACGTAAACAAGCCCATGTTTGTTCTACATTTCAGCTTTTGTAGAGGCAGGTGAAAAAACCTCAGAGTTAATCTGGAATAGGGAGGAGGTGGAGGATTTGGAGGATGAAGGAGTGAGGGTGAGCCTGGGGAAAAGGAGAGTGTGGTGGGCAAGGTATTTTAGTTTTTGTCTTTGTTTCCCACCACCCAACTTTAACTTAATTGGCAGTAAGTTAAATTAATTCTCCTCCCTCCAAGTTGAGTCTGCTGTGCCTGGGATGGTAACTGGGAAGTGATCTCACCTCACCTCAACTGGTGAGCTTTTCGTATTTCTGTGTGTCCCGTCCCCCCCCCGCCCCAGTCCTGTTGAGGAGGGGGAGTGAGAGAGCGGCTGGGTGGGTGCTGGCAGGCCGCGGTGGTGATGCAGGACCACTTGGAGAAGAGTGGGTATCGTGAAATGTGACAGATTAATCTGGAGAAAGAGGGAAAAGTGTCGTGAAACAGGAAGGCTATGGGCTGAGGAAGGTTAATCTAGGCAAAAAAGGTGTTTGGCTGATGAAAATGCAATAATTGCTTTTTAAGCAATTTAATCAGCTAACACTAATGGCATGTAAGGCTTATATAAATTGAAAGATAACTGCAACCACTGTATGTGAATTTCCAAGAATACTTGCAAAAAAGGCATATAAGTCTATAAATATACCTTTAGGTCTTAAAAAGATGTGGTCTGTTTATACATGGTTAGCTGGCAGTAAAGCGTAGTGTGGCAGCATAGCCCTCGAAAGCAGAGGCGAGGAGCACAGGGCACAAAGCAAACTGCTCCCCAGGAACTAAGTCGGAGTTGAGGGCTGTGCGGTATCTGTGCCTCGCGCAGCTCTGCTGTGCGGCGTGCCCCGTCACGAGCCCCTGTCAAAGGACATCTGTTTGGATCAGCTTCCATAAAGAGGTTTTGGTGGTTGTTCAGGTCCTTTCCCAGCAGTACAGCAGAGCGGCAGGCAACCAGCATTTAATCTCGCTCTTAAGATCTGCCTCTTGTAATATGTGTGTTATTAAAATAGTGCTATACCCAAGAAGTTTTAGTGAGTTAATAACTCGTACTCTGCCCGTTTGTGATGCAGGCTCATTCCGCAGACGTGAAGAAGTACTATTGCAACAAAGCTGCTCCGATTGTGAGGGTCAGCTGTAGCATGTAACTTGATTAGAAACTTAAAGTGATAGTTTGGCTTGAGAACCCGTGTCAACTGGAGCACAAACACTTAATTGGCTTTTTCTGCTTCTGCTGGGAGGTGCTAATTAAGCAGACTACTTCACTAAAGTTGTTTAAGAGGGCAGCAAGGCCAGACCAAAAAGCTGTGAACTCGGAGGGAGAAGGGGGCATTAAGGAAGACCAGCTGCGTCCCTGCGTTAGGAGACAAGTGCCTCATTTGTGAAGCAGACTCTTAGAGCCAGCAAGAGAAGCGCGAGCTTGCGAAGAAAATATCCCTAGAGGAGTTACTGCCCTTGCTCAGAAGAAAGAGAAGAGGAATGTGTGTGTGTGTGTGTGCGTACCCCCCCTGCCCCCATGGATGAAACGGTTTGAAAATTCCCTCCAAACTGCTGGTCTGCTTGCTCTGTTGGTATTTGAGTAGCTCTTAATCTCTCTTCTAATTCAGTAGTAGCAGAGGGGGTTTGTCCTGTAATGTTTGCGTCTCTGAGGTGATACCTAGTCACCAATGTTACGGAAAGTAACGCTAACAGCAGAAATAGAAGAAATGTCCGTGTTACAGTAAAGAAGCCATTTCCTACAGAACCATCTGACCACAGGCTGAGTGATCTGGCCGTAAGTGCGCTCTGGGAAAGGCTCATTACATCCCTCGCTGGTGCTCACTAATCCTGGCCTCTCTTTCCCTCTTGATGGAAGGTGATCATCGCTTACAGGAAATGTGGATGGGAAACATGATGCAATCACACAAATATATAATTTCAATGTAAACCATCACAGTATAAGTGCCTTATATTCAGTTAGACCTATCACACAGCGTGAAAACAGGCCTCTAAGTTACCATGCCTCAGCGATGATTCAGGAACAGACTACACGATCATCAGGCAGTGTGTCTTCACACTTTTTCATACTGTGTTTAGAAGAAAAAATAATAGGCAATCTCGGAGTTGCTGTGATTTTCAATCATCTGAAGTGATGCAAGGAACCAGTACTACTTAATAAGGTTTTGTGGCTTCATTGCACGTGTTTCATTTGAAGGCAAAGAGTATTCGCACAGACACTAAAATACAGTGGAGAAGAACTGTACAGAATTTATGCTGCCCCTGGGGTTACAAGTGTCTGTACCTCAGGGTTTACGTCCACCTTTTTTTCCAGAAATGTTTGTGGGGTGAATTTTAAGTACTTTATCATGTGCAGGATTTGTAAATGTACAGGAGCTGGGTTCGGGCCATTGGGCTGTTGTAAGCCTGGCATTTTCAGAAAGCATGCGTACCTATGCAGCCAATTTAATTCCAAGATGTATTGGCTGAACGTGCTGCACTTGTGCTGCCTAATTCTGATACATCCCCCCGAATTAGACTTGCTGTGGAGAAACTGGGAGTTTGCACGTTTGAATTGGAGCTCTTGAAAACAGGGAATTAGTTCCTGTGATCACAGAACCAGTTAGCTTTTATTTTCTTTCTCTTGCTTAAGATGTCAGTCATAGCTTTAAACATAAGTAATTTTGAAAAATACAATTCTAGCCTAAAACTGGGGCATTACTGAATGGACAAAAGGTTTCAGTTTTGTGTAAAGAAGCTTAATCGGTGACTGTGACCAGTAACTTTAATCGAATGTTTAGGGCGCTTATCCAACCAGAGTGAGTGTTCAGAAATATGGTACTTCAACAGCAGTTTGCATTAGTGGTAAACAACCATCACGATGTTCTTGCTTGTTATATTACAGCTTAAATGTTCTGTGATGCAGAACTGGTAGTTCTGCTTGTATATAGCTATTCCTTCAAAGTGAATGAGCTATTGAGAAGAATGACTTTCTGAAGAATAACTTCAGAGCCCGCCCAGCAGAAGGCCAGGTTCCCTATGCTGGAATGGCAGTTTAGTGCTCTGAGTTAGGCAGCAGGACTTTGCCTTGCCCTCCCCTGAAAACTGTGCATGCACCGTCTCTGCTCCCCCCCCCCCCCTTTTATTTTTTTAATATTTAGGTCAAAATTAGACTTGCACAAAAATAGGAAGTTGAAATGAAAAAGCATTCATTCCCAGCGTTGTGTTAAGATTGGAGCATAGATTATAAACCAGAGCAGGTCAATCCCAGTTGAATCACTTTGACCTCTTGCCAGTTAGGCAATAACAGAACGTACATTCAGTTCTGCTAATGTTCTTCAACTTTTTCTCTGTTGCACAAGAAAGTTGTATTTACACCTCTGTGTATTTTGCCTCTTTCTAATAGCCCTATAAACTAGGGGCCAGAGACTCTATTCCCATATAAGGTAGATACTTGAACAAAAGTACAGCTTTAAGATCATCATTGTTTTGACCTTTCTTCTCCTTTTCTGCTCAATTCATACTGTGATCAATCAATAGCTGCTGTGGAAACCCTGGGCCAATATAATTTAAACTGGTTAGTATGTCAGAATGATGCCACTTCAAACACTGTAACCCTGAAACCTTGCCGTATAATAAAAAAAAAAGTGTAGTAGAAACTAGTTGGAGAAAGGGAAAGACATGTTTTTCTTTGAAAAGTTTCTTTTACTACATTTCTGAGCTGACAAGTCTGGATTTATGCTGATATAAATTATTCTTATAAAAACAGAAACAGACAAAAAACCAAAACCAACCAAAAAACCCAAAACCTGGGAGAACTGCTTCTCAAGGAGATCATAAGAGAAACCCAGAAGATGGTGTGAACACGTGAGAAACTAGCTGTGTGTCTCCCTTACCAGGTCAGTCTGAAGCACTCCAATTCGTTAAACCTAAACGTAATCCAGTTGCGCCCCAAGACTGCTGGCTTAAGGTAGCATGGTGGTTACAAAACTCCCCACTTGACCAAGGTTTGGCTTGGTGTTTCTTTCCCTGCGAGAAAAATGCGTGTTATCTTGGTGATGGAGCCCTCGTTCACCTGTAGCGTTGAGAGGCATTCCGGCTGCCACTGACTGATTTGGGTAAGCCGCCTGTTCATGGTACTTTTCCAAAGCGTTTACTTTTTTTTTTTTTTGTAAACAAAGAAAATCTTAGCTTGCAGACTTAATGGAAAACATGAACCATCTGTGAATGTTACTTGCAGCTCATTTGCTTCATTGGCAAATATTAAACGGTGTTGTAAAGATCCACTGAAATTATGGAAATGGGTTTTAACATTAAAATCAAAGTGCAATTAGAACATTTCACTGCATAATTGTTTGGCAGACTAAGATAGTAAGCAGAAGATACCCAGCTTTCTGATTTATTGGTCACAGGTTGTTTCTTTAGAACTACAGAAGCTGGGATACATTTTTGTATTTATATTTTTTAAATTATCTACACAATTATGAAAAGACAGTGCACACACATCTTGAGTTTTATTTTGTATGACTGGTTTTTACATTTCCAACCTGTTATCTCCATTTTCTCTAAGCCAGCATAAATTGCAACTTGCACGATTTAGAGGTGGGGCGTACAGACAGAAGCACCTTCACGTTTTACCTTTGTATGTCCTTCTCTGGAATGTATAGTGTGGTTCTTTAATTATTATTCAGACATTAAAAAAAATGGTTAATCACCAGTGTGGCCCAGAGTGGATTTTGTAAGTAAACACCATGTTGCAACAGACGTATAATCAACCACAAAATGCACCAGTTCGTACCATCTTCAGAATTCAAGAGGTTAAAAAGAAAAATTTGATTTAGTGTTGGAATTCCTAAAAATAAGTATTTTGGATATATATGTAAAAATATAGATACAGTGTTATGATTGCAATTTATTTGCCAAAAGCATGCTACAAATGGTCTCTGCTTTGCTGTTTTATCTGAAACAATAAGGAATTATGATAGGTAAGAGCTGGCCAGTGATGCATAGACTCCTTGTGATTTTAATTTATGTACAGGGTGCTCAGAGAAAGAATATATTTACTGTCTCATGCAGCTGAACACCAGGAGCTCAGCCCTGGAAATGAAATAACAAGTAGTTGAAATTACTGCACAGTTGTTTTTAGTGTAAAAGCTTTTCAGAGACTGACTTTTTTTGTTCAGTGTTTGTACAATAGGGTCCTATTTGTGACTAGGTTCCCAGGTGCTACTGTAATGCAAATAATTATTTTTTTTTTTTAAATGTGCCCTGTGAGCTCCAGTCTAGCTCCAGGAGTAAATATTTGAGTACCTCTAGTATTGAACATTTGCTGAATGCCTTAGTATTCCTGTTATAATTGTTTAGTTTATTTATTTGTAGAATAATGTTAGCATTGGGGGGAAAAAAGTGTGTTACTGAGATCAACGGGAGTTTGGAGTCCTCGGTACTTTTCTGCAGAGTGAACAAGAAGTGCAGGAGGCGGTTTCAGCTCTGAGGTGAAATTACATTAGAATATTGTTCCTTATGAGGTCAGAGGTATGCTTCCAATCAGTATTAAGGTGAATTACTTCTCGGGGAGCACTGTTGCTCTGTGGAAGACATACGTTGCTGCTCTGTTTGAGTTATCCGGGCACTGCAGATTACTGAAGATGTGGCAGAGTAACTCTCGTAGCTTCTAGCATTGCAGGTGGTGTGGACACGAAGTGTGTTCCCATAAGTGCCCAAGGATAATGCTAAAAAAACCTAGACATTTCCGTGATGGTTGGTTCAAAAGCCCGGTGTTTCCCGTTGCTCCTGCAGCACTCGGGGTGCTCCAGCTGCACAGCGATACTGGCGCTGGGGGCCTCCGGCTCTTGTTCTAGCTTAGCCACTGCTAACCAGGGCAAGAATGTCTATGTTTTGGTAAACGCTTTTAAAACAAGCAGACATTGAGCTCAAAAAGGATCTCTGGTTGCTTCTGCTTGTTCCTTGTAATCTGAGCGTGATGGATTTCGGTCTAGTTTGGTCATGAAAAGCAGTTCTCATCTCGTGGGAGTTCTGGATATGTTGGGGCTGTTACCAGCACGTTGTTGTTCAGTTGTTGGAAAAACTAGACAGACAAAATGAAACTGGGCACTGGGTGGCTGCAACGGCTGCCTTAACCAGATTCTTCTCTATTCCGTATATTGTAGATGTTGTCTTTTTACTTTATTTGGGTAAGAAAATTGGGTTCACTTAGCCATTTATCCTTTGACTGCTATTGGGTTTGTCTAGCACCCTTTGGCATGCTGGCAGCCAATGTGAAAGCACTGCAGTTGTTGGCACTGTATGTTAAGTAGTGATCAGATTTTGAGGCTTTTAAATGTACCAAGGAAATAATCATCTTTGCCCAAACTAGCCTCCAGGTTTTTTCAGTTGTGGAAATGCTGGGGGGTTTTGTGCGGTTTGTTAACCATAACACCTTTGACAACAATGCCTTAGCACAAGCAGGACATGTTGTCAAGACTAAGAGGTTTTGACTAGATTTTCAGCTATTATCTGCTAGCAATTGTAGAAGTAAGCCCTTCACCTGACCGTTGATAACAACTGTGGCTATTGTGTGTGTTTGGCCCTGGGAAGGGAACAACAGTTCTACTGAAGGCAGCATCTGCAGATGGTTTTGTTGAGTGCAGTCTTTACAAGAGATAAGCCAGGTGGTGGTGATAGGGCAGAGGTTTGAAAGCATATTGCGTGCTTAGGACCTGGAGGTAAGAATGGGAACCAGGTGGTACCTGAAGGCCAGAAAACAGACTAGGAGGACAAGTTTTGGCTGACAGTTGAAGCTGGAGGCTGTTGTTTTAATCCTTGTTTTACACCCTGATGCTGGCTGGGCAGCTTGCGTACTGTCTTCGATGACTTCTGTGACCTGAGCTCATTCTGGCTTTGGACAACATTGTGCGTGGATCTGCCAAGGAAGATGGGCTGACAAGGAGTTCTGCAGTCGACTTACTTTCCTGGTTTTGAATCAGGGCCTCTAGCACACCAAAGTGAGGTGAGACATTCGGGAGCTAAGGCAAAAGGATTGTTTTCAGTGGTCTGGGCCATTTCTCTGAATTAATGTTCTGTAGGGTTTAGTGTGCAGAGGCTGACAGTCTGCTTTTCTCACCACCACTAAATACATGGATCAAACAAAACATTTCTCTAAAGGTGAAGAGAGCTAAAAAAAAAATCTCAGCAAGCGTCATGCAAATGAATCTGGCTTCTTAATACAATTTCCCTGCAAACACCAGCACAGTGTAGGTCTTTGTAATGTGATAAATCAGCTGCAGCAGCAGGAATCTAACTGAAGGAATAGCAACTTTTTTGAGCACCTCTGGAGGTTAATTGATGAAAGGATTTTGAGTTGATAAACACAACGGGAGGATTTGGATGTTTTCTCTCAGATGAAAACTTGTACAGTCTGTGCTGCAAGATACTTATTTAACAAGAACTGTAAGTATGAACATATAAGATGATCATTTCTCCTCCTCAAAAAAACAAACAAAAAAAACCCCCTACTTCCTCCTTTTCAGTCCGAAGTATCCCGGTATCACTGTGACATCCCAGGTAATCTCAGACCTCTTCAGGGGTTTAGTACTTAAACACATGTACATGCTAATCAACAAAGTAGATGGAGCAGGAAGATGACCTCCGAGCTGTGAGTCCCCACGGATGGGAAACAAACAAAAAGGAATGGACTAAGGCGACTTTGCAATGTGAAGCTGGCACGTGGTGATGATAAACAGTCAACACTGGCACAGCACTGTTGTTTAGCTTTCAACCGAGTTAGTCTCGCTGCTACCACTGGGAAAACTAATAACATAACAAATGAAACTATTGTTCAGTTTCATTAAAAAGAAATCTGATAAGATGGGGAAAATTGAATTAGTCAATCTCAATAGAGTTACCGCTTGTTGGAGCAAAAGCAATATCGTCTCTAATAGAATATGTCCCAGATAGTTTTGGCTGTTCCACGCAGACGTGGAGTATGAATTTTGTGTGCAGATGCTGGCACAGCCACGCAGCACGCTAATGTTAGCATTAGTGGGTCAGCACTCTCCATCTCCAGCAGCAGCTCCATAGCCAAGGCTGGCAGTGATCCTTGTTAGATCAATGTGATGAATTGATTTCTCTTGGCAAAACAGCACAGGGCTTCCTTCCAGCGAGGCTGACAGGCCGCTACTGAGCGTCTGTCAGGTAAAGTGTCCCCTGAAAACTCACAGTCTGAATCCCATACACAAGCCATCACTGTAGCTACTTTGCCAGTGCGGGTAACTGCATAGATTTCTTTTTCAAAAATTCAGTTTTAGAATCATAAAGCTGAAAAAGACTTTCATGCCCAGGCCTCTCGATGCTATAGGCCAACGTTCATTTTTATTGTGACTTTGTGAGTCTCCTGCCAAAGTGTCAGCAGAACGCTGCTGTCCATAGCTATGCGTTTTCTGTAATGGTCCTAGCTTGAGCTTGCAAGGTTTAAATGCTTATATCTCTTAATGGTGACTCAGAATTCTTATACCTAAAATAATCAGTATTTGCTCATTTTATGTTGGAAAACTAAGTCGTTATGACCTACAATTAACATAATAGCTATGTTAATGGAACGTGTTAGTGTTCCTGAGCTACCTATGGCACAACCCAATTTTCTGTCCTGTAACTTGTCATTGCAAGATGTCTGCAAGTACAACCAGACCAGACTGGGATGCCGTATTTTGTATTTGTGTACCTTTTAAGGTACAAGAGATTGCAGAAAGTTCATTTGTACCTTTAGTTAATGTGTGAGTACATCTATCTAACCTGTGGGGTATGGAGCATTTCATTTGTTGAAGTATATGAAGTCAGTGTTTGTTGGTAAAAGTTGAGGTGAAAAGGGACAAAGTGTGACTATCTTTTTTTGTTCCCGTGTCATCCCCCCCGCCATAGTTTAGTAGGACAGTGCAGTGCTGGATTGCAAAAAGACAGTAATCGCATGTGGAAAACTTTTTTTTTTAAAAGAAACCTAAAAGTAGAGGAATGATAGGAGCTGCTAGGCTTTGAAGCACTACGGGGTGGAGGGATGAGGCAGGAGGGACCCAGTTATAATCAAGTGATAGTATACTTCAGGTAGGATCAATGTATTTTATATGTAATATAAAAACCTACATATGATGTTTGGCAACAAAAGGGATATTTAAGGAGGTTAATCTGAATTAAGATTTGTAGGGGATTACCTAGCTAGCATTAAACCCCTTTGAAGTCTCAGTATTAGAATGTCCCTAATTCAGTTTAGATTCCTTATTTCTTATATAAATTAAGGTTATTTAATTCTGAATTAGAGAATTACAAATACTTATTTTTACACCTTTATTCTGCTAGAATTAATTTTCCAGAGCTGCTTTTTTTTTTTTTTTTTTTTAAGTAGGCTTCCCCCTGGCTTCTACTAATCAAAACAGAGTTGCTATAGAGAGGACTTCTTTTTCTTTAGCATGATTGTCTGGGGACTTTAAAGCACTGCAGTGGCTGTTTGGTAATGCTCTATTACTTGTTGCATTGTCTAAAATAACTCTTATGTCACCTCATTCTTGCAGAAGTGGTGCATTCTAACTGTTCAGCTTTAAATAATATGTTATCAGATTTAAAAGCCTACTGTCCTTAGATGATCAGAGTGAACTACTTCATTTTCCGTATGTGAGGAAATGAAACATTTTGTAATAGAAACTTAAATCTCCTGCCCATGGAATGAAATGACCTTGCATGGTACAAGATTTACATTTAAGCCAATGGGCACTAAAACCTGCTATATTCAGTTTTGTATTTCCCACTAGCTGTAACTCCAATTTGTAAAATCAAAATGGAAATTGTATTCTGAACACTTTTATTTTAGCAGATTTAAATATAGTCATATAAATAAAACTATTAGATAACACAGAAGAAGAGGTTTGAAGAGTAATATGTCGGAGAGAGTGAGGCTGTATGGTAATTGTCAGAGAGAAAAGATTCTCGAGCCGATGCTGGGATGTTCCTGAAATATGAAACGATAACAGGGAGATGGAGATGAGTAGAAGTTTCGTATGAGCCTGAAAACCCAAATTAGAAAACAGCTGGAAACAGGTTCCAAGTGGGCTACTTTCATGGCAATCTGCAGACCTTGCAGCAGCTGTAGGAGTCTGTTACAGCAACATATGTGCACGGACTTTATTATGTAGTAAGTATAGTAAGACCTTTTTTTTCTTTTTTTTTAATCTTTGGCGATGTTATTAACTGTTCTCTCATATGTGAGAGGGCAGACTGAGTCCATCCTTTTGCATATTTTCTGACTTGTTTGGACTGCCGAGGTGTGAATGACGTTTAAATGTGATTTGAAATTTGATACACGACGACCGTGGGGTCACTGGCGGTGATGAGGAGGAAGAGCTGTTCTGATGTAGACTTGAACTGTGTACTCAGCAAAATGGCTGTTTGGAATACAAAGAAAGTTCAATAAAACGGTGCTGTATCAAAACCGAGCACCAAGAGGTTTTGCTAGGGGAGAGAGAAAACCTGGTTTCTCTTAGGGCTGTGTCCTGCAACCCGCGTCTCGGCCGCTGTGTCCTGCCAGCCCCTCCTTGTTGTCTCCCCACTGCGGGTTACTGCCTACCTGCCTCCCCGGCTGGGAAACCGGCCGTGCCTCGTGGATGCCGGCGTCCTGTCCTTCTGGCTGGGTTTCCAGGCAGGGCTTGAATTACCACTGCTGTCCTCGGAAGGGAGGAGAAGGATGGGTAATGGGAAACAGAACATTAGTTTGGGTCTTTCTTCTCTGCCGGACATGAGCACTGTAGAAATGTCACATACTGGGGAGGTAAACTGATCTTTCCGTTAGACTTTGAGACATCAACGTTTTCTAAAAGCTACTGGGGGAGTGGGGGCAGGTGTGGACAGACAGTGCTTGTGGATGTCAGGACTGCTGAGGCATCATCCTATCTCTGGTTTTGGTGTGGATTCCAATATTCAGTTTTATTATAGTGCTATAGCATTTGTAATTTTGAAGAAATTTTTTTGATAGAACAGAAAATAAAGCAAGCTGATGTCCACAGTAATGCTAGAATCTACAGATATTAGTTAGGTGATTTAAATTTTATAGTGAAATGACATGAGGTACTGGAAGTAGAGGGAAGCGTAGCGGGCCCCTATTGATTGACTTCAGCAGCTCACTTAGTCTTGGCCTTTTGGCATCCAAGGCAAAATTAAAATTCGATTCACAGAAATCCTCCTTCAAAATGAATTAATCTGAAGGGTAACCAGGACATCCACACATGAAGCTATGCAGAAATGGATACCAGAGTGTAAATTTTTGCTATCCTGTAATCCAGGTTAACATTCAAGAATAGGCAAGTGCTATTAAATAAGATTTAACAGCCTATCGAAGTTTAGAACTTAAAAATCTGTGAAATAAATGTTCCTAGTGACTAGTAATACATACCTGTAACAAAGTATTTGTTGTTGGAGCCTCCGTGGTAAGAATGGATGTAGAAACGTATCCCAAAGAATCTCTGAATAATCTCATTAGTAATGTTTTCATTACTGTGCCTTTATCTCTGCGTTTTTCCATATGACTGCTAAAACAGTGTTGAAGTGTTCTTCCAAGATAACTTTTATGAGACAATGTAAGCATTTTGATATATTCAGATAACTTTTTAATCAAACTTGGAAGTGTTCCCATTTCATATTGGCAGATTAACTTCTCAATAGTTCCACGGAACTATGATATATGCTTTTTTTTTTTTTACTATTCTTCTATAAAAGTAAAATGTAAGGATGTAATTTAATGAGGATCGAGTAAAACTCTAAATGTAGTTCAGGGTCTACTGCCTAAATTCGTACATCTTTATTTCTTCAGAATTTACTTCTCTTATTAAACTAATGCTGCAGTTTTATTGTTTAAACAGAGTCGTGACATGGGTGGTCAAAACCAGGGATGAGCGGAATGATGTGTGACCATCCAATATTAACCATTATGAAAAACAGTGAAACATATCTACAGTGGAAAAGGGGAGAGAAAGGCTATTAAAAAGTGGTCGTGGTTCAAAGGCAAATCACAGGCAGTTTAAAAGTGATCAGTGCAAGTGGGGGCCTGTTTTAAAAGACCGTCCAGGTAACCACTTCTTAGGCATATGTAAGACGAATACTAAAGCAAGTAAGGCAGTGGTTGTCTTGTAAGGCTTCATGAATGCCTCAGTTTTTCATATGCTTATGATATTAAAATATTTTAACTGGAAACAACATAATCTTTATAGGTATACTCTTCTCTCATAAAAATGCTTATTGTGACTGCTTTATTAATTAACTGGGCCTATGGCACCTTTGGGGTACACTCCCTAACGTTGTAGTCTATTTAACCGCAGATGGAGGAGGCCTTTACAAAAGAAAGAGTGAGTTAGTGTCAATATGTGATGATGTTGAAGCTCAACTTTGTCTCAGCTGACAGCAGGATGAAATTCAGTTTTTCCACTGTATTTGTTGCATCCTCCCTTTCCTATACCCAGCTTTCTTTTTCAGCAATATGATTTTAGAAGCTTTTAGAAATAATGGCTACATTCGCATCAAATTGTGAATTCAAAGGTTGATAGAAACTGCTCTCTGGGCTTACTTCTGAATCTCAGGAAAATCCAACCGCTGTGAGATAATGCTTTGTATGCTGTGAGATATATCATCCTTTTGATGGGGAACAAACAATAGATCCCGGTAGTGCATGACTGCTAAAACATTACTGAGCTAGCAAAATTCATACTCTAATATCCTGGGCTTGACTTCAGCATTTTCATTTGTTGAAACCTATAGCTCAGGTAGCCATTTCTGCTGCATGATTGATGCTGTGGCTGTGTGGTTACATTGGATTTCCTCTCTAAAACTATACGTTTTTAAGAAACAGAAAGACTTTCCCATAGTTGGTAGTTAGTCAAACAAAATATGTGTATATGTACCTATTTTATGTACTGTTTTCTTACTGTGTACTATACCTGTACAAGTTCCCATTAAGAGGGTAATGATTTCTGGCACTTCTTTTGGCTGGGAAGCATAACTCATTAGCCTAAACGTAAGCTATGTTTAAGCAGATTTCTTTTTCCTCGGAAGAGGACAGTGTTCTTTCTGCTGTGGTGCTTTTGCCAACAGCTCTGGCCAGGTGCTGTGTTTTCTGTCTCAGAGGCAGCAGTCCCCTGGGAAGGAGTTTTGGGCTGGTATACGCTTGGCTCAGTCACCAGGCCACCTTGCGTAGCCATCCCCAGCCCCTTGTTCCAAGCAGCCGAAGAGCCTGATTTACCTGGACTCTGACTACATCAGCAGGACCCAGTCCGATTTCTGCACTGTGGAGGCTCTGGCAAAACAAAGCACCTGGGAAGCCTTTCCTGAAGCTCCTGGACACTCGCAACTCAAGAGTAGTCCTTTTCTTAAACTCGGAGATACGCACCTTTAGGTAAAAGAGTAAGCTTATGGAGTAAAGGTTAAAGCACGGACTCCTACCCAGATAGTTACTTGTATTTTAATTTTTTTCTTAATGCTTAGGAATTGTCAGCCCAGCCAACTTCCTCTTCTGGTTACAGAAGGATTGCTTCTCTCCGTTCCTGAATACTTCAAGGCATTAGCTGACAACTGTTCCCTCCTCTTGTTACTTGGACTTAAACGGATTAGTTTCCTTTGACCTTACTGTTTATGAAGGCGGCTTTTCTTTTTTTTTTTTTTTTTTTTTTCTTTCTTTTTTCTTTCCATTTTCCCCCCTTCTTTTTTATTTCTGGGAGAAGTGGATCCTACCTGGATTTGGGGATCATTCCACATATTTCTCAAATTAATGCTTCTGTTAAGATTTCTTTGCAGACTTTCACTATTTCAGTGTACACACAAGCCTCCTCTAACTCTGTACTACTTATCACACAGGCAGTCTGAGGACCATGAGTATTTAGAAAAAAACATTAAATAGAAGTTCCACAACAAAAGTGTCTGTGTGGCTAAAACCTTTTCATGTATCATGCATACACATTACCAAGACGAGAGGACACTGTTGCTTTAAAATTAAATACTGGCTTGTAGCAGAATAAACAAAATCCCATGGTCATTACCTGGAAAATGCAGTAATTGGGAATGAATGCATTGTGTGAGATAAATAACGCAAAGGCATCTTAAACACGTCTGCTGTTACATTAGGGTATTGTGCTAGAAGGTTTTTGAAAAGACAGGGCACACAACTTTTCATGGCTACACTTTGTACTTCAGGTGAGTCTAATGCAACTCGGAGAGAAACTGGTGACACTAGACTAATAGCAGTGTTTAGCCCGTAATACTCTGTACTTAATAATGACGCTGTGCCTAACGTTTTCAGAAGAAGGGTAAAAACAATTCACTCCACAGGAGGTCTTACGGGTTTGTTTCCTGTTTTCTGAAAATGAATATTCAGACTAAGACAAATCAGGGAGTATAATGAAACAAGAGAAGCATCTAATGTAAATTACTTCCAGCAAAAGATCACTCTATGTCATAAAATAGCAGCTGCAGACAGCGGGTTCTTGAAAAAGTAACGGTGGTATAATACAAGGACTCTGAAATTACAGCAGGTTGATGCATCTGTATAATCCAAACAGCGGCAAATTTAGAGCAAACACCTTCTGTAAAGTGAGACTTGTATCTAGAGCTAATTCTTGTCTGGTAGATCTTCTTCCAATTGTCTTAGGTGGAAATTAAGGCTGCAACTGGGACTGATCTTCGTTTTGTCAGGTGGGAATGCCAAGGTGTCCAGCTCCCATTATTAACTCAATGTTATCAGGAAAGCCAAGAGATGACTCAATATTTACTTATTATTACAATCCCAACAGAAACATAACCCACTTTGCCTCTACTTGATAATCTAGATTCAAGTAAAACAAACTTGTAAAGTATATCAACGCCTGGTGAATAAATAGGGCTCAAACATATGTTCTGCATGTGCAGTGATAGAACGGCAGCACTCGATTGCCTTTCCATTTGTGATTTGTCCATACTGATGACAAACTTTTTTAGCTGAGTGCACTGCTTATCGTGCAGATTCCTGTCAGTGTGAATTTGATTCATTTTACCTTATTGCACCAAAGATTAAATCATGTCATTTCTATCTGTGGCTACATGTGGTTGATTTGTGGTGTATGTCTAACTGGTGAATACATAACATAAGATTGATTACGATAGTGTTTCTGAGAGTGTAATGATAACTTCTTATGGCTTTCAACTCTCTCATTGTGCTGGTGTCACGCTGTTCTGAAATGAAAGGGAGTTTGGGATCTCATGTTATACGTGTCATACTATGCAGGAAAAGAAGGTAGGGAGAGCAGCAATATTCAAAAGAACTGGGGGGAAATCATTTATTCATTATATTTGTCGGTAATGTAAAAACTGTCAAAGTATACAGATGTTTCACAACACCCTGTAGAAAAGAACATATTCAAGATAGCACAGTGAATGGAGCTTTATAATGGCTGAAAAGGAGTAAGCTGAAATCTGCATTTGAGTGTTAATGCAATGTTAAAGATACATGGGATATTTAAAAAAAATCTGAATTTTGAAAGGTCAGTTTTCATGTTGATTTTGATGAGACTGAGAAGTGTGGTGGATTTCCTGTGACCATCTTCTCAGACAAACAGTGGTTCCACTTTTAAAAAGTGGTTTGTGATTTGGGTGCCAATTTTAAAGGCATCAGAACTAATAGGATTCTTCAAAACCCGTTAGCTGTATGGCCTGTGTGGTTGTTTATATTGACAAAATAGCCCACTGATACTCTTAAAGCTGCTTAAAGCCTGTGTCAGCCAGCATTCAGAATCTAAGCAGACAAAAGAACTACAGAGCAGGCGAAATGAAAACGAAAAGATACCACAGAAATTCAGCAGCAGATCTGGGAATGTCTCTAATATTTTGGGTGCCTTAATTCCTCCTCTTCAGAAGCAATGAAATATCTGGCATCCCTGACTTCTCCTTGGCTATGTTATCTATTTTTTTTGTTTGTATGTATGTATTCTGAATAATCTGACCAAAACAGAAAAAAGTGTTATGCAAGTGTGGAATTTGCCTGCAGTCTGAGTCATGGGGAAAAAAAGACAGTGCTTGCTCCTGGGGAAGTGAGTCGTTTGATGTCCTTCATCTCAGAACCCACTGGGCTAAAGATGGATGCTCTGTATCAGAAGAAATCTGAAAAGCTTCTCTTTCCTTCTAGAGCTGATCAATCGCAGAAAGGTCCATAGAGGGTGTCCTGTGTAAATGGACACTAAATATCCAGGGATCTTTCTGCAGTAAGTGAAGGTCTAACAATCACTAGATGCTTTCAAAATAGTGTTTCCTATTTCGCGTCTTCACTTTTTCTTTGTTTTCTACCCAGACACTGTCTTTTTTTGGAGGACGTGCAGATTTTAGCTTGTGGCCACAGCATGTTTTATTGAAGCCACTGGATATACTTCCAAAGTGGAGGACTGACCTATCCTCCCTGCTTACATAGTGATAGCTAAAACCATGGAAGTTCCTCTCCAAAGACTGAACTAAATTGGAAGGCCAACAGCAATCCTGGCTTGCATCAGAAATCCTGTGGCCAGCAGAACTAGGGAAGTGATCATCTCCCTGTACTGGGCGCTGCTGAGGCCGCACCTCAAATCCTGTGTTCAGTTTGGGGCCCCTCACTACAAGAGGGACGTTGAGGTGCTGGAGTGTGTCCAGAGAAGGGCAGCGAAGCTGGTGGGGGGGTCTGGAGCACAAGTCCTGTGAGGAGCGGCTGAGGGAACTGGGGTTGTTTAGCCTGGAGAAAAGGAGG
>JAVKLA010000061.1:5210630-5293798 GCA_034782735.1 Sagittarius serpentarius
TTTATTGAACTGTCCTTGTCTCGACCCACGAGCCTTTTGTCATGTTTTCTCTCCCCTGTCCAATCGAGGAGGGGGAGCGATAGAGCGGCTTTGGTGGGCACCTGGCACTCGGCCGGGGTCAACCCATCACACCCTTCTCTGAACAAGGCAGTGAACGATTATTGCACGGATTTGGTAGAGGACAGCCATTTCGTCTCTTATTCTAGCAGTGCCTACAGGCCTAGGGTGGGACCAAGGTCCCTCTGGTGCAGTGCTACACAAAGAGCAAGTGGTTACTACAGCCCTGAAGAGCTTCCACACCGATGGCTTTCCATCTGATGTTTTGAAGCGTGGTAAATGTCTTAACAAACTTTCTTAGACACCTTTTGAGAGTTTAATGCTGTTTTTCATTTCATTTTCATTTCACTGGCTTCGAAAGAAAGAAATTATTTTTTTTTCCTGTCTAACTTCTAAGAGTTTACTGAACTTTAGCACCAAGTGCTCTTAATTCTAGTAGAATTGTTTTCTAGGGTTGTACTGCATGTAGATCTATGTATGTGCACAAACACTTCCAGAGTTATTATGGAATACTTTGTCAGCAGATATCAGTCACTAGTTGTACATATAAAATAAAGGGATAACAAATACTTAAAGGCATTCTAATACACCCTTCTATCTGCCACGTCAGAGAGTGATCATTGCAAATGGGATTATGCAGCAATATAACAAATGTCTTTTGGTTTCTATCCTCCAGCTGTAATCAAATAGAAAGAAAGCAGGAAAAACATTCTCTCATGCATATGTTTTTTTCCGTATATCCTTTTTCTGTGATTGCTGTTTCACTTTTTTAATGCATTTTTTTCTTAAGCAAAGGATGAAAAATGTGTATGCTTTCTTGAAAGGATGTTTAATATGATGGAATTTGGCATTCTCTTATGTCAGTGTTTCCTGCAGTTCTGCAGTTATGCATTAAGGAGGTAAACTTAGATCTATGAGATAACTCTTGTTTTGACAGCCTCTAAACTTATCCATGCATTTTACATTGAACCATTTGTTGGGATATCTGAGGTAAGTATTAAAAAAGGAAATTCCAGTGGCCTGACTTACGCTGAGTCTGAACTATCTTTGGCAATCTTCTACGCTTGCTGCAGTTAGCTTTGTCCTTATTGTTACTGCAGAAGTTTAGATGCATTAATTTGGGTAGAAAGCCACAAAATAACTTTGGGGGTTCTTTCCCTTTTATTCATTCCTTTTGCAGTCACATGTCTTCACTTCCATTAATAAATGTCTTCTTTGGGAAAGGTTTCCCAGGCCATTTATGTCAGGGAACGAAGCTCTCCTGCCAGCACAAACAAGAGGTTCTGTGTGAGACACTGGTTCTGTGCTATAGCCAGTACCTGAGGGCAGGTTGTAACTGGTTAAAAACAACGTAGCTGCCCACTCCTTTGGTGTCAGACTGGATTCCCCTTCACACTGATTATAAGCTCAGCAAAACACTGGAGCAGGTCACTGACATCCAGAGAAGATAAGCTTACATCTCCAAAATGGCTGTTCTGGAGCCACAGGAGCAAAGCGCTGTGAAGACGCTTGCATTGTGCAGGACGCAGCCTTTGAGCGGAGAGCTTTATTTCCCAGGCTGTCAATTCAAGCGTTTTACACCAACACTAAATTTTAAATGAAAGTCTCCTTCCAGCAATGTATAGCAGATAAGCACAGCTGTACAGCCTGGTGTTACCACCAATCCGTCTGCAGTGCGTGCTGCAGACCAGTTGTTCATTTAGAGGAGAGTGTGAAGGGTAGCCTTTGAGAGAGTTCGCAGCTTGGGATTTGGGGAAGGGAAGAGGAGGAATGTCCCAGCTGTCTTTTCTGGGCTCTTTGTTGACAAAGGCTACGCGTGGTCTTAGGGGAACACCTCTGATGGGTGGGGGGAGGAGGAAGGGCTGAAAGAAAACTTCAAGGTTTGTCGGATATTTTAAGATTCACTATCAGTTTCCGTTTTTCTGCCTTTTGGAGTCAAGAGGATGGCACAAGAATTGAATACCTGCTCTCTTCCAGTGCTTCTGCTTTATCAGTTGCTGTACCAAGGCATGAAAATTCCTGTGACGACGTTACCGTTTTGCTAATGGTTCATGCCCTAGTGGATACCCTCCATTGCCCTAAAATATGCAATCATTTAATTGTCATTGCAATCCTATTATATTGCCATTATGGAACGTCTGGTGGGGAAAGCTATGAACATGTTATTAGTGCTGAAAGGGACAATTTACTGAATCTCGCTAAATGCCATCACTTCTCAAAAATGAATCAAAATTACTTTATTATGCATGTCTTACTTTAATATTCTGCTCAGATAATGATTGGGAGCCATTGATCATTTTCTGAGTTGAGATTCTTTGCACAATTTTTAGTTTGTTGCAACAGCAGGAATGCTAAAAACTTCTTGACCAGGCTTCTTCCTGCATTCCCCCCCTCCCCCGGCCCCCCTCTTTATTTAAAAAAAAAAAAAAGGGAGCTCTTGTTGAACTGGAATTGTGAGTATGGATTTTGAAGCCCTTTGTGTTTAGTGACCTGAGTAGCAAGTGTCATGTTCCTGTTCATAAGTTCTATATGAGTGAATCCAGTCTCAGCTTCCTCTTGGCACTGTCACCAATTTTTTTGTTTTGTTTTGTTTTGGCTCCTCTTTCCTTGCTTTATTTTCTGTTAGCTGTTTTGTAAACTCTTCAGAGCATAGAATACACCTCGGTGAGTATTTGAAATAACATGGTACTATGCTCTGTACAACCTCACTTGAGGTCTCCATTTACAACCAAAGTACAAATAATTAACTTCCCACGTGTGACTCTTGCACTTGACGAGGGCTGGTTGCATTTGAAGCACAGGCAGCACATTCTCACTGTGGGAGAATGTGCTTATCAAGTGAACTTAAAATTATGGGCTATTCCCAGAGATGGTTTGGGGGATTGGTGAAGTTGAACTACTTATTGATGCTAGAAATTGCATTTCCTTCCATGGATGGCAAGTAAGGCTGAATGGATTATTCCCTCACCTTTGAAATTACCATTCAAAGGGCTATGGGGAATCCAAAAGAAAATGTCTTTGTGGAACACTATGGAGACCAACAGGGCCTTCTCCGATGTATTATAAATGCTGGAGAAAAAGCTATTTTAACCGTTACGAAAGAAACTGTCATAGAAATCCTTTAATATCTTTTATAGTTCAATGTCTTTGTAAGTGCACATAAAACAAACTAAAGAGTATTACATGCAAATTGTGTTTAATAATTTGAGCTTGAGGGGCATGAAAAATCTTAAGGTGTGATAACTGAGAAATGTCTCAGGATTAAGAATGCAGATGTATGCTTATGCTGCATGTCTCCAAGCAGAGCAACAATAGTTTGTTGTGACTTCTTCCTCTTTTTCATGCATGTGGTATGTTTAGCTATATCATATAGATTCTGCAAATATATTTTTTTTGTTCTAAATTTCTTCATGGTAATTTCAAATTTGTAGTTCTGGGCCAGCTGACACAACACAAATAGAATTATTACTATACAACTTAGTTTGGAAAAGGGTTTTTGAAAAGCAGTTTTGAATTGGCTTGTGGCAATTCTCTTGTACATAAACTCATTTTAACCGCATAAAACCTACTATATTGCATCTAGAAACTGCAGTGAATGTGCATTCAGATGTTATGAATAACTGCAGTTAAGTAGAAATGAAACTGAAATAAATCTGAATTTTATTTGCACTTTCCCTTCATTTTAATGCCACTCAAGCTGCTGCTACCTTTTTTTCTCAGAGTAACATAGCTGTTAAGGATAAAGAGTGCGTATGTGTTTATCTGTGAAATACTGAAGTACTGTTGGCCTACATGTAACATGGTTTATAACCACAGAGGCTATGCAATAAAATTTTGAATGCTGGACGTTATTTTAAAGCTGTTTGTTCCTGTCATGGAAATGCATTACAACTAATACAAGATATGCAGAGAAACGTGAATAACCACTTCAAAATTTAAGATTTCTGTGAATGATAAGTGATACTTACGCCTTGGCAATCAAGATGCTGTTAAAAGATAATGGGGATGGGGATGCACACAAGGACTTTTTTCTACAGATACTAATTGGTTTCTTGCATTGTGCTTGCGGCGTGCCAGAATGCTTGGCTTCAGGCTGTGACAATAAATGGTCCACCCAGTGAAACCATGTGAATGACCATAATCCCTCTGGTCTGCATCAACATCTGACTTGGAGGACCACAGGTAACTGTGGGGAGAAATTTCAAAAGCGCTTGAAAGATTTAGTCAGCTTTGTCTCATTTTTGAACATGACTCACCTGCTTAGGAATCTCAGTCCACAGAAAGTTAATGTGTTTTCTCTGCCAATGCAGTCAACAGCTTTTGAAAATTTTACCATCAAAATTGTGGGTTAGTGAAGATTTTCTCGATTTATCAGGCTGTGATGGCTTTTATTGTTTTCCCTGCTGTTCTTGTTTTGTGTTGCCAACTCATTCATATCTAAACTTTTGGACCGTTTCTCTTCTGTCAACTCTCAACTTTTGTCGTATACCATCATGCACAGTTACCATCAAAGTGTAATTGGAAATGCTAAAAAAAGGTAGTATGAGCCTGTGCGTTGCCTGCCTGGCTTCTGCTAGCGACTAATGATAAACCCCTCTGTCCTGAACATACTGACATGCTGACAAAAAAGCCCAAATTCTGAACGCCAAGACTCTTAGCAAAGCCATCGTGCATCTGAGCAGTCTGATCATGCTGCCCCTCCACGGTGCTGACGCCCACCCGAGGAAGCGTGACACAGCCATCGTACAGCGCTGGTCATGATGACCATGCCTCGCTAATCCCTGCCTGGTGCCTGGGATCACTCTGCAGAAGGTGCACGCTACTTCCCCAGGCTGGGTGTCGTCTGATCAGCCCTGGCCTTGTGCCAGCCTACGCAAGGATTGCCTCCGCTCTGATAAAATCAGGAAGGGAGGCCACCCTGCCTGTGCTGTAGGACTCCTGAGAAAGCATGAGATGTGGGGAAGGTAGGAATAGCTTGGGGCCTCTGTGTTAAGCTGTGAAACTTGGTGCCTTTGGGAAACGCGTTAGAAGTCTTGGCACCCAAAAGAGGTGGTAGTTGTCCCTGCCATGGTGACAGAGTTGGTTTTGCAGCACTTCTGAGTGTGCCGGGAGGCCAAGTTGTTGCAGCTGCAAAGTGGATTTGGTCTTGCTGGCTTTACTTTCAGGGTTCAGAGCTCGGTCAACAGCTGGTTTTGCACCAGCTTCTGGGCTCTCCTTCTCTGAGATCTCACCGATATTAGTATTGCATGCATAACAGTTGCAACCTTATTATTATTGAGACTATGTTTCTGTAATAGTATTCTTTTTTTTAATGATTAAATCTGGATTAATAATGATTCTTTGATTAGACTGTTAATATTTCAGTTACAGAACTAGCAAATAATTGGCTGGACATATAAGGTGCATTTCTTTTTGCCTGTAACAAGATTTTGAGCATAACTCCTCTGATCTCTTTTGAGTTTACAGTGGCACAACTAAGAAAAAAAAAAGCAAAGCATTGAGTAGTCTGCTGGCATGGAGACCAACCAGATTCAGGAGGCATCCCACAGTGCAATGCTCCTCCTCCTTTTCTTTCCTTAACTTTTAACTTGTTTTATCATGTCCACCCCCCTTTTCCCTTCTTGAAATAGTTATCTAAATGACTGAGAATTACTATAGCCTGGAAAATTTTTAATTCATGCCCTAATTAATGAACGTAATGTACACCTGTGGTGATAATACCTTTATTAGCATTGAAACTGTAGACATCAAAGCATTGTATCGGGCAAACCCATCTATTTCTAATTTAATGGAATCACAATTAAAGTGTATTTTGTTGGACTGAAATCACATCGTAACTGGAGTTCTGCATGGTGAGCAGAAATCCTTCCATCCTAAATTGAAGATTAATAACATAGTAGGCTTTTATGTTCAGTGTGGTAACTGAAGCATTAGGTTGCAATACAAGTTTAACATCAGCAAACGTTTTATGAATTCACTCTTTTAAAAGCTGACAAGTGTCTTAAGAGGTAAATGCATTAACATTATTTTTGCTTTATAAATAAGGTTGAAACAGTGTTCTTACCTTAATGCGAACACTTTCAATAAAGAGAAAATGCTGCAGCTTTCAGAGCAATAATCCATTTCTTGTGTGGATAAACTGAGGCTGAAGGCAAAGTAGTTTATCTCTATCTATATTGTAACCACATTACCTTTTGCCTTTTAAAACTGAAACTCTTCCTATTAGACTACAAGCAATGCTGAGGTTTCTTTCCTGCAGCTTCTTTTGTTTCTTTTCCAAATTCCTCTCCTGTTAATCCTATTTTATAATAATTTGTTAAAGAATTTTGGTTTCTTTTTGTTTCCTCATCTCTCCAAAGCGGGAAGTTTGTTCTTACTGAAAAAAATATGTTGGAGATTTATTGTATAAAGTCTGGATGTGCTTACTTTGGCAAAATTCTCCATCATCTCATTGTTCTTTTTAAGAACCATGAAGAAAACTGGTCTTGTTCAATATTGCCTGTTCAAGCAATGTCTTGTAGGCATGACAACAAGAATATGTTGTTGGGGAGTTGAATGCAGCTGGTTTTGGAACTCATCCATCTCTTGAGACAGGGGTGGAGGAGCGAGGGAAAGGTAACAATAAATTCGTTATAAGACAAATATAAGATGAACATTCCCACGAGAAGGATAGCAGCCGCTTGGGGGGAGGGGGCGGGGAAGAAAAAAGAAAAAAAGAGAAAAAGAAATCCTTAGTACAAAGGGCTTGATTTTCATATTCTCTGGGTCACGTTAATATTTCTCTTCTGTTAGGAAGGATGAAGGGAGCAATAATGGTGTTGTCCCACTCTTCAACCTTTTTTTCCTTTTCTCCTCCATGGATTCTTAGATTTATTTTCATCTTGGAAAAGCTGCAGTTTATTCGTGCAGTAGGTTGGCTTTTATAGTTATAAAATTTAGGAGAGAGTGATATCCTTCCCATACAACTTCCAGAGTGCTTTCTAAAACCTTTATTGCCGTAGTCTTTCAAATTCAGTAAGAATCCTTGACCTTTACTTGCTCCATTATTTTAGAGATGTTGCATCATTTTGATTCCCCTGTAATCCCACATCATCACGGCAAAATATCTTTCCTTATGGAAATGGTACAGCTGCATCAGATAAACAAGTCTTCCACAATTTAGTCATCACTGTAAATGCTATAGAGGAAGACAAAGAATCTGACTCTACTCGCATAGAGAAGTAACTACTACTGCATTGCAGAACAGGTACAATTTAAATGGACGGAAGATACCTAGAATGGAAATGAAGTATATTCCTAATGTATCGTGATTGCCTATACAAAAACTTCTATGTTTAAAAAAAAAAAAAAGGAAAGAGAAAGTGAAAAGCATTTCTTTGAAAATGTGAAAATGAACCTGTCCTTGTTCTTCAAATTTTACAAAGAATTATTTTCACTCTATTCTAATTTGGGGCTTGAATTAACAATCTAGAAACTCTTGGTCTGGCTGCCAGAAACAGTGGGTTCTTCCTAATCCTTTTACATCTGCAAATATTACCGTTGTCTCTCCAGAGTATTTAAGTATCTTTGGTAGATATATTCCACAGATATGTTTATATATATATATATATTTATATGCACGTTTGCTCACAGAACTTCTGTGGAATGGGAGAAACCTCTTATTCCTGAGTTACTAACTGGGATTAAACACGGAAGATATAGAAGACACTCATGAATGGCAAAAGCATATTTGTAGTGCATTTCTGTAAACTCTAACCAGCTTCACCGTATGGGCACAGGAGTGATTGTGAAGAGTTGCTGCTTGTTGAAGCTAATGACATTGTGTGTTCTCACGTTTGTGCTGATAACATTAAACAATGCCAGAAGTACCCAGCAAGCCACATTAATGCTTTTCATTTACAAATTTATTAAAGTAAGGATGTGCAACACTTCCAGTTACCTTGCAAGTATGAAGGGACATAATCTTACCGGAATATATTTGAGCCTCTGACGAAAAAAATTCTAAAACACACATAAAGGACACCATAAGTCCAAATAATGTATGAAAGTCCCAGCAGTGGAGTTCCTTGAAGAAAATTAAGAAAAATGTTGGGAGGAATATTTAGAGTTTACAGTTTTACACTGATCAACAGCTCTGTGTTCATTAACTGGCACATCCCTTCTAATTTGTGATTTCATTTGTACTGTGTCAACAGCTTTTAGTAGTGCCTCTCCACATTCTGCTTATTTTAAAACATAGTTTCTGTAATCAAAAGGAAAACTGGGAGCAAAATCAGCATTTCAAAACCTGTAGTCATACCAGTTACGACATGCTCTGCTGCTACCTAGTTGAGTTTTGTTGGTTGATCCTGTGAGTTGTCGAGGTTTTTTGAGCAAGTCTTTTCACATCTGAGGATAACTGGTTAGTATTTTCAGTGAATCACTACAGATTTTGTGACATCTTAAAAGCATTCAAGAATTGACCTTTTTTTCCTTTATACTGTATTATCAAAGCAATCTTTCATATTTTCTGATGTGATTAAAAACATGTCTGCTGTGATTTATACAGACAAAGTTGGCAGTCTCTCCCTATTTACTTGAACTGGAAGGTATCTATCAAATTTGTGCCTGTCCCAATGAATATGTTATCTGCAAGAGCAGATAGTGTGTTAGTGGATCAGACATAGATGAAGGTGTTGCTGTTGTGTGTGTGCTAGGTATGATTTAGAGTTTAAGCTGTCTTCCCCTATTTAATTTAATTTGCTTTTTTCATTTTAGTTATGTGTTTTGTAGCTCGCAACATTTGTAATTTTTGTTACGTACTTTACCAAGAAAGAAGCTTACACAATGCCAGAAAATATTTCCCGTACAACTCAGCAATTTTTCTCTTCACGGTACAAATTATTTTCCATTTGTTACATTTTTTTTTTCCAGCCAACTGCTATTTTAAAAGATTTTAGAGCATTCCAACATGCCTCGTAACTTTGCGTGACCTCAGTCATCCCAAGTGCGCTTGTAATAGGCGTCCAAGCCAACTCCAGACATTGGCCTCCTTTCCTGCTTGTCCCAAACTTTGCTTCTGTTCCATCAGCAGCTTAAGTCCTGTGAAATCGGGCCCTACCGTTGTCAGTTGGACCCACTGTTTCTCAACAAATTTAAAAAGTATAATTAGCCTGACTGACTATTAGGTTTGCTGTCTTCCCCTTAGTGCTCACTCCTTTGCTGGGTTCATCTGTAAGAAGTCAGAGTTTGTTTATTACAGAAACTCACAGATAAACGGAAGAAGAAATCGTGAAGAGACGTTCATGTTCTGTATTCCTTAAAAGAGGAATGTCCTTAAATTATAAAGAATTACAAAGAACTTTTGCTATTAGCATTAATTTCATTAAGCTCTCGGTCTCTTTAACTAGGAGAAGCAGCAGAGGTGTCACCTGGAAGTGGGAGGGAGGGCGCGATCTAAACCCACCTTTGGCTGTTTGATGTTTTGTAAGTTTGCAGGAGTTAATATAGACCTTCTTGTTAAGGCAGCTTCTGATTTGGTGCTATAGTAAAGGAAGAGGAACAATTTATGCCGTTGCCCCCCCGCATGCTTTTCTGTGAAGCATCCTCTAGAAATGGCCGGCAGTCATTTATGTATTGTGGGATCTTTCCGAAAGAAAAACAGCATGTAAAAAAAAAAAAAAAGTAAGATTAGAACAAAAAGCATTTGGTTGTATAGTTAGCTGAAGTATCATCAGATAGAAAAGTTTGAGATTTTAGGAACCCTCAAAAAAGAATTAAAATCAAGCGGGAGGGACTGGAAGCAGCTGTGTGTGTAATGTAGCAGTTCATACAGCTCTGCAGCTATCAAAATAGTTCTGTATAGACTTGGTTAAAAATTTTGGTTAGTCTTCATTACAGCCATCTACTATAATGCTCCTTATTCTTTCCTGCCGCACTATCAATAAAAAGGGAGCCTCAGAGCACTGCCGTAGTGTGCATCTTTGTAGACTTTTACAGTTCCTGATGAAAAGACAAGCTTTTACAGATGTAGAGTGAATGAGAAGCTGAGCTGTTTCCTCAAAGCACAGCCTCTGCTTAATGGCATTTTTCACTACAGCACTGTTATTGAAATTTGTGTGGGTGATGTCAGTTTGATAGGCTCAGCACTTTTAGGGGACATTGACAGAAACTAAATTGGAAAAATGCAACAAATGTTAGGCTTTAGCAGAATATCGACTTAATATAGATTGAACAGGGGAGAAAAATATTGCGTGGTGTGCAACTTGAACTTCACATTGTCTCATTAAAGACTCTGCAATGGATAACACTGTCTGCCTGTTTTGCCCTCAGCTGTAGACCTAGCAGATCATTCATGTAAGGAGTAATAATATACCACTCCATGGCACTTCGCTAGAACTGCCACAAGGTATTTTGAAAATCTGGTTTTATTACTTACAAAAATCTACACTCCATTTATTTCTGTATAACTGTTTTTTTGCTCCCTCCCCACTTTCTTTTCCCTGGCCCCACATCTATTTCTTATTCATTTGTTTGACCCAAATTTCTTTCTTATGTACAGGAGTCAGTCACGTATCCCTTGGAACCCTGAAGTCCCCAAACCTGGGTATATAATGAGATGCATTTTCCTTTTTTCCCCTTTTAATGGTGCACCTAAGAAAAATCAGAAGAAATATTAGTTTCTATCAATGGGAAAATTTTGCCTGCTGTCTAGATTAAACTGATTAACTGAAACATTGAAAACTGGGACAATCAACTTCGACTTTCACAAGAAAAAGCACTAAGTCTCACAGAATAAGGACAACATTCACTTTTGATTTTCAATCTTTACATGTTTTACAATATTAACTATGAGTATCTGGTTTAGAACTGTATAGGCCATGGGTTGAGAGAATGTTACTTCCATCACCAATGTGAATGCAAAGCAGTTTAATCTGGTATTAGCCAAAACACCTGTTAACGAAATAAGAACAAACGTGGCTTTGCCAGACTGAGGCGTGACCAGCGATAAGATGGCCGAGCCGGCGGCATGTTGTGCTTGGCTGCCATGACTGCGGGTGATAAAGGAGGTAGTGAAGAGCAACCCCTTGGCAATTAGTTTGCTGGGGGGTTTGTTGGCTTCATTCCCCGCCCCTCCCCCCCCCAAACAAATTGTTTAATATAATCCTATTGTTTACTCACCAGAGAATAAAGTAGATGGTATTTGTCAACTGTGCAAAAAATAAGTTTTTATTAGGAGGTACTTGTTATGTATTTGTGGACTGCATCCCACAATAGACACTGACCGTGACTGTGTAATACTGATATTTAGTGCTTTCCGTTTTCTAAATAATAATTGTCCACAGTTCATTATTTACATTGAGAATGTGCCAAAAGCGCTTTTTTTTAAGAAAAAAGATCATAATATGAGTTTGTGCAATAGCCTCTGGAATACTGAGTTTTGCACCTTCAATGTGAGAAAAGCTATTTGTCTACTTTTAGAAAGTATATAGGTTTGACCCTTCAGGACCAAAATGTAACGTGAATATTAAATTCCACAAAACCAGAGCAAAGAATATTATTAATATTTCTCCAGCTTGTATTCTTTTCATGACTGCAACACAAGCGCTGGATGTGGTTTTCCTGTCTTGAAACAAACACAGCAATAAGTCTATCTGGTCTGCCAAGAAAAGATGCAACATCCAAACAGTTCTTTGTACTGTCAAATGAAATGAGGCTATTTTGACTAGTGTTTAGGATATATAACATATGGCATGCTGCTGATTTTTTGCTTGTGAAGGATCATATTGGATTCACGTATCTGATGATATAATTCTAACTGCATCCTACAGAATACCAAAATGGTAACTCAGCATGTTTTTTGAACAGTGTCAGAACCATAAAAAGTTATTGTTGGCTCTGTTCCAGCACTTCCCCTTTTTTAATAAAGCTAATTTCTTGGCTTTTGACTAATCACAGTTGTCTCCACAGACAACAAAAATATGTGTTAGGCAGGTTGTTTCCTCCTTTTTTAGCAAGCCAAGCGTTTTGTGAGGTGGTTTTGTGTTTTGCTTTTCTGTCCCCTGCAACAGCCATTGACTGTGGTTTCAGTCTTCCGACCGTAACTAACCTTCAGCCTGAAACCCCTTCCAGGACAGCAGCACTCATAATCTGCTGCCAAGTACTCCTTGAGTTTTGGGGAAATAGTTTGTGACTCACTGCAGAGGAAGCATTCCAGTTGGTGCTGAAGCCTTTGATTCCAAATCACGCTGGCGTTTGAGGGGCTCAGGAGAACATCATTGCCTCGGTGCCGTAGGTCTGCTCATAGGATCTCATCATTAATCTTTCAGTACTTATCTAAAGCCACTGCTCCTGGACTTGGGCAATAAAGAGAGATCGTTGTTGTCTTACGTCTTCCATATTGTGATGCTTTATTAAGAGTCATATTTTTCTAGACCCAGCAAGGTAAACAAAAATGACGTATGTTCATTGCATCTCCTTTTCATGAATTTCAAGCTAATTTCATGTTGATCAGGCTGTCTTTCTGGGAATGTGAACGTTATGATTTAAGATGTTTAAAGCTTGGCTATGAAGCGTGGTTTCATGGTTTAGTAAACTTCAGGCTGTGCTGTATCCCTTCTTCCCCCCTGTACCTGTGGACTTCTACATCACCCTTCTGGTGGCATCACCAATTATCCGGGGAGCTTGTTCAGCTCTCTGGTGTAGCTGGGAACAAATTGTTTCATAGGATTCATTTTCAGATGGGTTGGAAAACTGAGCTGGTTGCCTGCTCATATTCATTAACCTCAAGAAAACAAACCAACCCGAGCATCAGCTGAGCTGCTGTGTATATTTTGTTGTCTGAGAGACAATAGGCACCAGCTTTATATACACAGTCTGACTTTTGAGTTGATCCAAGTCCTGTAGCTCTGAAATGCATTGTACTGCAGTCTGAAATCGCCCAGTATATTCAAACCCTGGTTTGGATAATGCACTTTTACAAAACAGAATCATCACTTAATTTAGGTGAACTTTTTTTTTTGTATGCCATTTTGAGGTACAGGGTATTACATATGGGAACATTTCACCTGTGCTCTGGTGTTAATGATTACAAAGAGTAAGTGTTTTTTTAATGTCACCTGTGTGATCCACTACACATATTGTGATCCTGTCCATCTCTTTACTTGTCTTCTTACAGAAATTTAATATTGCTGCTACAGTATTTTCCTGCAGTCTAATTTTCTGGTAACTTTCAATTTTTACAGGCTAAAAAATACCTCAGGAAAAGAGCTTGTTGATTGGTATTCTTTTTTTTTTTAGAGCTATTTTTATAACCCCTACAGTTTCTTCTCATTTTTTGGTGCTCGCTTTTTCAAAAAGAATAGCAAATCTGCTATATCTGAGGGCTGATATGCCTATTTTGCTCGTAACTTTTAGCTGCTATTTCTTTAGGAATTTCCTGATGATACATATGCTGTGTATGAACAAGATGCCCTTTCTGTATTTCCTTTTATTTCTTTCTTCCCAAAGGCTTTATGTTCCTAAAATTTTAATGTAAAAACATTTTTTTTGTTTTAAATCTGTCTGATTCTCAGATGATCCATAACTCCATTTTATTCAATCATTAAATTATAAGGTGCCACCTTGTTATTTCTGTCATTTCCTCACTGATCCACAAATGCACAACCTGAAAGCGAACTTCAATTTTAAAGTCTTCTAAAAATATTCCTTCCTGGTATCTGTTGCTACAGCTTGTGTTTGACATGAACGGCTGCTGTTACTCATTTGCTCCATTTCAAAGGGATTGCAGGAGCGGAATCCATTTTGGCTGCGTGCTGTCTGGAGGCATGTGCAGTGCAGACAGAGCAGCCCCTGGGTGCGCAAGAGCTGGCCAAATGCCAGCCTGCGGGTGCCCAAGGACTGATTTTTGAATGGATACTTAGAGGGGGAAGAAATGACACCTTTGTAACCCCACTGCTATTTTCTTGAGTAATATTAAGTTTCCCATCCTAAATCATAGGGGATTTGGGCAGGTTAAAGACATTCTAAGGGGAAAAAAGAAATTTTTACCCACATTAGACTTTTCTAAAGCGTATTCTCAAAAAAAAAAAAAAAAGCATAATGATTGATTTTTGCAGAAGCTTTCTCAAAAACAGTCCCAGGCAAAGAGAATTTCCAACTTCAAAACGTTATGCTGGAATTTTCTGGGGAACTGATGATAATTCCAATGGGATATGTGAATTTAGGCCCATGTAACAGTGTCAGGAGTCTGTAACTTCAGTTGGCTCACATGAATTATCTAATTCAGGCTAAAATGGCAACGAGCATGAGGCAGTCTGGGTTGTTAATTGTCTCTGCAGCTCAGCCCATGAGAAGACTAAGGATGAGATAGAGATAGCATGCCAAGTTAAAACACAGGCTGTGCTGTGCTTGCTGCTATTTTAAGTCAGGTTGTTTGACAACCTAAGGAGAATATTTGTTTGTTGGTTTGGGTTTTTTCCTGGTACATATTCCCCGGCATGATCTTCACACATATTGCCAAAACATTTTTTTTAAATTGTTTAAAAGGAGTGAGATATATAGAAATGAATCTGAATTAAGCAAAATTCAATTAATCAGGCAATATATTACTGACAAATTTATCTCCATTGAATATGAGGGTTGGTGATAAAGCAGACCGACTGTAATGCATTGTTTTCAGATAATCTGTACATCTTTAATCTATGCCTTTCAGTTTTGAAGCTGTAGGGGTATCGTGCCTTAAGAGTTAAGGAAGAAACAAAAGGTTGTTTAGTGGTGACAACTACGACTTGGCTAACAACTCGGGCTGTAAAAGCGAGGCCATTCCAAAAAGTAATGCAGATGTCTGTACATTTATGATGCTAGTGCTTCGTACATAAAGCCTGGAAGCTTGATGATAATGCATAAAAATAATGGTTGTCTGTGACACTTAGTATATTTTGCGGAACTTTCTATACTTAGTGACCTTTAGACAGTATAAAAATTACTGGTAGACTTTTCCTGTTTGTGCTAAAACAGGAAGATTTGCAGAATTTTTTAACGGATCTTTACTCTTTTACAGCTATAAAACAGCCATTGCAAATCTCTTATTTCTCTTTTTGACTTCTGCTTCTGATAGCTCCCTTTGCTTTTGATGTTACCTATTTCAAAACAAATCTGATAAGGGATAATGTCTGCATTAGATTTGAAGAACTGCTTTACTTGATCTGTCCTTCAGTGTCTCTGGAGAAAGGTCTAGGGACTATCCTTTCGTGATAAACACTGCCACAGGTGATCCCTTAATTTCTCAATCAATTTACTAGTACGGTGAATGTAGATGGTTTTAGCATTGCCCGGACCAAATGCAAGTCTGAGGATGTATGGACTGTGAAAAGAAACACATGCAGAAATTAAGGGAGCAAATTAACAGGATCAGTGAGGAGAGCTGGGCTCCATGGGAGCTGACTTGCCTGCCCTTGCACCGGGCCCTACCAGGTCTGGGCAGGGAGGGAGAAGCAGCCCTGCAGATGGGGAGGGAAAGAGGAGGGAAGGCTGCAGTTCCAGCAAGGCCTTTCATGTATAACTGGAGCAGGACCTCTCACTGGTATACCAACTTTAAGCTGGCGTTCATTATGCCTGTCTCATAAACATCTTGTCTCCCCGCACCACTCCAGTCGAGATCCTTCATTTACTGGCAAATAACTGCATTAGTTCTTTATATAGTTCATAATTATCTATGTATACATACTTATGTATGTTTATACACAGATATAGATATATAAAATGGATAATCATATATAATACAGAAAATCCATATCTATATAAAATATAGATATACACATATATACATATTTTTAAAAAACAATAGTTCTGGCCTCCTTTTAGCAAGGTAAGCAAAACAAATGTGTATGTCCAACATTTATTGCTGGAAAAATTACTTAAACAATTCATCACTTAATTAATGAGGTTCCTAACGCACAAGTTCTCTGATGTGTAAATCATAACTCGTAGCTTGTGCACTTATGAGCAAACTAGTTAGCTAACCAACAGTGAGGGTGCTCGTCCTTCCTCCTCCATCACAGTGCGGGTGTTCCCTCTCATGCTGGGAAGCGTGAAAGTCTCAGCAGTCCAGTTGCTGTTGGATCCGCTGCAAAAGCTTTTTGGGTAAACGTACATGTTTACACCGTCCATCTTGAAAGTTTGGTCTATATCATTTCCATGAGTTAGTGGATTCTGAAGAAATCCACTTCTTGCAGATAATCCAGCACCCTCGCACATCCATCCATGTGCCAGGATGATGGCTGGAGGGGACAGCAAGCTGCAGGTGATGGTGGCTATATAATGACCTTTAGCCCTTCCTGGCCATCGTGTCCTGCCTACGCGTTGCCCTTACATTGACCTAATGGCGCTGATCCCAGCCTACATCAGGCCTTAGCGTGAGCTGTGTGTTAGCCAGATTCTGAGCAGGAGTTCAGTGAACAATCACAACTTGGCCTTTCTTATCCTTGTTTCGAAACAAGCATGCAAGTTACTACATGTGGTTGTAAGATACCTAAGGGTTTTTCTGTAAGCCTAAATATTTATATTGTACAATTTTAGATATTTTTGAAACACTGAGGTTCACCTATAAGTAATTATCTGAGGAAGCAAATGTAACTTTGACATTTGATATCATATGGTTTTGTAACCTATTGGAGAATTTACCCTTTATCTACTCCATAATAACATTAGGAAGAATGCCTTGCCAACAGATCTAATTAAGAGGAGAGTTGGTTTATGCTGTGACGTTAGAGGGTAGAAATAGTACTGGTGTATATGGTAATTATGGTGTTGATGGCTTTTCCTAAATAAATTTGGGTCTGTGGTGAACTTTGAATATAGTCAAGCCTTATTGTTTGACAGAACTTTAAATATACACCTGTGGCATGATGGCATTCAGCTCAGATGTGACAGTGTAAAAAATATTGACTCTACTTGTAGTAATGCTGTATTGAAATGTACTTTGCACAAGAACTGTTTGAAATTAGTTCAGTTTGCTACCCCACTGTAACATATGACATTTTTCTAATTAGGGCAATGTTTAATTTACTGTCTCATGGCTTTTTGAATAAATATAAATTGTCATACTAAAGTGACAGGTGTAAAACCCTGGGTAGCTGTGTTAGAGAGGTTAATTTGCTCTTAATCAAATCAGTTCTGCTTCACTTTCTCATGGGGAGTGAGAGATAATAGGCCTGTTTAACTGGAGATTAGGCAGCCTTTTTCCTGGAATTCCCAAAGGGTTCACCTGAGACTTATTGTGTCATATTCTCTATAAAGATATTTGAATACATCAACATTTAAAGATAGATGTGCTACATCTACTTACATAGGTATTTCATTGCCCGCGTTTGGTTCAGCAGCCCTGAAAGGGAAGCTAAGACTAGAAGAGCTGTAGGAATGGGATCTGGTGGAGAGCTGCAATATACCACCCAAGAAGAGACCCATCCCTTTCCCGGGTTTGGAAAAGAAAGAGGGGCAGGTTTTGAGTTGGGTTGGTTTTTATTTTTTTCTTCTTCTTATTGAGCTGAAAAGGGAGAAAAGGTCCTCACCCCATCGTTATATTTTGCAGTGAGAAAGTTGTCAATATGCACTGTTCTGAGAGTTGATAAAAGAGGCAAGAAACATAAATGAAGGCTCCTGCCAATTTGTGGGAAGTGAGAGCAATGTAGGAATCCATGGAGGGAACGTGTAAGCATAAATAAGAAGTTTGGTTTGTAGGATCAATAGGTGGAAGCTTTGTGCCGGAAGGCCTATTGCTGCAGCCCTTGGAAAGATTTGATGAGATGAGGCAGTCCCTGGTGAGACAACGTGAGCATCCTGCCATGAGGGGTGCAGGAGGAGAGCTGTATAATGCGAAAAACACTGAAAAAAAAAACTTGGAAAGAAGAACAGGCGGAGGAAATTCTGTGTGCTAAGCGAGCAATCTAGTGTGTCGAGGAATGTCTGAGGCTATGGATGAGAGCGATGGAAGTTTTGTTTCCCTGATGCATCTGGGATAAGCGTTTGGCGTGGGATTGAGAGCAGACTGGCATCTTATTTTCATGATCTTCAGTGTAAATAGCTTCTTCGCTCACAAAATGGGAGTGGTATAAAGTAGCCTTTAGACTGCTTTAAAGTTGTGACACTTCCTTGCACGTTTGTTTTTAAGCAGTCCCATTTTGTCTTTTGCTAGCAGTATGAAAAATAAAATAACCATCCCTGCACGGGAATCTGTATGCAGAGGAGAAGCCAGAAGCACAAGCCTGGACAACGCCCTGTGCCTGGCAAGCGCAGCAGGTGAGGTTGTTACTGGCTCGTCATGTACTGCACGAAGGGATGCAACGTGAGGGAAGGTCTTTGTCTTCATTCTGCCTCAATGTCAGGGAAAACCCCTCTAAATAACATTAACTTCAGTGGGCTGTAAAGGTAAACGTGTGACAGATTTGGGCCTGGAATTGCTACGTTGGGAGAGAAAGGTATGTCTTGACCAAATTGGAACATCATGGAGAACCAGGAAAAGGTGATAGGCTACATGCGGGGTTCTAAGTAAATCCCTCCCTCAGTGATTACACATGAAGAAAAGCCATTTTCTCTTTAATAATTTAGGAGATAGGAAATTAATTTTTTGTAGTCCCTGCCCATAGATGAATGCTTCAGTAAATTAAGACCGATTTTTCTTTGTGTGGGTCTTCTGTTCCTGGGTTATAACATGCAAAGCTAGACTCCCACCTGTGACTTATTTTATATTTATTTGAATGAGCTTCGTGTAAGCCAAATACTCAGAGAGATGTACCTTTTTTATTTTTTTACATAACCTATATTGTATGTAAAACAAGCAAATCCTCTGACATGTTTAGAGTCCTATATTCTGGATGTGCTGGGCAAAATAAGAAGGATAGATACTATCGCTCTTCTATTATTTATGGACTATAAAGTCTTTACAGTGGCATTGACAAAGGGTTTATAGTCAGTACACAAGCTGGTTATACCATAAATTGTAATGTTATATGATAAACTGGAAGTTTATAGCAGTAGTAGATATCAAAGAAAAAATGAATTTTGGTTTGAAATGATCTATCATGGGATGGAGTTGCTACACGTTTAAATATTCAACCATTTTTGTCTTCATTTATTTTGAAGTTACTGATAATTCATGTGCTACAGAAAAAGGATTTATAGGTTTATTTAGAGACTGCTGTGGGGGGAGGTAGGAATATACCCTTTAAACTCAAGAACAACACATTCTGGTGCGGTAGCTGAGAAACACTGATGCAATTAAATTGATTCAAGCCTTTGGTTTCCAGCTCTAGAGATGGCAAACAGAGCTGTTGCTAAATATTTGGTCTGTCGCTACAGGGCTCCCAACAATGCAATAAAATAGTTGGATTACTATTTCTAGGAATGTAAATGGAAACTACTTACAGCAAAAATGTCTTAAACGTAATTTAATTGCTTTGAGTTTACATAAAAACTAAAAGCAGTAAAATGTCAACAAAAGTTAATTCCCCTTCCTTTGTGAGCTTCATTCCTTCCTTTAGCTAATGATTCTGTAAACAAAAACCAAAATATTCTTAGTGTTTACTTACAACACTTTTAATTTAATTTTAAAATATCTCATTGTGATTTTTCCCACTGTAAGGAATTACGATGTATTAAATTCTTATTCTTTATTTAAATTCAGAATTTCTTACGGTTCTTTTCTCCCTTCAAAGCATTTTTGGTGTATAAGTACATTACAGACTGAATGACACTACAAACTTAACTAATTATTTGCAGGTAAAATTAGGGGGGTTTTTCCAAGCTTTTAGAACTGACTTGAAATATAAAGTGTACCATAGGAATTGTCAAGCTTTGAAAACTGTTCTGATGTCTTAATTTGTAATATGCTCAACACTTAAGTACGGCCAGGGTTTTGGGAGGCTCTAAGATTAGACACAAAAATAGAGGGGAAAAACCCCTTTTATGTAAATGAGTATTGATGATTTGTTATTAGTGGTTACTAGCACGTTGGTAAGACCCAGAGTCACCAAAGGAAACAAAAAAAATTCTCTGTGTTTGGCAGTAGGGAGACTCAAGACAGTGGTTCAGGTAAGAGCATAGAGTCCAAAGAGACAAAAGAGCATGATGGGAGACAGGGGACCGGAGAAGGCAGCACGCTGTCAGCCCAGGGCCACGAAGCACCTGGGCTGCAGGGCTCAGGGCCAAACCCAGCCCCGCATGGCCTCAATCTCTCTCTGCCCCAACCCAGACGCAGGGAGCGGCAATGTGGGCCTCTGCTCCTCTCCTGTCATGAAGGCCGTCCACACTGTGGTGACTTCCATGCTTCCAAACCAGCCCCTAAGCCTCCCCAATCCACCTCTGGCTGTCCTAAATGTCACCCAGCACTGAGTTCAGCTTGAGATGGTTAGGGACAGTTAGTGGTGGCCCCTAACTTTAGCAAAGCTTTCATTGCTCTCTCTCAGTTACTAAAAATGAGCAAGTCCTTCCTTTCTGTCTGCTTTTGAATTTCTTTAGAGGGTCCCCATTCCTCTTTGTAGCTGACATATTCTTCAGAGAGGAGAGAATGTATGTTGTGAAGGGACAAAGACTTTAAAATCTCTTCAACAGTCAGCAGAATGGCATGAGAAATTATGTTCGGGGAGCAAAATATGAGCAATATTTCAGTCTCTCCCTATTGCCAGGGGCCCAGGTAATGTCTGAGCGTATGCACGGCACATATATGGCTTGCTTCCAAGCTCTGCTCCAGTGTGACTAGATAATGAATATATATGGAAGGGGAAATGGGGGGGCGTTGGGGTTTTTTGGTGTTGGGGTTTGTGGGGTTTTTTTGTTTCGTGTTTGTTTTGGTTTTTCTTCCTAAAGAAATATTTTTTTTTTTCCTGGGGGAAAAAAAAGTAACTGCTGTTTTCCCTTGAAGTACAAGTCTTGCATTGTGTACGTTGTTGAAGTACAATGCTGAGGATGAAAAGACTTCTCTCCCCAAGCCATTTCTTGAGTTGTTTTTTATGCAACGTAATAGTTTTCAATTGTACCATGTAGCAGTCAAGTGGTCTTGTTTGTGTTAGTTATGCCAGAGGAATTCTTTGAAGAAATTAAAAAAAAAACAACAAGCCATTTTGGGGTTAGACTCTCTGCTTGTTTTTAGCTGTCTGTAATCTTTGACACCCCTGCAAAAGGATTGAAAAATTGGGATTGGTAGCATTTCCTCATTTGCAACGGGTAAATAAACACATATCCTAAGACCCTGGCTGATTTTTGACATGTGCTTCCTCTCTGTCACTGATGTTTTGAATACGAAATAGTTCCATAGGAATTTCAAGTAGCAGAGCTTTATGGGTGCTTTGGCCACTGTTCCACCCCATAAACCCTAATAAAGTTGACATTAGTGTCTACAAGATAGGTTCTTTCAAGATGGGCATGTATTTTAGTCTTTATGGTTGCCACTGCCACTGCAAATCAGCACTGAGTATTCACACAGGGACAAATTCATCATGTAGCCAGAATACCTGTAGTGAATTGTAAGCAGCTTTGCGTGACGGAGGATAAGGATGGGAGAACAGCCCTGCTGCAGCACAGATCTGCTCTTACCTTAGAAGGGCACAAGGGCTGATACATCAGAGACTGTCAGCGGTCCTGTTCAAGCTTTGTCCCTAACTTTCCTCAAGGCCCAGATAGCTCAGATGAGCCTTAATTGCTCTGAGCAGCCTGAGCTGGTCATCTTCCCATGGCCAAGCAGCCCTATTTAAGCTCAGGCTGACCTGAGACATGGTTTTTTTCCCTCCTGGTGTCTGCTGAGTGCCGAGCTGTTGCCTGGCCCTGCCACACCACCCTTGCTCAGGTATTGCAAGACTGTGCCCAGCGGTGGGGGGGTCAGCCTTTGGGAGCAGTCCCGCTCCGGCTAACTTTGCTGTGGGCATCCCAGCAGAGTTGGAGTTAAGCTGCAGAAGAATGGCATAGCTCTTGTGTAGCTTCCCAAATTTGACTTCTCCCATGTATATTGTGATCAGTAACGTAGGTTTCAAGTGTCTTTATAGGGTAGTCTATTTTTGTTTTTTTCTATTGAAGTTGCTACCTGCTTTGTCTAATAAGTTGCATAATTTATCTGCAGCTTAAAACTGCTCCCTTTGTACAGTACAAAGAATGACATTTTCAGTTTACAAAAAAAAAAAAAAAAAAGGCAAGGGGGGAGCCAGCCGGGGACATGTTTATGTGCCTGTGGTTTTTGTTTGTGCCTGGCAAGTAAAGTGACTGAATAGTTAAATTACCATTGTGTTCCTATATAAGGTCATAATTGATTTCTATGAAATACTTTAAAGTTGTTCCTACCTCATAAAATCTATAACGAATACTTATTGGACCATGTCTATTTTTGAGGATTTATGGGCTGTTCATGATGCATTCAGTCATGAATATGATATACACCATTTCAATATGAAACAATTCTTTAGGTGGTAATTGTTCCTTTTTAATTTCCCGAGCAGAGCACACTCTTGTAAGCACAATACCTGTATTAATCTATGAGTGGATAACTGAAAATGTATTTAAGTTTTTTTCAGTTGCTTTGATAGGCACTGACTTGTAGTTGTCAGTGAGTCTGAGCTGTGAAATTTTGCTTTGAATTCTGTGGGCCTGTGTTCTCCCTTGCTGGTGGAAGAAGCTAATTTCAACTGGTGCAAGCAAGAAACAATGTCATTATGGGCCTTTTAAAAAAAGGTGCTTCGCTTGTGTCTCTGATGCAACCTTGGTTGTCTTTCAGCTCTCCAGGTAGAGTTCCCATAGGGAGGTGGGATATTTCTGGATGCCTCTGTAGAGTAAGCTGCCTAAAGATCTTGATCTATGGTTATTTCTGCTGTGGAAGAAAACTGCCTATTATGCAAAGTAAGATAACCCAGATCTTTCGTATCTCCCCAGTATATGCTTGCTGAAATGCCAGGTTTAATACACATATTTTTAGCTCTGTACAATGCTTTGGTATCTGGTAGTTTGCTCAAGCAACTGCACCCATATTTTCTAGATAGCTGGAGGTACCTCCAAGTTTGGACTATTAAAAGCTAGCTGGTGTCTTGTCCTAGTCATGAACATTTTTCCTAAGAAATGCAGTAGATTTCAACTAAATGAGTTTCTGTTTTGGGAGTGCAATACAAGCCGAGACGGTGTCTTGTACTCTCACCATATGTGAAGCTCATCTTCAGTATGGCCTCTTTGGAAAGAAGAGGAAAAGGCTGATGGTCTGCTTGTGCAAGCCTTGAGCCCACACGTGACTTCACTGCTCTGGAGTGCGTCATCCCACAACGTGTTGCAGTGATGCCTTTCAGTTGTGCACAGCAAGAAGGATGAGCCTTTGCAGTTGCAGAGAGAGGGCACTGCAGAGATAGTCTCCCGCTTCTCATCCCTCAGTTTCCAAGAGCTGTCTTGACACACTACTTGAGCTGGGATTTTTACCTATGCAGTTACACTGTCAAAGAGAAATATAGATTGTGATCCACATCTCAGCTGTTTATATTTTGTTTACAAAATACCGTATTTTTTGATTCAAGTGTAGACCCGTACGCACTTAGTATAGTATAAGCAGAACCTAGCACTAAAAAGATAACATCACTGTAGCTTACATTTTAAAACTAGAGTAAATGTTTGCTGAAGATATGTGTATGCTATACCTTAAATGAATACAGCGCCTCTTAAGTCTTCTAGTAGCATTTGTGGCTTACATAGCTCAAAGCTAATTTTGCAACAAAATCTTCCAAGTATGGTATTTAGAAAACCAAATTACGCTTACAGGCAGAAATTAATCCTGGCTGTGGAAGGTCCCACATACAACTTAAGCTTTCCATTAACAGCTCAAGTGATCCTCCTGAGTTGGAGGTAATTTCACACCAATACAGGAGTAATACAGTGACAACAGTCTAACCACTACAAAAGAGGCAAAAGCCTGAGCAGCTAATTGGTTTGGATCACTGCAAGAGCTCTGTGGCGAGCCCATCACACAGAGCTTAGGGACTGCAGGACCCCTGTTCATATTAAGCATCCAAAATTGATTTCAAGACATTTAGTTGGAACACTTTCTCTTCAAAAGGGTTTTATTTTTTCTTTCCTTCTCCCCCTTATTTATTGTCTACAGTGCCCTTCCTTCCTTCCTGAGATTCGGAATCCTTTACGTAATCAAAAGAGTTCATTCCAAAATGGAATGCATGCTTGTTTTTCAAAACTATGGTATAGATAGAGAAATTTATTTGTAGGGAAGAAACTTTCCACCAGGTTTGTCAACACACAGTTCTTGCTCAGACTCTCTGTAAGTGAGTAAATGATTCGTCTAAATGAATCGTAATTGCTCATAGTATGGACAAGGTGGTTATGAGTACAGATATAAGTGGTTTCTGAACTTTTGACTGTGTAATGTGATATTCAAGAGATCCAGCCTAATCCTTAAGGATGAATGGCAGCACAGTATGAAGCTCTGCACTAGCTCTGAGTAGCACAGTAGGAAGGTTAGCACACCACAGAGGCTGGGTGATCTCTGGACCTAAAGTCAGCTCACTGAATCAGGTTGCTGAATTCTATACAGTTCTGCATTATATACCTCATGCTGTCGATTTGCCACCTACCTTGGTTTTGTGGTATATTTTGTGGTGTATATACGTGTTTGTGAGTCATTTTTCTAAACAATTGGACTGTTGAGGAATGCTTGTAGCACAGATGTGTGATCGTCAGTCTGTTGTAGTGATCCTTTGAATCCTATTTGGTATTTGAGCTACAATTACCTTTCTAGCATGTTTGCTAAGAAGTAGCTGAAAGCATGAGATTACAGATGTGTATGCTGCCGACTTTATCATAATCAAGACATACTGGCTTGCTTAAAGAAATTCTAGTAAACGTGCTAAAGCTTTCAACTGGCATAACACAAATGCCTAGTGTTTACTTAAAATGTCTGCCCTTGCATCTTATGCAACCCCAACTAAAAATCCTACAGTCTTCATGTTTTTGGATTTTTACTTGGAGAGAAATGTTCCTCTTCAGCTATGCTAACCTGCTGCCTGAGGCAGAAAGTAGACTTTGATTCTGTCTGTATATTCCTCATTAGCAGAGGAAGCATGATCCAAGTCCCTCTTGACCTAATACCTTAACACCCGTCTGGCCTCAAACCTTGATGAGTACATCCTCAGTCCTGCGAAGCAAGAGGTAGCTAAGCAAGCATAAGGAAGATAACAACCAGGGTCCCATTTGCCCCTCAAGTGAGGGTGGAAGCAGTGATGAGGTCTGTGTGCTACTCTGTGTGATGCTGGCTGTCCCAGTGCCGGAGGAAAGCATGCAGGCAGCCCTGGGTGCTGAAGCCAAGAACAGGGCTCCCCTGGCTGTATTGCAACAACTGACTTTCAGCCTGCTCTCTAGGAAAAAGAGGCTTGTACAGTTCTGTTGCCATTTATCTGCCTGTTTGACTCTCAAACTTAGAGAAACAAATCTAAAAGAGAAATTTCAAAGACAAATAGAACCCTATGATTTGGGGGTAAGCATCTGGTAGAAGAGACCCAGGGAAAGAACAGCCGTGCAAGCTTATTCCTGGCTAGTACCAGCAAAATCACATGGGAGAGAACTGCTAGGAATGGCTAAATAGCAGGATGCTGCTCGATCAGAAGTCAGATATGAGCTTCCAATACATGCCAATCAGGTTTCATTATCCATGTAGTGTTTCTCTCTCAGTATCCTCAATACTGGGGCGTACAATTTAGAAATCCAGCCCAAAAGCTTGCACCTTGTGGATTTGGCCTCTTACACAATAGCTTTTGTAGCACTTCAGTCTGTTTCACCACTTGAATGTGGTAAGCTTTACACTGCTTGGGTACTTGCCAGCTACTGCTCTCTTTCTACCTTTTCCAACAGTATAAGAAAATGGTTACATCATTTTATTTTACTGCTTTGTGTTATGCTTTACAGCCTATATGAATGCAGAATTTGCTATAGGAAAGGTAAAATAAAGGAAGAGAGAAGATATCGCCACAATAAGTAAGCAAGTTTAGCTAATTATCTATTTTGTAATTATTCACTACTCAGCATGTCTGCATAATTTTTGTTGCCCAAATTACCCGGAGATTAAAGTAAAGCTTACACATAAATAGGGAATATTTCCTCTGTTCAGCTGTGCAACTCCCTGTAAGGCAGAGGAACACGTATGTGCATATTTTACAATACCACTGAGCCCACATTTTTCATTCTTTTTAAGTCTCAGTAGGTTTATGTGGCTGTGACTGTTGGGCCTTTGATCAGGCTCGCTGTTCGAAATCTCGGAGTGGCTAATAGCTCCCTGTTAGCGAGGGGGAGGAGATGAGCACTGAAGCTTAGAATCACAGTCAATCACTTGGTGAACTCCTGAACCAAAGTGTCTTGGAGAGATTTTTAAAGCGGGAGTTTGAATTCACAAGAGTTTGAAGTTTACACTAATATCAGTGCCTTGGCACGGAGAAGACAAGACTCTATTTGAAAGAGTGGGTTAGTGAAAGGAACTGGAGAAGGGCACAGGACATACACGTGCATAGCTGTTCAGGTCCACCAGAAAGTATCCCACACAGACACGTTGATCTCTGTAAGGAAGGTCCCTATTTGAAACCTTGTGCTATTGAAGACTGGAAGAACCTCCTGTAACTCCCCCTAACTGATAGGCCAGCCCATTGCCTTCTCAAAGCCAAGGTTAGAGGCTGCACTCAGCCTCAAGAAGAGGGTAACTAATGTGCTTAGTGCTGCTCTGCACCATGCGTTAACTTACAGCTACAAATGTGAATGCTGGAAAGGAGGAGAAATCCAAGTAATGTTTTTAAGTATCTTTTCTTTAAGATAACCAAGACGAAATGTCAAAAGTTTTGAATGTAAAATTCTGGATGTACCAGCAGTGTGTTATACGTGCTGCTTGTTTTGAGAGCTGGTGGTGGTCTTCCAGTAGAAAAAAAAATGTGCCGTTTGGGTGGCCTCTAGATCAATAAAGAGTAGTAGTGAAAACTAGTGACAAAAGGGGAAAAGTAACAATAAATTAATGCTTATTTCAAGTAAAAGCATAGGTAATGAAAAAAAAAAAGCAAAGCAGGACTTAGAGAAATGAAATTATTACATAACTTGTATCCCAGTATTAGGAGCCCAGTTAATGAAGAGGCATAAAGTCTGCTACTGAAATAGGTGACATGATTTACGTGATTGGAATATTAGGAACCAATAGTTATGACTTATTTAGGAGGGATCTGGTAGGCATAGAGGTAAACAACTCTCTTCTAAAAAAACATGTTTCTGAGAGATACTGAAACAAAATCACCTTGAATGGTTATGGATCAACTTCTGCTCAAATGAGGTAATCCCTATAGTATGTTTAACAGCCACTGAATTCCAAAAGAGACCTGGATAATTCCTCTCCTACATTCACTTGCGATACTTCAAGTGGAAGAACTATGGCTACTTTGGCAAATTTCAGTTTGAGACAGAGAAGCTGGAAGTTGAATGCTGCAGATAGTGAAAGACATCAGGAATTTTCAACTACCACAGGCCCCAACTTTAAAAATATTGTATTCAGTATGAGAAAAATTTGTATTCGTTTTCCTAATTAAAGGCAATGGAACCGACTACAGAACTAAATGTTAGTGGTCATTTAGCTATACAGTGTAATTCTGAGGTATATTTGATGCAAGTAATCAACATGTACTTTCATAAGAGTTATACATTGAGCAACAGAGAGCTTGGACCATGCTTTCAGGTTGGGTTGCTTGCTTACTTGACAAGAATCATGTTGCAAATAGTTGAGGATCTAGGGAATATGACTATAATGGGATGTTAAGTGAAATGGTTGCCATAGTCCAGTCCATAACTGCATTTAAAGGGGAATCCAAAGTAGGTGTAGGCATGCAATACTATGTTTGACCGGTATGAATCTCAAAGACCTCATTTCAGTTTAGCTCTCCTGTTTCAGGCAGGGTTGGGTTTTTAAGAAGATTCTGAGAAGCACTGGAAAACAGTGCTGGAAAATGGATATTGCTACATCTTATACTTGGCTATGTCTGCCCTGCATCTGAATTTGAATTATCTTGCATAAGCTCAAGGTATGAAGCTGTTTGGGAAGAAGTTGTTTGGGAAGTCCAGCTGACCTTCCTGGGCCAACCTGAGTTTCCTGCTTTTCAGGAAGGATGCAGAGTCAAAGGGAAAAAGGGCGATTATTTTCTGCCTTTCTCAGAAGGCTTTTTCTGTGTTTTCCCCCAAGATCTTTACTAGTAAAAGGTGTTTTTAGCTCTTGGCCTGAAGCAGAGTTTTCTTTTTTTTTTTTTTTTTTATTATTATGAAATCTTAATAAAACCCCAGAATGTTCAAGATCAGTAAAAATGTTTTGCCAAAGAGCTTCTTGGTGATCAGTCCGTTTTAAGACCATAATCTGATGCCGAAGATATGGGAAACAGTAAATAGATGCAAGAAGAGCTTTAGAGGACAGTGTGTTCTACAAAGCCACAATTCTCATTATCTCCCCTCAGCAGTGCATCCAATTCATGACTGTCAGATGAATTGGATCTTGCATTGCAAAAGGCACTATCTTCCATTTGGAGAGAAAGTTCAGAAGGCATCAAGGAGTACTCTGAGAACAAGAGCATCATTTAAGCAATGAGTAGCTGCTGACTCACCAGAAAAAAATTCTGCAGAGGCAGCTAATTTACATATAATGATACTTAACATTTGTAAACACTGCCTTGCATCTACAGAGAACTGTGCAAACATCTAATCGTGTATCACTTACACAGACAGATTAGTTCTGTTAGCCACTTTGGACTCCTCCATTCCTGAGAAATATAATCCAATCTGTAGTCTCAATTTAACTTGTTTATCTTTCATTGTAGTAGTTTGTCAGTACAGAAAATGGGAAGTCCTAGGGTTTTCCAAGTTGCTTTGGGGAATAAGGTATCCGACCCCTGAACAGCAAGGGTAACTGAGTACTTAATTGCCTTTGGAAGTCACTACTCTTAAATTCAATTTTAATCTCACCTACAAGAGATGATAACACAAATTTCTGTATTTCTTAAATGTGAAACAGTTATTTGCCACCACGAGATACACTGCGGTGTTTACAAATGCCTCAAACAGCGGGGGGGGGGGGGAAACAGGCTGAGGTGGTAGATGGTGGGAAACTTGAGACATTTTCTCTAGATCTTCACTGATGTTGTTCTGTAAATTTAATACTCGGCTTTCAACCCTCTTGCTAAATTATTCTGCTTTGTAGATGAAGTAAGTAGATTCAGAACTTTCTAGACTTCTTTGTTACATTTAATATCATCTTAGACCCATGAGGCTGGGAAAGTGTTAATTAAGACCAACAGTTGACTACTTTTTAAGTAGTTAGCTTGATGCTCCTGTCAAACTGAGGTAGAAATAAAAAAGGATATTAATTTAAAGACAATCTCCTCCAGATTTTTTGGGGGAAATAATTTGCCATAGTTGGCAAATTAATTATTATCCTTTATGCGGATAAAATACAAAACCAGGTGAGGAATTAGTATTCTTCTAAGAGTATGTCTATATATATTTATTCATAATGTATGTCATGCAATATCATGCTCAGCCACTGTTTCTTTCCCTCTTTCTGTAAAACTCAAACCACCAATAGGGTGCATAAAGTACTACGACATTGTGGCTTCTGTTGCTTCTCAGTGAGCTCTGCCTTTGAACTTGAGGATGTACTTTTTGAGCACCTCTGATGGACAGAGCATTGGACTATGCGTCAGAGATTCTGGGTTGGATTTCTGCCTCACCTGTGAGCTTTCGTACATTATTTTTGTTATTAAATGACGATTTAACACAATGCCATGTATTTCTGAAAATGAAACCTTAACAACAAATTCATAGCATATAAGACTGTATAAGTGTGTGTGTGTGCATATATATAAAAATAAAAAGTCCATAGTGTGGAACAGTAAAAGTAGAAGGGTCACAACAATGAAACAGATTAGCAGAAAAGTAGAGCGCATAGCAGCTTGTAGTAGGTATCAAAAATATGCATGTCTTGACTTTATTCCATTTACTTCTTCACGGGCAGAAGTTGGTAATAGACTATTTTAATACTTTTTCAAAAGCTGCCTAGGAAACCTAGCTACTAAGCCATAAAGGGAATGGGTAAAGTCCCCAGAAGCTTCCTTTCTTTTCTTTTATAAATATGTAGGGGGAAAAGCAAGATTAAAAAAAAAAAAAACAAAACACCAAAAAAACCCCAAACTTCAAAAATAGATGTAAAATAATTTTCCTTTATCTATTATCTTGCCTACTGCAATGCACTAAAGCAGTTTTCTGAACGTTACGGAATTTAACGTTAAACAAAAATATGCAGAAACAAAAATCTGTTCTAATTTCCTTCTAATTACTTGCTCAGAACCAATCAAGCTGGTAGTCGGGGGAATTCAAGACAGCACACAGATTAAAATTTTAGTGTCTTTGTTTTTACATACAGAACTTGGTTACCTTGTTAATCGACAAAAAAAGAGATTGTTGAATTTGGTTTAAAATGTAGATAGCTGATTATTTCTTGAAAGAATATTTATGTGATCTTGTGGCAACTTAATTTTGAGATTGCTTTTTTTCAGCACTATTGGCTGAAGAAAGACGCCTTCCAAAGCTCAGGCAGGTTCTTCTTAAGCTGCTGAACAAACTTCTAAATTAAAGTAACGTTGATAATACTTCTGTTCATAGGAGAAATAAGAAAATAAGGATGAGAACGCTGAGCCCAAGTGCCTTTAGAACAAATATATTTCTAAAGATCAGAAACAGTTGAAAACTGATTTTTTGCATCTGCACTTGTGTAGTCTTGTACGCATCACTAAAACTCTCACAATTTCTTATTCTCATGTAAATGAAAAGAAAGCATGGACTTAGGGTTTTCAAAGTGTTACCCGTACCCATAGGAAATTTACAATATATATTTGGATAACTGTATTTCTTTATGCTGGGTCTTGAGCATTATCTACTACACTTAGGAAAGCATGTGATTTGTTTTCAGAGGAAACTGTACTCCTAAATTCCTTTGAAAAATCTCCCTCACTAAATCTGTTATAGCCCTAATTCTTTGCAGAGATAACAAACTGCATGTGTCTTGTCTTTTCTTTATATGCTTAACAAAAATAGTTTCATTAACTCTAAACTACAGGCGTGGCAAAACAAAGTGTTATAATGCATTTGTAAATGGAGAGAATTTTACTTGGGTTTCTTTTTTCCTTTCTCTCCCTCTTTTCCTTTCTCTCCCTCTTTTCCTTCCCCCCCCCCGCCCTTCCCTGCACTTTTAGTAAAGTCGACTGCAGGTAAGGAGGGAGGGGTTTGTATTTAAGGTATCAGTTTGGCATATTTGAAGGAGTTTACATCTTTCTCTGACCGAGATGTTTGTTCCTGAGTTTGACACCTGTTTTCTTCTGTGTTGGCATATTTCTGCAAGACACTGGTAGCATAAAATTTCTGAAGTACTCAGAAACTAAGATGTGGGAGGGAAAGCAATACCTACACAAAACTTAAATTTTTTATGTAAATTCTTGTGAAATAATGTTTTAATTATTTTGGTAACTTACAACAAACTAACCAAAACCAGTAACAGAAAAACTTAAACATTCAGAAACCCCAGCTTTAGCCCCTTTCCACTCCCTAAAACTTCAAACATTTATGTAGTAGTAAGGATGTGCTTAACTTGCAGAAGGATGCCTGAAGCCAGGATACAGCTTTTGGGAGAGGTGGGCAGAGAAGGGAAGGCCATCTGACATTCAGCACGGCATTTACTTATGTGTGGACCCATGCCAAGTAATTATTTTTTGGGGTTTGCTCTTCTTACTTGTTTTATTGCTTATCTGTATATAGCCTTCCTTTCTTAGCTGGTATTTGTCTATGAAGTTGAACTTAGTTGAACATTTTATATAATCTTGTTCCAGTTTATGTTTTTTTCATGAAAAACTCATTTTCCTTGCTTACCTTCTCTTTGGATGTGCTTATTTAGCTCACTCAGCGGTGAGTTCTGCTTACTGACAGAATTACTGAAACATCTATAGAAAAGAGACTTTCAAATGGCAGCACAAAAATTATCCTTGTGAACATGAAAACATTCGCGTGAGCATGAGAGAGATTTCTGAATGCCCACAAGGCAAAGCCTTGTTGTGCAAGCTCACGGTATGGACACAAACTTTATTTTTCTGCAGTATTATCTAGTTTTGTTTCACCACTGTAAACCCCTCTTTTCCTTGATTTCCTAGTCCTGAGTGAGAACTATAAATGTCACAGTATGCTGAGTTAACAAGGGAGCACCAAGCTGGGCTCTCTGCAAGTCTTTGCTTTGTGGTTTTAAATCAGAAAACCAGACCCTTAGATTTATCTGAACATAGCCTCTTTTTTGCCTGTGTGGTTTAATGTGGCTTAATTAACTAATGTCTTAAGTGAGGATTCAAGTACCCATGTAGATTAAATGAGCCAATTTAGGATCCTGCAGGAGCAGAGTTCCTCTGAAAATACATTACATCTCTCTTTCCACAAAGGAATACAGAAAACACATAGAAGGCTGTACTGGATTTGTGTGGCAAGGTTTTGGTAGCAGGGAGGGGCTACAGGGGTGGCTTCTGTGAGAAGCTGCTAGAAGCTTCCCCCCATGTCCGACAGAGCCAATGCCAGCCAGCTCCAAGATGGACCTGCTGCTGGCCAAGGCCAAGCCTGTCAGTGACGGTGGTAGTGCCTCTGGGGTAACAGATTTAAGAAGGGGGGGGAACCTGAGCAATGGCAACTGCAGCCAGAGAGGAGTGAGAACATGTGAGAGAAACACCCCTGCAGACCCCCAGGTCGGTGCAGAAGGAGGGGCAGGAGGCGCTCCAGGCGCTGGAGCAGAGGTTCCCCTGCGGCCTGTGGGGAAGACCACAGTGAGGCAGGCTGTGCCCCTGCAGCCCCGGGAGGCCCACGCTGGAGCAGATCTCCCCCTGCAGCCCGGGGAGGACCCCATGCCGGAGCGGGAGGGTGCCCAAAGAAGGCCGTGACCCCGTGGGAAGCCCAGGCTGGAGCAGGTTTGCTGGCAGGACTTGTGACCCCGCGGGGGGACCCACGCTGGAGCAGTCTGTGTCTGAAGAACTGCAGCCCGTGGGAGGGACTCACGCTGGAGCAGTTCATGAAGAACTGTAGCCCGTGGGAAGGACCCACGTTGGAGAAGTTCATGGAGAACTGTCTCCTGTGGGATGGACCCCAGGCTGGAGCAGGCTAAGAGTGTGAGGAGTCCTCCCCCTGAGGAGGAAGGAGCAGCAGAGACAAGGTGTGATGAACTGACTGCAGCCCCCATTCCCCATCCCCTTGTGCCCTGGGGGGAGAAGGCAGAGAAAATTAGGAGTAAAGTTGTGCCTGGGAAGAAGGGAGGGGTGGGGGGAAGGTGTTTTTAAGGTTTGTTTTTTTTTCTCACTGCCCTACTCTGATTTGAACTAAACGAATTTCCCTGAGTCAAGTCTTTTGCCCGTGATGGTAACTGGTGAGTGATCTCTCCTTGTACTTAACGCATAAGCCTTTTATTGTACGTCCTCTCCCCTGTCCAGCTGAGGAGGGGGAGTGACAGAGCAGCTTTGGTGGGCACCTGGCTTCCAGCCAGGGTCAACCCACCACAAAACTGTGAAAAAACAACAGAGAGGAAATTTGGCTTTTTCATCATCATTCTTTTGGTATAAGGCCTATGACAACAGAGCATTTTCTTCTCATCCTCTGCATGCTTTGGCCTGGCATCCCAGGAAGTGAGAGCACACGGCCAAGAGCATAAGGGGAGGGCTCAGGGTCCCTCCCTTAGCAGCAGCTTTAGTCAGGAGCGTGGAAGAAACCGGCACTCTGCTGCAGCAGCCCTCTTTCTTCCGTTTGGTCGTCAGTGGTGACCACGGGTGCAGTCTGTGACCACTGAATGAAAGCACCGATACGTGCTGTCACCCAGCACACGATTGTGGCAATACTGCTGCGCAGTAGGCTCCATCTTGTTCTGAGGGTGCCCGGCCCGCGCCCGGGCCCGGGCCTGGGCCTGGGCCCGGGCCCGGGCCTGGGCCGGCGATGGCCGGTTTTAAGGCTCGTGCCGGGGTGAGGGCTGCTCCCCTCAGCTGGCTGAAGCTCTGCGAGGGCCCCGTGTGGGGAAGGACCGTGCGGCTGCCGCAGGCACCGGGCAGCACCAGAACTGGCCCTTGGCACGGCCAGGGCCAGGGCCAGGGCCCGGGCCGGGCTCCGCGCAGCTCCCGGCGGGCAGGGCCGGGGGCGGGCAGCCGGCTGAAGTGCGGCACCGCGGGCCCGGCCCCTGGGGAAGAGCTGCCGCCAGCGGCCAGCTCCTCCGGGCCAGGGGCTGCGGCTGCCCCCGGCCGTCTTCCCGCCCCGCTCCCGAGCAGCCCCGGTGTCGCCTAGGGAGCCAGCGGGGCCGGAGGAGTGAGAAGCACAGCCAAGATCACGGGGAGAAGCTAGTGATGCTCTCGTATAACGATTTGAGCTGTGTTAACTAATTAGAGAGAAGCCTCGTTAACATCTAATATTAATTAGATACCTTGGACTGTTACACTCTTAAAACCTTAGCTGGGCAAACAATAACTTTTTGGCTTCATGCCGGTCTGGTGCATTCCTTTTTTCCCACCAGCAAGTTTTGAGGGTGACAAGGCGTTTATCTGGGCTGACGGTTCGGTTTTGCACGCACTGCCCTAGCAGGGCTTCTGCTGCCTCGGCAGCCCCACCTTGCTTGCAGACAGCGTCAGATGCTGGTCCGTGTTTAAAGTTTACAGTTATTTCCTCATGCGCATATTTTTACGTGGTTGCATACTCATCACAACTGCAAAACAGCCTGCTATGCTAAGAAGCCAACTTTTATGTAAATAAGGACACTACAGAGCAAAACTTACGTAGAAAAAATGTACAGAGCTAACAGTAGGTCAAAGGAAGCATGTTACAAGCTTTAATTTCCACAGACACGTATCACACCAAGATAAAGAAAAGAGTGATGTACTTGTTAACAGTTGCTATGAAGTAGACACTGGGTTTGGAATAATTAAATCTTTAGAATTAAAGATATACAAATCAGAATCAAGAGACTTCTCTGAATTGAGCATCTCGGACAATTTTACTGTTGAAATAGGAAAAATATTGTATTGTGGGTGTTAAATGGTAAGGTCCTGTGCAGAGAACAATTACAGGTTATTCAAAACTGCATTATTTCTGTCAAAGGGCATTTATAAAAATGCAGAGGCTCATCACACCTTGTATAGACTCTGAGGCAATCAATGGCGAAGGCTTCTGAAAACAGAAATGAGATGAGATTTGATAAGTAATTGCTAAGATAAAATTACAAAAAAGCTGAGGTCCTGGTTTTACACGTGAGAAAGGCTTCTAAGAGTGTCAGGTTCTCCTGAGAATGTTGCTATTCGTTATATCTCTGCAGCGTTTCAGTGTTAAGTGCCCATTTTGAGATACTTTGGGCCTGATTAAAAAATAATAATAATGGCTGAGCAGTTGGGATACCCATGGAATTCAGTCAAGCTGATACAAGGCTGAGTTGCGTTCTGATCAGTCAAGATTGTCAGTGATTAGTTTGCCAAGTGGTATTTTAATATATAACTAATAATTAAAAGATATTTTTGTGCCTACTAAGGCTTTTCTGTCTGAGTGCTGGTTGTCTTGCTTCATCAGAAAAGGGTCATGCCAGTACAACCTGGCCTCTGCACCTGGGCTGGTGACCACTCGCTTGAATTCTTAGATGAGAAGGGCTGCTTGCTGCTGTATGGCAGATATGGACTATTCCTTGATGTTTAGTTTCCCCCTTTTAAAAGTCTTGTTTTCTTCCTGATGAGAAATGGGAAAATATTTTGAATTTTAGGAATGTTTATGATACAAGAAACTGTTTTCTGCTCAGCTCCATTTACATCTGTAGGAAAATAATAAAATATTTCGGTGGAGAAGAATTGGTACCCTTAAAGTATTATTAGAAAAAAAAATTTCCAGACCTTTATTACAAATAGCCAGCTTACACAGACATTTGCTGTGAATGTTTTTGCATGTAGCTGTTTTTATGAAGCTATTTTGATGTTCCTGAATACTATGCACTAAAGAAAGCATCCTCATTTTGTTAGTTACTACTTATGAAAATTACTTTATACATCTTATAAATAAGCTAAATGTAGAGTTGTGACTTTATCTTGATTGTTATGCCCTACTGGAGTAAAAATACAGTTATATACGGTTACACTAAAGCAGCAACAGAGGAAAAAATCCTGTGGTTTCTGTAGGTAGCTATTGCACTCTGTTTTACTGCGTTGGCTTACAAGACAAAAATGTTCATTCTTTATTTGTGTGAACAGCCAACTGTAGCAGCACCAATGTCTGTAACTGGATTTCATTATGGAAATTCAGCTAAAAAGGGCCACAGGCACAAAAATCCATTAAAATGTTTCTATTGCTTTACATATTCTTCTGTGATAAAAATAGCCCTATATTTGAATTTAAGAAGCTTTAGCCTAAAGGGTAGCAGATGGATATTAAGGAGATTATAATAAAGAAGGGTATTATCAAAAAAAAAAAAAAGGCAAAAATAAAAAGGCAGGTGGGGGAGTACCATTCTTTTATATTCAGGGAAACCATTTGTAATAGCAAAGGTACTCCAAAAATCTGATCTCCTCCTAGGTAATCAATAATGACTTGTTGATTCTTTATGTTACTACATGAAGGCCTGATATAAAAACGGGCTCGTTCTGTAATAAACTGATACAAACCGCAGCTAAAAAATTGGATGGATCTAGGACACTTGCATTGTTGTCACTGCAACTATGTAAAATGTGACAAGTGGCTGCCATCTGAGCGTATTTCAAAATAAACAGCAAATGCTGTTTGGCTTATTAAGAGTTTCAAAAAGCAGCCTGCAGAAGTTTCTGAGGATGTGCAGCCATTGCCAATTCTAGACACAATTTCCCTTGCTCTAAGTCTACTTTATATCTGAACTTTTTTCCCTATCTTTGAGAATTTGTCCTGACAGATTTAAAGGGTTGCTCAAGTTTCCTGAAAATTTTTGGTTCCCCTGGAGTCCAGACAGATAGAGCTTTCCAGCAGCCAGATTAGAGTTTCTGCTTCAAACGCAGATATCATTTTCTTACCTACTGTGGGTGAACAGATCACTTGCACTGAACAGCTCGTTACATGTGTTGTAAGTTTGGGACAAATCAGACTAACTTGCCATATTTGTATGGAAGGGAAAGAAATCCTACAACATATCTGGCAGTTCCCAGATTTGTTGGCTTGAAACATTATGGTGCACCTGGGCAAGACTGCAACCAAACTGTCCAGAAGCATTGAATAGTAAAGCAGGAGCTTATTGCTTCTTGGAAGCTGGACAGGCTTTCAGTAGTTCAGTGTGCTGTGTCCCACATCTTCTGGCCTTTGGAAAGGGAGGATTCTTGGATTGCAAGGGGTTGCTGCATCCACTGGATGTCTGTGAAATAAGAATAATACCCTCTGAAGGGTAGAGCAGCTGACAGGAGGAAAAAAATATTCACGTGGCTCATCTCAAGCTCTCTGGCGTGCTGGCTGTAGGTGGCCCATTTAAGTCTGATGGGATTAGCTGGCTTCAGTGGGCTTGACATCTGTGTGAGTAAGGTTAGACTTTTCCTTCAGTTTAGAGTCTGTCATACCTAGCTGGCCCTAATAACATTTCAATGATTGCATTCCCCTTCTTATACTTACCGTTTCTTGGCTGAATATTGTGAGCTGTGTTATAAGGACGGATTTGTTAGATATTGCTCATGCTATTTGAGTGAGCCCTGGGACTTTTCCAGTGAAAGATAAGGGAAGAAAGGAATGGGGGGTGGTGGGGGGGAAGGAAACAATTGCAGGTCTTAATAACTAAGAAGGGTTAAACAAAGAGATGACTGCTGCAATGCCTAAATGTTTTTGGCATCCATTTAATGTGAAACCTTTTCATCTGAGTTATACCTTCAGAAGTCAGATCTTGCTAGACTCCCTTTGAGTTTTGTGCTTCCATTTCTGTCCTAATTACCTTTCTCAGAGTGAGATTGCTCTTCTGTCTTAGCGGAGGGGGATTTTTTTAATGCAATGTTGTATTTTTATATATATATCTAGAGAGAGTCACATTCAAGTCTTTTGTTCTTGGCACTCACCATATGCTACTGTTTAATATTTAATCAGCCCCACCTCATCAGAAACACTGCTGGCCTCATTAGATAATTAATGGCTGCCTGCGTCTCATTTGCTTCAGTTGATACATCTGCAGCCGGTAATTAGAGCAGGAGTTTATTAGTTGCACTGGCTTAGTTTATTTGTGAAACAATCTCTCCTTTGATTGAAGCCGCTGGGATTGGCATATGTGGACAGCCTGCCTCCCTGTTCAGTAGGGCTCTTTTGTTTACATTTTTGCTACAGTTTTGCAACACTGCACATCCTGGCAGTCCTAGGAACAGTTGGTGGTGAAGATTTGCCTTTTATAATTTAGAAGATAATTGGGTAATTCAATGCAGTAAAGCTACTGCAAAGCAATTCTGTAACTTTGGGGAGGGGTGAGGAGGGAAATCTGGGAGACAATTTGTTCATTTATAGTTTTTGGGGGGGGGCTTAGGGTCTTTTTTATTTTTTTCTAACATCTTAATAAAAATCCTCTGGATCTGTGAAGGATATATGTGCATAGCACAATGTGTTTGGCAAGCTTTAAATTCACAATTTTTATCTTTATATATTAGCTAAAATCAAACCAGTATTTTTAGATATTGGTGAGTGATCGCATGCTAGTATGGGTAACCTGTCCTCCTTAATGAATTCCAGTGTTAAACCTCTCTCCTTGGTCTGTCTCCTCATTTGCAAATGTATAAAATGTACTGTGATATTTTCTTCTGGCCTTGTGAATTTATGACAAGTCTCTCACTGAGTAGTCTAATGAAAAACCTTTATACAATTGACTATATTAAAATAATGAGTTGAGAGGAAACACAAAATCTTGTCTTGTCAGGATTCAGTCTCTGAAAGGTCCTTTCCTATCGTTATACCTCTTCAGGTACAACAGCAGTCCTGATTAAGTGGGTTTGTTTTCTCTGAGAAAGTAAGTCTTATAGCTGTTTCTCCTCCTTTTAAACAGGTTTCCGTACCAATGCTTATCCAGCCAGGCAGAAGTTTGAATTGGGAGCTGCTCCCTCCTCATTGCCTATTTTTGTCTTACACCTTTGCTGAGCAACTTGCCTCGGCATTGCCTTTGTGTGTATAGGTATTGCTGTATTCAACTCTGGAAGGGAATGTGTGTATGTTGAACAGCCCCTAGCAACATGATGCAACAGTTAACAGTTAATGTTGGGAAGAGATCTGTATCAAATTCAATTATCTTTACCACTGTGAATAGAAAGGCAAAAAGAAAAATTGTTTTATTTTTTGCATTTTTATTCTCCAAAGGGCCAGATATTGAGTCGGCATGATTTTTTCTATGTGAGAAAAGGTAATTCAGGCTGTTAACTCTGCTGTTGCCCTCAATGAGGATTCAACTAAAGTGAATATTTCTGGTTGGGTCTTGTTCCAATATTAGCCTGTCAGATCTAAGCATCCTTGCCTGTGTGCAAGAATTCCTGCAAGTAACCCTTATTTCTCTTACAGTACCTCTGTATCTACCAGCACATGTGCTCCTGAAAGCATATCCTATAGCTGCTGTGCTCTGGGATGCTCTTTCCCCCTGCTTGTTGTCCCTCATATAACCGGGGGAAGGCTATGGCAGGGCTTTCAGCGTGTCAGTGATTTTTGCCTTCAGCTTTGCTGCAAAAGAGACAGCTTCTAGTCAAAATTTAAGCTACACTTTCTTTTAACCTGTGTGCAAACCAGGTAAATTACTGCAGGTTGGAAGCATCCTCTGTCTCTAGAGGGCTGGGTTAAAAGTAACCCCGGGTGAGTTATTCAGTTAAAGACAAACTGTCTGATAAGACTTGGGGCCACCAATTCCCCACCCTTGTTCTTTTCATGCAGCAATGAAGTGCCTTTAGCTGTCTTCCCTGTGAAGCCTTCTGTCCATTATTCTGTGCGTCCAGGTGGGGGGGTTTATGGCTTGTTTTTTTCCTGTTTTGTGAGGCACACTTTGTACTGAGACCAGCTACTTCTCACGTGGCTGATTTTTTTTTTCTGATGTTGTTTAGAGATTTAACCCTGGAGAGGAACTAGAATTCATGCTAAGCACATCTTTAAAGGAATGGTACCAGGCAGTCTGGCTTCACAATTGGAAGGGGTGTCAGCAAGCAATAGTTTTACTATAGCTCCAAGCAATGGTTTCCTTATCAGTCTTCAAAACATTAAAAAGACTTTTCTTCTACTAGATAATCCTTTATCATGCCTCTGTAGCTCCACTTAGCCTACACTGGCAGATTCAGTGTGTTTTGACAGTTCTGACCTGATGAAAAAGCTTGTGCTATGTTTGTAATTGATTGTACCCATAAATGACTCATGGACTCTATTTTGTTTCTGTTGTTCAGTGTGTCACTTGAGCTTTTTGTTTTGTGTTTCTCTGGTTCGATTTCTCCACAGTGAGAAGAGCTGTGCAGAAACAAGGTTAGATTCTTATTCGTAAGGTGGTGTTGGGCTGCCTCTGGAAACCGGGGAGGAAGGAGAGACAGCCCTCAGCGTTTTCTGAGCAGGGCAACAGTCTAATGATCGCTGCCTGTACTCCGTGGGGTACGCACAGGCTGCCTGGGCATTGCTGCCTGGAAATCTGGATCAGACTAGCTGGTTAATAAGCACTCCCTTCTTCAGACTTTTCTGTCATTGTTTGTGGTCAGTAATGATGTCCAGAACCCTAGTAAAGTTTAATTTTTGCTTCACCACATTGCTGCTACGGCGGTATCTACCAAACTACATTTGGGTTAAATTTCTAAGTGGCAATACTACATGTGCCTACACAACTAATTTTAGTATGTATTTGGCTAGAACTCTAGGTATCTGTGTGTATTGCCTGTACTGCTTCATGGATTTTATATATGTGAATCAATGGTTTATTTGCTGAATTTTCCAAAACCCAATTTTTTTCTGAATCCTCTGAATGTCTTATGAATGGTGTTTTAAATGCCAGGTTTTTGAAGGCTGATTGTTTAATGGTGGTGTATTCCTGGATCTCCAAAACAGTGTTTGGGTATGCAACTTCCTAAGCTGCCTTCGAAAACCCCAATTTTATTTTTGAGTCCTAAACGCTAAGCTTTGTTTATAGTTTGTGTACATGATTACTTTTATTAGCTCACAGGACTCTCATTATTGTGCATGTATTCAGTTACATTGTGACTTTTTTTCACCTTTGCATGGCAAAGTGATAAAGTCAAGGGCAGATGCCAGCTGTTTCTTCAGAGAGCCAAATGTCATCTTTTTTGGTTTTGGTTTTTTTTCTTCTCTCTCTCTCTCTCTCCCCCGCTCCCCCACTTACACTTTGTATGGCAATTTACCCTGGCACACCATCTCTTCAGATCTGGAAAGTGTTATTCACCCATCTTATACAGCCCTAACAGCAGCATTTACAAGACTAGAAAACCATTCCTAAAATTTCATTAGGAAATGAAAATTTTCCAGACTACTGCAGTCTGTTAGAAATGTCATTTAAAGTAATATATAGATGAAACCTATTCCCACAAGCTGAAATGTAAGAGAAATTTAGCTGACATATCATATAATAGTGAAAGAGACCCTAGAACACACACTACTTCGATTACAAAATGATGAAAGGTTACAATAAATCTCTCTGTATATGCTTTTTTTTTCTTAAAACATTCTAATTTCATTGTTGTCAAGTTTATATATTCAGAGTCTATCTCCTTTCAGTAATCTCAGGCTCGCCATTCTCTCCAAGGAACACAATTATGTTAGTTCCAAATAAGAGTTCTTTGATCCCTTTTTATTCCTCCTTTGTTTCTGCACAATGAAAGCGAGAGGAACTCAATTAAAGTGACTTAGTCTAGTCTCTAGACAGAAGTTGTTACAAGTAAAGGGTTTGATTCTCTCCTCAGTTAAACCAGTGTTTTGCCAGTGTAGCTACATTGACACTATCAGAGTTGCATTGATGGAAAGCTGGTATAATGGAAGAAAGGATCAATCCTGCAGTTTCTCCAAATAGGCCATTTGAACGAACTACCACTTTCTTTTTCTCAGCTGAATTGAAAGCAATTTAATTGGCTTTCAAAGTAGGCTGTTCAGTGAAAGATTCCCAAACTGAAGGTGACCACGTTTCCAACACGGAACAAGAGACGCTCGTTTGTGACAAAACTTTTGTTTGTATTAAGATCTGGTAATCCTATAAAAGTAAATTTTAAAAGTAATGTTCCCATGGCTGTCACTGTTGCTAGACCTTAAAGCAGGAACATTACTTGAATTTTTTTTCCCAGTAAACTGATGTCTTAAACTCCCTTATCGTGCACCACATATTAACACTTTCTTTTTTGAGAAAAGGCTTGAATTTCAGGTAGTATGCACTCAGCTTTTATTTTCAATCCAGATAATGTTCACCATCTTCAATATATGTTTTTAGTTTTTAAGTCTGTCTGTCTCCTGTAAAATCCAAAGATTGGCTAGAGCCTGTAGGGATTATGAACACTTGGTAATTACTTCAAAATAAAATATTTCTGTTGATAAAATGGAAATCTTAAATGTTACTGCATGTGTTTCTGTTCAGAAAGCAAGTTCCGGACAGAAAAACATCATTGGAAACTTGGAATATTCCAGTGAAAATAGAATACATAGGTTCTTTACCCTTTGTGAAATACAGTTAATAGGTCATTAGTGCTTTGTATAACTGCCGGGGTTTTTGCATAATATTTGACTTTCTCCTGTTCAGTTTCTAATTTGGATATTAATCAGAGCATGGGCTATTGGAATATATCTTTGGAGAGATGATGTCGTTATAGAAACAACTTTGAAGAAATAAGAGTTAACCTGACTGGTCAACCTAATCTTTTCAAATTGTTTGTGTTTAGGTTTGAGTGGTTTAGGTGCTTTAGCCTGCCCTTTTATATGCACATGTATTTTTAATTTTTTAAATTATTTTTATTTTTTACCAATTTCTTTGGAAACTTTTATTTCTGCATGTTTCCCATTATATTTGGGCAGCACTGTCATGATCAAAAGAGCTCTGTTAATACTATAACAGATATCAAATACTACTTCTCCTTTACTCCTTTTATTTCGAGACATCATTTCCTAAGTATATCCTGTGAAGGGATTTTGTCAGTCAGCGGAGTTATCCCATGCTCAGTTGTGCACCAGCCTTATTCATCCTATAAAGCTGCTGTGAAGTTTGTGGGCCTTAGGTTCTCCAGCTTATTAAAGGTTCCTTGTCAAGCTTTATTTGGGAAATCATCTGATTTGGCTTCCTTTCACCTCTCTCAGGATGCACTTACACCCAGTGTGCAAACTGTTCAAAGCTGGCTTTCCCATTAGCCCTCAGAGGTATTAGAAATACAGTTCATATAGTCAGGTTAGTTACTGTCTCCTAAGTGATTTCTCCTTTCAGCCTTCCCACTCTTCTTCTCCTCTGCATCTTTTTCCCACTCCTGGGTTAACCCCCTCCTCACCAAATCTCATCTAGTCAGAGAGCCTCATTATGCTGCTTTGTAAGGCTGCCTATCCTGACAAGAGTAAGGATAGATTTTTTTGACGTACAGTGTTGTAGTAGTAGTGGAGATTGCTGTCAGAAGATGATCTCAGAAAGATCTACTTTGTTTTTCTGAAATTGTTCTTCCCCTTTTCTCATGCTTCTAAGCAATAAGGATGGAAACAAAGGCAATGTGCTTGCTACCCAGAAGACTGAAATTACAGCCAAGGAAGAGATGAAGGGCAAACAAAGAATGTAAGTTTGGGAGGTATTTTGCTTTCGTCTCCAAGCTCATAGTAAATTTGGACTTGTCTAGAATGAATCTAATGTTCTCTGGGATATTTGATCAATTCTTATTTAAGCAAATTCTCACCTTGGACTCAGAGGTGATTCGGTGATTAGGGAATGATTTAGACATCTCTTATTTCCTTTGTGCTTTTTTCACCACATGAAATTTTTAAAGCCAAAGAAGTATGGTAGTCTTAAACAGTCTGCTGAGAGGTGGTGTTTAGATGATAAAATAGGGAGACAGGAAAATCTGAAGTCTTCCAAAAGATTTTTCCCAATTATGGTCTGCTGCTGGATCTGGCTGCTGTTTCATGCTGCACATCATAGGCTCAGAGGAACAAAAATAACTAAAGAAAACGTAGTATACAAAAGTTCATGAAAAAAAGCAAATATACATAGGAAATCTTGACTGTCGTATAACAAGACTATTACACTTTGAATATATGGCAAAAATGGAAACAGTTCAGTCAGTGCTATTTACCCTGTCTGTAATTGAAGAACAGTAGGCGAGGCAAAGCAAATAAAGGGCAGGAAATCTTACAATGAAAAGAAACTCAAGGGGTATTGGTGTCTTATACGGCTTATGACATTCAGGATGCAGGGCATCACATACTAAAATAAAGTTGTGGCTGAAATTAAGGGTACAGATAGAAGAGGTATTTATGACATTTTTTATTAATATTACTTAATTGTAAAACATGATCAGTCACAATGGAAGTGTTTGGGGAGGTGGAGGGAACTTTCCTGTACTCCTGCTAGTTTTCTTGCTGGGTTTTCCTGCCCAGGCTTTAGCATCCTAAATCCTGGGGCCAGGCTACATGAGTCCCACCTTCAAGAAAGGCTCTTGGGAGCTAGATTTCCGTCATCTTAGCTAAGAATTTGTACCCCAGCTTGGGCTGTGATTGTGCTTTCAGCCTGCTCACAACTCTGAGCTATTCAAACTGTTCCATTTTTATTTCTCACAAAGAAACGAAACAAATCTTAACACACACACCCACACAACCCCACACCCCCATCTTTTTGGAAAAAATACTTTCAAATTATCTTTTTCTATGGCAAATATTTTTCTGTGGAATGAAAATCTTTTAAAGTCAGTCTTTTAGCTGGCTTGCATACTGAGCTTTGACTATCTAATTCATTCACTTATTAGTAAAATCCAGGATGAGAGATTTGTTTTTCAGAATCTTGCATTTTCAGTACGGCAGGAAAGTTACTTGCTTGCAAAGATCTGAATCTGATGATACGTAACACTGGAGTGAAACGTCAAGACATTGTGCATAGTAGAAGCATTGCTCTGTGCTCTCTAATTCTGCTGCACTGATTTAAATGGAAAATACCATTCTAAAAATGATAAGGAAAAAGATGAGTTATTACTCAGTTCTGCATATTTTCTTCCATATGCTAACAAGATGCAATTAGGTTAAGGTGAAGCCAAGGCATCATTCTGTACCCATCTAATTCTGCTTCTACCCATTCACCTGAGCAGGCTGTGTATGTGCTCTGGCCTTTTTGTTTTTTTATCTGCTATACACAATGTAGGTGCTGCTACAGGAGCAACACAAATCCTTTTAGTCATGTGCAGCCTCCCATGTATTTGGGCCTTACTGTACTACAGTTTTATCCCCTCCACACATACCTTTGGTTTTACCAAGCTCTCAAGAGGAGGTTTATCTTAAGCTCAGTGTGAAGTGGAGGTCTAAATTCTGAGCTGTCTCTAAATCAATTCACTCTTCCCAGGTAGAAAGAGTGCCATTCACGCTCATAGTGGAGATAGTAGCCTCTTCAATAATAGTTAAATGTTTTATCCTTATTTATCTTATTTTAATTCAACAGTTCTAAAGTACTTTTCAAAGTAATCAGGTATGACAGTGCTGGGGTTAATTAACAGTTGGTAAGCTGCCAGCAGCTTCCTGGTGATGGTATTGATGATGATACTGATCTTATCTGATATGCTTTGCTAGGAAAAAAATCCTCTAGAAAGAAGCCAAGACATTATGATATGAATGTGTAAGGACGGTAGGTGTCCTTCCTGCTGTTTTATGAATGTGTCTGAAGGATTTCCTTTGTGAGAGAGAACAGAAGCTCAGCCTAACCCTTATCTGTATTACACCACAAAAATCTGTCTTCAAATGACATCAAACGCTTGTCTTAAAACCACAAAGCAAAGAAGTATAAAGCAGAGTCTGAAAACTCATCTTACTGATTGCACTGAAATAGTATCATCCATGTGATTTTGAAGGTCGCTTGCTATGTGAAGACATGAGTAGTTACTATCCATGGGCTATGGACATGCCATATTTCAAGTTTCAAATTGTCAGCTACTCACATATACTGACATTCATTAGACACATACTGAGGTATTTGCTTTATGAATCTGAAAGTTTTACAGTGTTTGTTTGAGGCACAGCAGTCTGAGGGACGTTAAGGACATTCATGCCTTGCCACTTTTTGCTTTTGCAGTGCAACTTTTTTTTTTTCTTTTCCTGCCACAAGCACAATGGAAAATATGACGCTAACAAATCCTCGAAGAAATTAAAAAATGATCCACAAAGAAGTCTCACAGAAATACGTCACTGTGATAAATGCTTGTCATACCTTTGGGAGAGAAAGGAAAAAAATAAAATAAAATCTCACATATGATACTGGAAGAAATCAGGTACCCCAGTTAAGATCATGCCTTAAGAACCAGTGGTGATTGGATTTGCCAAAAACACATGCAAGCGGTGTTCCTTTTCCAGCGCTCAAAGTCTGTCTCCAGTGTTGACCAGCTCTAACACAAGCTGTCTGAAAATACACACATTTTTACACAGTGTATAAGTACTAATGGTTTTTTGTGTAGCCATCAATCAAATTTATGTACTGGGCTCTGTGTATTTTCAGAGACAGGTAAAGGAGGAGTCCCTTCAGACTGCTAGAGTGTTGCTGGTCGGCAGAACTACTAGGACGAAAAGTCGGTGCAAAAAGGAATTAGCCAAAGGCAGGTGAATGGACTAGGTGTTAACCATGGATGCTGGTTAAAATTTAGCATCCACACTATTGCTGTGCCAATTTCACATCCCTGTTTGTTAATCTTTTTTAAGTATTTAAATTGTATTCATCAGTGCTTTTCATTTGAAAATGGAATATAAAAATCTGTTTGTATTTTTTCAAAGCGTTCAGAACTTGGAAAAATCCAAAATTTAACCTCATTAAATTAGCTGTTAGACTTCTTCATTGAAATCTGGAAAAATATTTAAACTTTCTTGGGATTTGATATCTGTTGTAAATATTCCTGATTATGAGCTTAACATTTGTGGTGTTTAAAACTGGTCTGTATGTGTGTCTGAAGTCATGTTTTGTTGGCTTTTTGGCTTCACTTGAATTTGGTTCCTTCCTTTGCAACTTCTATTGTTGCCATCATTTTATTCTTCAGACTGGCCTCTGTTACTTGCTGCTGCTGCTTCTTTAGCAACTTCTAGACTTTTTTTTTCTTGAGCACAGGGTCAAAGATGTTAGTATTTTGTTGTAAACTAAGCAAAATGTCCCCGAATATTTACATTTTGTTATCAAAAGCAAGCTAAGCTCCTAAGTTTCACACATGGGTCAGGTTAAGTTTATTCAAACTACCTGGTTTGATTTTGAAAATAAGACTCGTCCTATAACACTGAATAATTTTTGAAAAACAAACAAACCAACCACCACCATCCCTCCCTCCCCCCACCAGAAAAAAGCCAAAACAAAAAACCTGCTTTCAACTCTATCTCCATCTCCAGCTAAAAATTGTTATACACTATTAGGGCTATCTGATTATGTCACCTGGCAAACTTAGATATATTCATGCATAAATGCTATTCATGAAAAAATCCCAAATTGACAGTATCACTACTAAAAATTGACCTTTTGGGGTAGGGGCAATGAAAAGAACTAAAAAGAACCTTTTCTTTTCCCTCCGTGTTAATTTATAAGAAAAGCAATTGTACTAGCCTAGAACATGAGTTCCTTGCCTAGCTGTTTTGATTTTACAAACTAAAGATAGTGTAGCTTGACAAAGATTAGTTGTCATCATTTTCAGGTACTGACTAGTGATTATTTTCTGAAATCATAGCAAGAATTAGGGCCAAACTGGTTTTTGCTCACTATGATTGCAGTAAAAAGAGTTCTACTCTCTAAAGGGCTTACAGTCTGGAAAGTAAATAACTTCCTTGGGGATACCTTGTCATTTTTAATTTTTTTTTTTTTTTAATTTGTAACTCCAACAATAGTAAAGCTGTATTTGATAAGTGTTTGTTGGGTTACATGGTGATGAAAATTGATAATAAAAAAACTTCACTTAAAAAGTAAAGGAGGCAATTTTTTTGAGGCCTGATATCTCAGCGAATACTTTCTTTCAACCTGCCAAAAAGCATTCTGTATTGTTCCTCTTATTTTGCAAACAAGAGTGAAAATCTTGCAGGTAATGATTCCAAATTTCACATAGTGAGATGGCTTCTTAAATTCACAGTAACATCAGGGAAGCAGTTTAACTGAATACTTCTACCAACGTATTGGTTCCTGCAATCCAGTCCTGTGAGAACACTTTATATAGTATTAGCCCTATATCCCTTCCAGTCAGGGCTTGTTATTCCTCTGTGCTGCGTTGAGTGTTGCTCAGGTACTACTTGGTCGGATATTGTGCGAATTTTGCTCCATGCACTTAAAGAGTTCCAAGATGTGGGTAGGTCTTGAGTTGGCTATTACTGTATGAAGGCTCATCACGCTTTATGGATTAACATTACATAGAGCTACAAGTTCAAAGATGAATGCTGTGTACAGTGTAATTAGTGTTAAAGATAGTATTATCGAGGTGTTTAATGCACTCAATTAAAAATAGGAAAACTGAAAGTATTTTTAAGAGTTACAGAATTACCTTTAAATTGTTGCAGTTATTGCTTTTTCAACTAGAAAAGTGGCAATGCCTGACCACAGGCCAGTCCATCTGTTCTGTTCCTGGCAATTTTGTTGTCAGCAGTGACCCAGGTAGTTGATGATCTCTATTAGGAAGTTCTTTGTCGTCATGGATATCTTCACCTCTACACTTCTTGTTTCAAAAAAATAATATCTGGTGGCACTTTCTGTCCCAGTATTTCCATGTGTAACTGCCTGCACATTTGGGCAAAGTGTGACCTTCCAGAGCTCTTTGGGTAATGCTGTTACTTTGATGTAGAAATTGGATTTTTCCAGTTAGTGTTTCTGAATGCCTAAGCAAAGACTTCCAGATTTGTTTGAGAGAGAGATTATTAAGGACAATAATCACCAGATCTCAGGTTTCCTTCAGAGAGGTGTGTTTATATGCAATTATCATACTTGGTTTAGGCGTTGGTGTAACCATCCATATTAGCATCATTTTTTATCTCCACTCAGTCCCTGAAGCAGCTGTATAAGCTTTGAATTTTTACAGAGGTGAGGCACATGTAACTTTTAATGGGACTTTGTTGTGGTAAGCTAATCAAAGACGAAAAATTTTTTTTGAGCAGTTTCTCAAACTTTATTAGCAAATCAACATTTCTCTTTTGAGTTGCAAAACTCATTCTCTGCTGAAAGGTCAGTAAAGAAGGATTTGGTTTGACAGTTTCTTTTTTCACTTTTTTTGTTCATTCTGTTCTTGGGGTTATTTTCAAGAAAATGGACAAGACAGGATTTTACTTGAAAGTTTAGTCAAGGTCAAGTGATAAACTGACTAAACAAAACATATCTGAGTTCACTCATAAAAAGTTTCGGTAGTAGCTTGCTGTGTGATTTCATGGACCCTAAATTTCTTGGAAGAACTCTTGGAAGCCATTGCACCAAGGATTTTGTTATTTCCATGTTTCAATCGTGCAAAGACTCAGAATGCTGTAGGGTAGTTCAATATATTGATGATCTTGGTGCCAACATTAACTAGGGGAGCAAAGGAGGAGAGATGAGCCTGCAGCACAGAAATGAATTAGATTTGAGTCATGTTTTTAATATCTTACTTGAGCCGTTCTGTTTTGTGATAGCGGTTTAGACCATCTGCATTTTGGTTATAACAAGCTGTGTAAAACAAACAAACAAAATCTTGACAACAAGATATATGCTGTACATCCTTTTACGAATTTAGTTTAAAATAAATGTACTTCAGCTGTAAAGGAACCTTTTCTTTTAAAATATCCCTTCCTCTAATTTTCTGAAGTGTAAGAAAATGAGCTCACTTTTTGCTCAAAACATACGGTACTTTATCAAACTTGTATATAAATTACTTGATTCTTCATACTGCTGATATTCTTCCAATTGTTTTAATAGACCATAAAAATGGTAATACTGTGGTAAACCATTAAATGCTTAGCCATTTAGCCCAGCAGTATTCCTTGTTTAATAGTTTTACTCATTTAACACTTACGATTTGTAACAGAGTAAATCTAATTTTAAAGTAGGTTGAGGAAGTTAAACCACCTCTGGGGAATAAATCTACACTCCCTTACCTGGAGGGCAATACTAATTGCTATCCAGACCCAGAACAGGCTCAAATGAAGTCAAGCTCCAAGGATTACTAATGAGTGAGGCTTACATTGTATGAGCTAAAAGTCTTTGAATGCTATTTTTTACTTGAGAAACTGGCTGAACAAAAGTCTGAGGAAAATCCATGCAGTCAGTAGACTGGTAGTGCTTTTAAGCATTAGTAATTATCAGCCTTCCTCCTTGGGATGTTAATGATAGCGGTTTGACCTTACCCCAGCATCCCTATCTAAATGTATAACTTAGCCATCAGTTTGCTTTAAATCAAGCACTAAATCTGTCTGAGTGCCATTTCATATGGATATTAAAAAAACATCAGGGTCTACTTTGCTTCTTCTGTCAGCCAGATCTTGGGCAATTGTGTGAATAAATTAATGGATGAAAATGACTTTTTCTTATTTTGTAAGTTTTGCATTGGCCTAAAGAGGAGCACACCTCTATTTATTTCGGTGCAGATGAGATATTCACAGATGTTTTTGTTGTTGTTGTTATTATTCATAATCATACCAGTGGCAAGGCAGGAGAGTTGCTTTGTGTGGAGGCCTTCAGCCTTCCTATCTTTTTTCCACTCTTTACTTATAAATCTTGAGTTAGCTCTATTCTGAGATTGTCCTGTTATTTTTTCACCTTCCCTTTAGTTCCCTTTGTTCTGCTGATATATAGGAATGGAAGCATCAAGATTTGTTTAAAACATTAGCAAGCTGCATTTAGACCTTTTCAAAACAAAGTGTGAAAGTGTTTGCAATGATTAGCTAGACAAACGTTAACGATCAATAAATTGTAATGTAAAACACTTTGCAGGGCATAAAAGAATGGGAGAAAAAAAGATTAGGTCTCTGTTCCCTCATTTAAATCCTGTTCAAGCCCAGAGGGTTTAATAGGTACTTAAGTGGTCCCCCAGAGAGTGTGATTGGAACTTACAGGGTGCAAATACCTTCATCTGACTTTCTGCTGCGGCTGAATTTTGCCCCCAATGGCCAACATTAGTAAAACCTAGCTATTTTCTTTGAATAATGAAGCTGTGGAAAATCCAGCAAGTACGTGGAAATCAGAACTAGGAACAGGCCCTAGAGGATTTTTAACCTAAATAGAAGAAGCTGTATCTCCAGCTCTGAAAGCTGTTACTCTTTCACTATTCTTTCTTTTTGCCTCTGGGATATTCCCGAAACGTGTGCATCTTCTGTTTTATGAGCTGTACTTGCCTTCCTTAGATGCAGAGAGAAACAGGAGGAGGTGGACGATGGCATGGCCTCCAGCACTTTGTTTATGAGAACATCCTTCTAGCAATTTTATGTCTGCATGAGGTAAAGAATCGTTTCCAGCCTGCCCTTGAGCTGTGGATCAAGCATTTTACTTCTTCTTACTCTTTTCTGCTTTAAAACTTTTTATATTCCTCTTCCAGAGTCTTTAGACAGATGAGATTTTTGTCATTTGTAGTGGTTGAAGCACTTTCAGCTCCCTTTCTCTTTCCTAGCTGTGTTTCACAGTTGATCAAGCTAGCATCATGCATTTCTTTCTCTGCAAAATAGCTGTCCTGATACCAGGCCTAGCATGTCGTCTCTTCTTCGTGATACTTGTAGGACAATAATATGGCGCAGTCATTGCCTCAGATTTCTTTTATTATAGCTTAGTCTACTGAAATGGGACTGACTGGTTTGTTAGCCAGGATCGTGTTCTCAGGCTGTGTATTGGCAGGTTTGCATACAGAAGGCTTGGAGAACTGAGCTGACCACTGGCTAGCTCCCTCCTGGGAGAAAAGCCGTATTTACATGCTTACTCTCCAATTCTTCTGCTGCTAATGTTTGAAAAATCCTCAGTTTCCCTAAAAAAACCCAACCCAATTAACAACAACAACAACAACAAACAACCCCAAACTCAAAACAACCTGACTCCTAGAATTTTTTATTTATTTAGTTAGTTATTTTCCCCAAATGGAAGTAACCTAGCAAGCAATAGTAGCACTGGGTATCATCTAGTCCTAAGAGAACATGCAGGGCACCTTGGGCTTCTGGGCCCAAGGCTGGATCACCTCCAGGACGGCAGGACTGCTTGTGTGCAGAGCTCCGTGTTTCTGCATTTACGCCCAAAGTACCACAAACAAGTCCTGCATTTGCTGTCGGAAATTAAATATTGGTCTTTGCAAAGTTATCAGTTTTATTTGTGAATAAAAATGATCATAGTTTTTTTTTTTCTTATTAGACTCACATCCTCTTTATGTGGTGCCCTAAAAGAGGGGATTATCTGATATGTTAGTTCCGTCCTCTGAGGAATTACAGGTGTTGCTCCGCTGTAGCCGTTGTTTGAGTGGCCACTTGACACTGGGGTTAAGTCGCATAACAAGACAAAGAAAAACCTATCGCTTAAATAACAATGTGTTGTCATCTGGCAATGCCGATTCCTGAACAGTGATGTCTATATAGAATACTGCCTTGTTTATCGTATTGCTAATTTACAGGAAAAGATTTCTGTGTTCGTTGAGCGTTGAGATGCCTATGCGCAATTCACTAGTTGGAACTTGTGTTACTATCTCTTATCCCTCCATGACAATTTGCCAAAATAATTGCCTCAGCCACAATGACCTTGTTATGTGGTGTTTCTGAGTAAGATACGCAACAATTTGTTTCTTACTGTAGCTTTCTTGTTTCAATTAGCATAATTTCTTCTTAAAAACAGACAGATCGGACTCTTCCATTCAGTAGTAGTGCAGACAGATATTGTTTATACTCGTTTTACTTTGTTATTATTTTGGGTTGAGTTTTTGTTTTCTTTTGCAAAATAAATAATGATAGATTAGAAGGTAAGCAGCTGCTTTCATGGAGTGATGCGTTAGCATGTAGCTTGCTTCTGTAATAATTGCTTTTCAGTACCGGTGTCAGAGTAAAATTTCTGATGAGGAACACTTTACTGTAGAGTTTGCTTTTATAAAGCCTATCTGAAAATCTGTGCAGATAACAATATACATATAAGGGTATTTCCTAGCTGTTGTTTCTTGTCTTTTTACCAGTTAGTAATCTACAAGAGGACCTTTCTTCCTGTTCCATGATAGTCTTCAGTGAAAGACAGTGTCACAGTTTTGGAGGGGGGAACACAAGTGCTGTATTGGTTGAATAACTTTCTTTTTTTTCATTGCTCTTACTGAAAGACCTGGGAGGCCCAGCTTCCCTCCAGGATGTTGACTTTTTCAAAATTCTTTGATGTTTAGTCAATGAGGTAAACATTTTGGTCTTTCGTTATCATTTCTGCCAGTATACCCATTCTAGAAGTCAGATTCCCTGGTCTTCCAATACTGTGCTTATTACCTTTTGTTCTGCTGGTGTTAACACTAATTTAAATTGCAGGTTACAAACCACAATTAGATAATAACAGATTTTGTATCTGAGTTCCTTTGGAACCACTGGGTGTATACCATGTGTTTCTGTGCATTTTATCAATTTATTCTAAAAGCTTTCCATTGACAGGTTGGTTTGAGGAAGTGTTTTGTACTCACCCTACATGGAGAATCTCTCCAGTCTGGAAAACCACTAAGCTTCTCTATGGCAAACATGGATGTGTAGGATTCATTCTGTTTGACTTCCTTGTATGTTCTTCATACATATCCATCAGCTCCATGTGCTCAAACAGGCCTGCTGCTTCTTGTGGGTATTTGAAAAACTTGGTATTTTTAATTCTTATGTCTTTAGCAAGTTACTTCTTGAAATCCTCTGGTGTTTTTTGTTGTGGGGGGTGGTGTTTTTTTTTTTTTATTACCCCCGATTCTGGTTTTATATTTATCAGTTTGTTATTTTCAGTTTCCTCAGGTGAATGCAACTTCTGCTTTTTGAAGGATGTCTTTTCATGCCTAATAACCTCTTTTACTCTGCTTATTTGAGCACGATGACTTTTTTTGGAAGCCCATTTAAAATTATTTTTGATAGGTAATGTACATGTACTCTGAGCTTTTACAGTGGTGCCTTTAAGGAGCCTCTATACCAGTTTATATAAAAAGAAAGCTTTAAAATATTCATATGAATATTTTAAAATTTTAGCTGATTCTTTTTAATTTATTTTTAACTAGCTTCTTCATTTTTGTATCATTCTTCTTTTTCAAGTTAAGCAAGCTAACCTTTCAAGTTAAACCTCTTGTGGGTTTCGTTTTGGGTTTCTTTTTGGCTTTTTTCCCCTCTCATACAAGCAGTTTTGTATCTGAGTGTGGAGTATTGCCTATTCCAGAGTTTTTCTTGGATAACTTCATCTTAAGTCTTCAACTGATTCAAGAATTGCTTGTCATCTTGTGAGTTTTTTCATCAGCTGCTCCAAAAAGTGGTTCTTTGTGGTTTAGTATGTCCACCCAACATGATATGTAGCCATAGTATATTATATGGGGACTAAATAAAATGTCATTATTATTGTGCTTTGTCTTCGCAGCTCTTTACTCTCACTGGCAATTTGTGGCCATTGTCATCCCAGTATATTTTAGATATATTTTACATTTCTATTTTAGCATATCTTGCTTAGCTCTCCAAAGCTTTGTAGAGAAATAGGAGGCATTTTCCTAATACTTGCACAAATAATCAGTTACTAACCCTTAGTCATTCTTTTCAAAGCTTAAAGGGCAGGTTCATGTGAGATAACATGTCCCTCTTCCTTTCATTCCAGTGATAACATGCCTTTCCTTCCCCTGCAACCTTGAACTGCAATATCTCTTAAGTCTGATGATTTGCAGTTGTGTTTTGTTATATCGGTACCTTTTCATCCCATGTCATACCGATTACACTGCTACTGATTTAACCTGCGTTCCAGTGCCTCCTTTTAGATCTTCTGTAACAAACTGCTTGTAAACCAACTATTCTGTTCTTTCCTTTGAAACCAGGTCAGTGGTGATTTTCAGGACTGTTTATCAAGATGGAATACAATACAAATCTTCGTGTTTCTTCTAATGAATGACAGAAATTCTTCATTTTATATATTGCCTGTCATCACTCTTCATCAGACAGACTCCCTTATGGGTTTTGATCCCATACAAAGATCTTGTAATCTGTGATGATTTCTTTTGTCAGCTGTCTCATACTTTCTGGGCTACTTTAAATATCATATCTTTTCCCAGTAATTCTTTTATCCCCTTAATCTGTTATTTTCTCAAACCTACTAGGAGTTCACTTTTTGCTTTCAATCCTTATGTTCAACTTGGAAAAATTCTTCCTAACTATACTTTTCCTGAATTCCTCCTCAATTTCAGCTTTATATGGCAATTACTCTCACTCTAATACACTATGGACTCCATCACCCATTGTGTACATGACTCTTTACTAATTTGATTTAATTGCAAGTTAATTACTATTTAACAGATTTGATTTTCTTCATTATTTGCTGAGCTACATGTTAAATTATGCTGTCTTTATGAGGAAATGGCTTTCCACAATTACAGATATATGCCCCGTTCAAACCATTTGGCACTGTTAGATGTGGCCATAACATTTTTGCTTATGGTGTTCTTCTGTTTATTCGAAAACTCAATTCTGGAATATAGATTACTTTTTTTACTCTTTGACATTGCTGCTGCTGTCTCCAGGAGTACAAAAAGCTCTCCTGCATGCCCAAGACAATGTTTCTAGAAACTTTATTATAGATGTGTAAGTTTGAGAAAAGTGTAATGTGGGTTTTTTGGCTTTTTTTTTCCCTTGTGCATTCATCTGGTGGCATTATTTGCACTGTGACCGAACAAACTTCCTAGTAAAATTATGCAAGATTTAAAAAAAAAAAAAATTGAGACAGGCAACCCAGCATATGTAGCAAACTTGGACAGAATAATGTTTTACTTTAGCTGTTAGAGGACAGTTGTTTGACGGTGTTGTTCCTGCAAAATTTGGGATCACAGAAAACATTGATTATAAATAGAGACATCTTTTTGGAATACATTTTTTAACTCAAAATGATTCCATCTTTAAGTATACAGTGAGTATTGGGTTAGTACTTTTAATGCTTGTGTTATGCAGGGAATTTTTGATGGAAAAAGATTTAAACTGTTTGCATAGGTGATCCATGTCTCTAGATCTCTGAAAATAAAAAAATAAAGATAATATTATCCCTCCAAATTCTTTGTTAAAACCTATGCCTCCTAAAAACATTTTTTTTTTTAGCTACTGTGTTTGATCTTGCATAAATCTTAGTTCTAACTTGCTATTTTGTAGTTTCTGCTGATCCAAATCATGAAGTCCTCCTTCAGACTTCTCTCAGGCAATTCTCTCCTTTCACTCTCCATTCTAAATTATTGGGAGCTTATCAGAGTTTCAGTAGCAGCATTTTGGAACATATGAACACCAGCCCTTGTACATTGATCAAAATCTAATCCTGCAATGTTACAATTTCATCAAATTTAATGTGCCTATATGATTTCCTACAATGACTTCCTGTAGGTGTGATCTGATTTGGTAAAGCTGGTATTTATCTACTAATTGCAGAGAGCTACAGTCCCTTGTTAATATGGCGCACACAGTATTATTTTGTGTAATGTAAGTAGGTTATAGTACCGTCTAGTTCCTTGGTGACATCTCATAAAACAGCATAGCCAAAGATTATATTTTTAGCCGTTGCTACATAGGGCTTTTAGCAGCACTTCTGCCAAAGGCAACTGTATGGCCAAGGTGGTGTACAGCTGCTTAGAAGTGTATGCACAAGTTGCATTATTGCTCTTTTCTGAACACTGTGTGTCAATATCAGGTATTATTCGAATATTCTACAAGTAATCTGAATAAAATACTTGAGATAAAATAAAGTATAGGCAGGAAGGGGAGGCAGAGTCATACATATGAATTACAAAGCACTCCAATCTCAAAAACTAATGTAGTGGGTTTTTTCCTTTTCTTTCTTTTGCTTCCAGGAAAAAAAAAAAAGAAAAACCTGCCCATTAACCTGGTCTGCTTTCTGGTTTACATTTAACTTGGGTAGGTGTGGTGGTGTTAACTGTACAACTACAATTTCATGGAGTTGCAATGGTTTTGTTATATAATATAGGTTTACGACCGGGGAAATGCAAGGATTTTCAGTTAATTACTTTTTGTCAGTGGACATATGCATTTTGCTTCTGTCACATAGGGGTTAGCCCATACGCTCTCATTTAGTGACTGATATCTGCAGCTTATAAACACCTCCAAATTTTGGTCTGTATTTAAATACAAAATTAACTTTATGTAATTTTGAATCTTTGTCTGAAGAAGCGCTCATATATTCATGCTTTTGAAGGAACACAGATTTTTTAAGACTGCTACTTTTTTACTAAGAGCCCTTCTGCTCCATTTAAGGCTTGAATGAAAACTAAGTCAGCAAACTTTCCTAATTGTATGGTGATCTTCTGTGTTACTGAAATTAAAAAGGTATGATTTTGAAAGAAGAAAATTTGCCTGTGGCAGCATGTGTATGTTAATTCCTTCTCATTGTCTTTTGCTTCCTGAAAAAGAGAAAGTAGGTTTTTATGTGCTGTGAGCTCAAATTGTAACTTGATCTCTGCACAAGAGAGGTGAATGTTTGTGGTAAATGTGGCTTTCTTAATGAGGACCTGCTGTTCTGCATGAAACACTGTCACAAGTAATAATAAACAGCACCCAGTTTCTGCTGTTGCAGTAGGAATAAAAAATGGCTAGAGAATCTTTCCTCCACAACTGCGTCAACAGCAGGTCCTCATTACCTGTCCACAGCAGCTGAAAACTGATTTATCCCCTGATGGTCAGAATGCTGCATAAGGTCGTTGTCTTTGTTGAATTTTTTTGAAAGGCAAAAATAAATATTTTCCTCTTTTTTAAAATGATTTTTTTGGCGCTCCCTGAAGCTGATTATGCTACTTTCAATCCATTAGATTGCTAATGGACTTTCTGAAGACCGGACCTGTGAGCTGTAGGAACTGCAAACGCATGCGATTCCAGTCAAGCTCCTGAACTGACAGGTAATCATCTGATTAGAAGATGGGCAATCAGACTGTGATCTCTTTCGAAGAGGATTTGCCTTATTATTACTGCTTTTGTGGTAAATGCACAAGAGCCTACTTTCCGTGTGGAGAATAGGAGAAGCTCTGTAATGTCATTATGAATAATATCACATCCCTCAGTTTCTTAATTTTCCTGTGTGCCGTTTTCCTCTGGAGTGATCTTCAGTTACTCTGGGTTGCGTGAAGGAAGCATAGAAAAACCAGTAGAAGAGCATTTGACTTGAAAGAGTAAATCAAGGTCTGAAGAGGGTAACCACGTCAGGAAGATTATCTTGGTAAAGGGAATAGAGGTCTCTGTTACTGAATGATTGTTTTTACTGACATCAAAAGGAACAGAAAAACTGGATGGGAGGAGACTCTTTCTAATTTACCTTGCAGTCCAGCATGAGGACTCACAGGTCTTCCCACAGGTACAAGGAGAGACAACTTGAAACAGAATGGTTGGTCCTGTTCTTCTTGACCTGAAGAGTCCTCCTGCTGACTCTTGGAGCAGATTAGTAGTAAAGACAGGCCTGTGTGGAGAGGGTGATCTATGTCACTTAGCTGCAGATCTTTATTGCACTTTGTTTAGAGATTGTGGCCCCACTAGAGAGAAGAGCAGAGTTAGAGTTGCTACTGAGGCCCTGGAGGCTCTGACATCCAAGGCTCCATCCTAAGGTTGAAAGATTTATACCCTTTATCTGGCTCATGGCTGCTGCAGGTTCATGATAGACTCAGAATCAAAAACCCCTCTGAAGGTCCAAACTTCATAAATCTTAAATCCTGTAAACATCCTGGTTCCTGGAGTACCAATTCCAGGAACATTTCAGGAAACACAATATTGCAATAACTTTGAGTCCTGTAGTCGTGTTTTCCAGCAAAGCAAATTGAATTAAAAGAGGGGAGAATTAGATGAGAAACCTCTGTTGGGACTAATTAGAAATATTTCTGAATGGGGTGAGTTAGATGAGCAATCCACTAAAACTATGCAAAGGCACGCAAGTCCAGCTTCCAGCACACTGAGTGAGAAAGGAAATGAGAGACTATCCCCAGAGATAATTTCTTTTGGAAGAGGAGGGAAAACTTCATGGCTGATGGAGTCTGGTTTGTGCCATTCCTTCTCTGAAAGGAGTTTGTACCAGTCTATGGTTCAAAAATACTGCTTTTCTGCAGGAAATCACTGAAGGAACAGACACTAAGGGCAGGGAGGGGGGAAGATGTAGTTCTCTACCGATTGCTGTAAGATTTGAGATTAACCTTCTCTACTACCAAAACCAAACTGAGGCAGTGCCATGTGCTGGAGTGAACACGGACTCTCAGGATGAAGGTAGACATAGATGTTCTTGGTTTACGGTAAGAGGATTTGGGGTGATCGTTATTTTTTCTTTTGAATTGAATTTCACAGAGGAGCAAAGAGCTTTTTGTGAATATATGTCCAACTTTCCCCCTCACCTTCTCAATACATCCAAAAGGAAGTTTCTAGAGATACAGCTTAGCAACTTTAGTACTTCAAGAAATCTCATATCAAATTAACAGGGGTTTATGACATCTGCGTGTCTAGTCTGACACTTGTGGCTCTATTTTTTTTATGCTCCATGTGAGATGTTTGTGTAAGTGGAGTAGTTAATATTGCAAGTACATCTTGCAAACAGTTCCCTTTAGGGGAGTTAGAGTGAAGGCCAGCAGCTTCCTGGGAGCCTGCAGCCATGGGGGGTCCCTGTGGGGATCCCCTGGGGCAAGAAGGGTGGGGCAGGCCTGTCCCCCTGCCCTCAGCCCCCAGCCGAGGCCATCAGGCTAGGGATGGGCCAAGGCCAGGCTCAAAGCTTATGTTTGAACAACTGGTACATAACACGTGACGGACATCAAAACCTGGTCTAGAATTTTTTTGTGGTGTTGCTGTTAGAGCAAGTTAAAATAAGTATGTATTTATAGGGTGCTTTTCTATCTGAACATTTCAACATTGTCGACGTCATTAAAATATGTTGGCTTTTGCCAATTTTAAATGGTAATTGTTGAAACAAACTGGTCTCATTTCGATAATGCTGAAATAAGGTATTTCTAAACAACAGAGTTTTGGTTTAGCTTTATCATGTAGTTGTTCAGTGTTCATTCCATAGTGATGTATTGATTTTATTAATGAGCAACGTTTGATAAGAATAGAATATCTTTCATGCAAGTATTAAGCTATCTTATAAAGTAAAGTAAAAGTTCTCATGAAAGGCACAAACAAAAATGACCACCAGGCTTAGGAGGTTTTCCCTTTTTTGAAAGTATTAAAGCCTATCTGCTAAGAGACATATGAGAGTTTGAGTTAGTAGTTTTTATGAACAGGTTGGACGAGCAGTGCATAAGTTTGTCCTGTGCACCAAGAAGCTGGTTCATCTCCCTGCAGTGTATTTTTCTTGAATGAAAGGGCTGGATTTTTATCCTGATGTTTTGCTTTTGTGACTTGGAAAAGAAGGGGAGGAGAGTGTTGTTCTTGGATGTATCTGTATTTTCATGAGAAATTTAAATTTGCTGCTGGAAAAGTATTTCTAACAACAGTCTCCAAAGCTGAGTTTCATATTTTGCAAGGCAGTTTTCACATTGTTTGGAAATATTATCAGCATTGTGTTTCCATCCCCTTCCCTCTGACCCCACTCCCCACAGGAAAGCACAAATATACCCCCCAATTCTTTGACAGCATTATTCAGTACAGAGATTTTTACACAATGTGCTAAATGTTACTAAGGTTCTTCATTCATCTGTTCATCTCTAATGGCACCTTAATTTCTTGAAAGCATCTCAGCTGAAAACTTAAACAGTTTTTATTTTTATATGTTTCATGATGAAAGAATTATCTGATGGTAACACAGACTTGCTGTGATCCCTATTGGCTATATTCATAGAGGCTTTAATATGATTATCTTAATCTTTAGGGGGATTTATGTAAGCATGAAGTATTCAAATGAACTGAAATTCAGCAGAGCTTTTCATAATTCTTTGTTACTGAATTTTTCAAGGAACTGGACTTCTATCACTTAGCATTTCTACTTCAAACAAATGTACAGGAATTCTTAGTTCTCTATAAGTACAATTCCAATGGAGCAGCCGAGAGTTTTGACAAGTCATGTCCAAGACTTGCATATTTGACTAGAGGTGTTATCATCTCGTAACTCCAGATTTTCACAGGGAGGCTACCCAAACTTTTCTGAAGTAATTTATACCTTTTGCTGAAATCAGGTGCTAGTGTGGAAATATTCTTAGTTTTCTCTGTATCACACTTTTCAGTCTGGGTTTCTCAACATCCCGGAAAGCTTACAATTTTCCACAGAAGTTCCATTATGTTTATGGCACCATTTTATATTTGTTTATTTATTTATTTATAATGTTTTGGTGTGGTTTTGTTTAATTTTCTTTTCAAAAACTTGCACCTGGGTCTTTGGAAAATTCTTTCAGTTATGGGCAATTGCATGAGTGTTAAATTCCAGGAGCTGGAGCAGCTACACAAGATGACCAGCTCTTTACCTGACATTTTGCATATATGGTTTGCAGTAACTTAATTCACCTGTAAGTTTTTCTATGGATATCAGTAACGTACAAAGCGTGTACAGGCACACTTTGCTTATTTAATTTGTATAGAAAATAGAGAAGTATCATTTTTGCAATAGAATAAAGAACAAAGCAACCAGCCTGGAAAACTCTGCCCTTTAGATAGCCCAGTAGGTTTTCCAAATGTTGTTGGAGGAAGACTTTTACTTTGTTTGTTTGTTTTAAATATATCAATTACCCATCCTATCTTTACAATATTAGGTATAACGGACAGTGTTCCCTGTGCGAAGGCTCATAGGAGTTGTCTTTATAAAACAGTGACTGTACCTTCAACATCTGTAGAGGAGTTCTTCAGAAGGTGGAGGAGATCGTTCCTTTTGTGAGGCATCAGAGAGCTGGAACTGTAGAGTCTGCTTTTCCAATGCTGCACAGCTTTGAGCACTGGTTTAATTTCTGTGTACTTCAGCGTACTTCATTACACTTTGCACAGTTTGCATGTGTAACTGGCAAGAGTTTAGAGACAGCATATTTTTATTAAATATGTTAATCACATAACAACATTTGGCTTGCAGTCTCAACTATAAAAGAAACAGGTAAGAGGGAAAAAAAAAAAAGGTTTCATGTGTAAAATAAATGTAACACATGAAGTAAATGAAAAATAGCAAGGTGAAAGATCACTTGTTCTCTCAAATTCTTCCAGTTCTAGTAATGTGGTTTTAATACCTCAGAAAAAGAAATGGAAAAAAAAAGTGATTTTTATCTTGACTCTGATCTTTTATTACCACTAAAACACTTGTGGTGTTTGTTTGAGAAAGTTTCCTTACAAGTTACTTAATGTATTTATTGAAATGACAGTATGTTTCCATACTTTATTATGATTAAAATTCTGTTGGCTGGACTGTTCTTGTACAGCATCCAGTAAGTGTTTTTGTGTTTCTGCATCGGTGGTGTATGGGATTTGCAATAATGGATGTCATAACCCTCTGCTGAAGTTTTGGAAAGAATTGGCCATCAATCATAACGTTTAGTCTTTTCAGTTGTAGCTTCTAGTAAATGTGTTTTCTTCATTTATTTGGAAGCTATTACACTGTCATTTAGAAGCACAAAGGAAAGGGGAAAGAGCCCTTTTAATGAGACTTTGTGCACTCTTTTTTAATAACAATGGATTGTTTCCTGTTAAATTTAAAGCATATAGTTCATAGCAAATAGGTTTGTAGTTGGTTCATATAATCAAAAGCAGTACAACTGGAATATGAGCATCTGCTCTGATCCCAGTTTTCAAACACAACAGAAAGAACAAACATACATACTTTCTCTATTTTATACTTTGAAAAGTCAAAACTTTCTTCCTCATGTAATTGCCTTTGCAGATCTCATCAGTGATGGTTCACGTGCTGTGTTTCACAGACCACAGGGATTTCAGAGCTTGCTCTCTGATGAGTAAGAGGTTCTCTAGCCATCAGCACCAAGCCAGCCTTGCTTCCTGCTTCTCTCTAGCTCTTGCTCTATTGCTTTATCTTTTTTACTCATGCTTAACTCACCAGTTTAGGTTTTTCTACTGCCACATAGCACAGTAGGACCTGGGCATAGACCTTGTTGCAGAGCAGAAAAGTTGTTTGCCTTTGATGTTTCTTTTTCTCCCTTTTCAGGATGAATGCACAAGTCTTTAGGGTTATGTGTGATTGTGGTGTAACTGTTTAAGATTTTTTTTTTTACATGATGGGGTTTTTTAGGTCACTTTAATGAATTGAGATAGTCAATATTCTAGTAAAGGAATGAAGCTGGCATACTATGAGATAAACAACTCATGCTTTAAGAGCCTTCTAGTGTATTTTAGTCTGCTCCCAGATTTATACTAGTAGGAAAAGTTAATATAAGACATTAAAAAAAAAAAACCTTCATAAATATGACCACATTCCTGTCAAGTGTGTGGCTTTCATGACCTTAAATGTTAGCGTGTGACAATGTTTCCACAGTTTTCACTTAGTAAATCAGGCCTGTTATACTGATAGAAGTTCATACTATTCAAGAAACTTTCATGGAAAATGGTGTTTCATAATAACTGTTCCTTACAGTGCAATTGACAAACAACCATTTTCCTCTAGCAACTTTACTTCATCTTCATTGTAAAGTGCATCTACAATTTTACATCTGTTTCTTGTTTAGGAAATATCTGCACAATGTCCTGTTTTGAAAAAACTTTTCTTTTAAACCTTAGTCTAAAACTGCAGAGCTGCAATTACAGCAGTGTTAAAGAAGTTCCTTCGGTCATGTTTTTCTTAGTCTCAAATATCTAAGCAAACACCAAGAATTCAGTGCTTTGTGAAAATCATTAACTACTAATGCAAGTAGTAGATACTCGTCACTTTACCTACAAACAAAAAAAGCAAACTGAGTAACACACAAGAAAAAAAATATTTGGACCAACACATAATTGCTTCTTTTTCAGCAGACTTCCCTTCTGAAAATACTTAAAAATATATATATTAATAGTGGCTTGTTTCTTTCTTTATCTTGAGTGCAAGTTTTCCTTGCCTTGTGATATAAAGGTAGGCATGGTAACTTAACATTTTAATCACTCCTTTGCGGTGTATTTCTTAAGTAAAGAGTATATAGAACCTGCACTTGATGGCTGAACTAATTAATTCTGCTCTCTTTTAAATAACATTTCAAGATAACTGTTCTTATTTAAAAATAAACAAGTGCAACAAAAATGCCAAATCTGTGAAGGAGACCACAAATTTGCATTTGAAATTTTGTTGCTGGAGCTACCTGACTGAAAGATAGGGATTTTCTGTGCTTATACAATCCTCACCTTTCCTGGAGAACGAGGGAAATTCCATGACTCTAAGGAAGTGCTCATATTTCATTTAATTATACGTCAGCAGCAGTTCTGCAGGCGCTGGCCTTTTGGCAGATGCAGTGTCTCAAAGAACGTTAAAAGAATGCTTGAGTTAGTGGCAACTGTTGGCTCTGCAACAAGCTATGCCAGGATCTTCTCTCAGTGCTCTCGAGTATTTTTTAGCACAGAATGAAAACAAATGTTGAACTCTTTCCCTAATCTGTAAACAATTTTTGATTGCTGTATTTATGTGGGAAACAAGCATCTGTCTGTAGCAATGGTGTTGGTAATTCTGTTGTAGGGGAAGCTTGTCAAGACTGAAAATGAATGTTTTTCGTTTGGATTTTGGATTTGTGAATGCTCCAAAACACTATAGAGTGAAAACAGGTTTGATAATGGGCTCTGTCGTTAAGTGGTACTTTGGGTTGGTACTTTCCATATGTGTTACTTGCCAGGTGATAACTTTATTTAGCTGTGCATTTGGATCTTATTACTGAAACTCGCTACTGTGAATATTGAATACAATCTGAGGTCCTCTAAACATTTCAGTAATCCTTTCAGCAAACTCCTTACGCAGAGGTATGTCCCACGCGCTTCATATTCTCTAACTGCAGTACACCAGCATCATTGCTTCCCTAACAAAGAATGTGATTTTTTTTTTTTAGGGTAAAGTTTTAATCTGCCTACCTTCTTTTTCTGTTGTCTTAAATCAAAAGCCAAGAGCTATTGGTATCAATGGCTAGAAAAGGATGTTGTATTCTGTTCATCTCGTGGATGCTGAAGTTGACACAGGTACTCAGCTGGCTGACGGAAGAGAACCATGCAGTTTCTTTGTGTCAGATTATTAAACTTGTTCAGGACAGTTGTAAACCTCTTGTAATAAATATCTTTGAAAACCTTTGGGATCTTCTCACCTGGGAATTCTTCAGCCTGGTTATTCTGGATTCCACAGGAGCTAGTAAAATAAAATTGGCATGGTAGGCTTTTATTTATATTTGTGAAACAGTTGTAAAAACCCAGTTACTTCACTGCAGTTATTGGGAGCTGACAGTCTCAATTTTTTTAAAGAATCTGATTCATGTCAATTCATTGAAAAAAAAAATCATATCGCTAACTGTATGGAGAAAGCTTACTACATAGAAGTCACAGACCAGCTCACATATTTTTGTGGCACGTTGGTTCTTAATTCATCTTTGAGTCATGTGCTTGCCATCTCTCTGCTACAAGCAGAAGAAAGAATTTCAGGTTCCTCTTCCTGGGTCTTGCCAGCTTTCTCTGCCTCCCTGCTGGAGAAACTGCTTACGGAAGAAAAAAGGTTGGAGCGAACCCATCTCTCTGTTAACAGAGCTTGCTATGGCATTGTGCTGCAGCCTTCTTACCCAGTGCTTTGTGCCGTGGCTTTGAAGGGAGGTGTAGAAGCTAGAGAGAGGGATAAAAGAATTGTGTGATTTTTGTTTAGAAGATGTTGTCACTGGGTAATAATTTAGGCAGGGGTTTTCAGTGGCCTGCTGCAACTGATGGAAACCTCACTGAAACACGTGTGCAGTTAAGCTAGCCCTTGGCATTTTATGTCTTCTGTACAGTATAGCGTGATCAACAAATAGCCTGGGTGCACAGCACTCCATCTTTCTCTACTCGTGTTTTGAAAGGGTCACTCAGTCATTCATACGAGGGAAGTGGAAGGATGGGTGACTTCAGAGGGGCACAGCTAGCTGCACTTACAAATGTCAACGCAGAGATGTTATTTCAATGCAGGCATTTTGCAGGCATTTTGGAAGCTGGGAAAGATGGCTCTGTGGCACTAAGTGCAGAGAGAGTAGCAAAGTGCTGGATGAGTGTTTGAGTGTGGAGAATATGGGGAAGCAAAGGCTTTGTGCAGCTGGTATGTCCCTTTTTGAAGCCAAAAAATGTGCCTGGTATCACAATGTGGGATATGTCAGCATTTATAGATGTTTCTTGTATATTAACTGTCAGAAAAGAAGCATAGTTCTTTATCTGCAGTTGTACTTCATAGAATCACAGAACGGTTTGGGTTGGAAGGGACCTTAGAGATCATCTAGTTCCAACCCCGCCGCCATGGGCAGGGACACCTCCCACTAGACCAGGTTGCTCAAAGCCCCATCCAGCCTGGCCTTGGACACCTCCAGGGATGGGGCATCCTCAGCCTCTCTGGGCAACCTGTGCCAGTGCCTCACCACCCTCACAGGGAAGAACTTCTGCCTTACATCTAATCTAAATCTACCCTCTTCCAGTTTAAAGCCATTAGCCCTCATCCTGTCGCTACCTGCCCTTGTAAAAAGTCCCTCTCCGCCTTTCCTGTAGCCCCCCTTCAGGTACTGGAAGGCTGCTGTAAGGTCTCCCCGGAGCCTTCTCTTCTCCAGGCTGAACAGCTCAAAGTCTCTCAGCCTGTCTGCATAGGAGAGGTGCTCCAGCCCTCTGGTCATCCTCGTGGCCTCCTCTGGACTTGTTCTAACAGTTCCATGTCCTTTTGTTGGGGGCACCAGAGCTGAACACAGTGCTCCAGGTGGGGTCCCACTTGTGCAAGGAAACATGAATGTAAACAGGAGAGCAAACACATCAGCATTGGTCTTGGATTTTCTTAATATAGAAAAAGAAAAATATTTGGTCCCAGCCTTCCGCAAGATCTGTGGACACGCTGGTCAGGAATTATTTTGAGAAGTGTGTTGAGTGCCAGGCACTGTGCTTCCTAAACTCGCAGCGCAGCTGAGCAATTTGACTGTGCTTTTTGCAGACTGGCTGCCTGGGATGTAGCCAAATTAGACAGCCAGTTTCTCAGGCTTGGTATGTAAATAAAGTAGGCTGGTGTCCCTAAGTATCAGCCCCTTAGACTAGAGGGAAAACAACTAAGAGGGGTTAATGAATGAATTCCCTAAACCACAGTGCACTAGAAGCCTGGGGGGGGAGAGTAAGTTGTCTCTCTCTTTGTTTTTTTTTTTTTTTTAGGGGGAGGGGGCACTCATTACACTTAATCAAGTGGAGAATAATCAGAGAGTCAAAAGCCCTTAATTATGTTTTCACTTGGTATGAGTTTTGTTTGTCTGACAGATCTCTTTGGCAGCCACGCAAAGAGGCTCTGATATATTTAGAGCCGTTTGTATTCAATGTATGAACTGTTACCCACATCTCTAGGCAAAGAGTTCACACACAGAAATGAAAATTCACCTGCACTTCTCTAAGGTGAAGGAGTCAATCCCCAAATGGCTGCAAACTGTATGTATGTACGAGAACTTTGGATTGCAGAACAGTGGTAAACGCTGAATGTGCAGAATGGCTTAATTTCCTGTGTGCAGGGCTGAGCAAGGTTATTAGGAAGCCCTTTCAAGTTTAAGATTTTCCCCAGGGAAACTCCAGAAACACAGCTGCTTAAAAGGAGAGAAAGAGAGAGAGGAAAAAAGCAAGAATAAAAAGGGACTGAAATGTGCAGATGCTGGCTATGTGCTGCATAGAAGCTGGAGGCAATATTTTGTACAAACCTGCAGTGAGGGAAGGTAGCGGTAGCAGGAATGGGAGGGAGGGACTGAGCTTTCATCAGTGCTTGCTCCTTCTCCTGATACCTTACTTGGACGTGTTGCAGGTGTAGAGACTTGCTGACACATGAGAGGATAAAACCTGTGAATGCTGAGTGAGTGTTGAATCAACAGCTATAGCTGAGAAAAGGAAGAGAGAAGATGGTATGGATTTGTTCTGACTAGTGATGATTTGGGGAATCTGTATATGTGAAAATTTGATTTGGTGACTTCTGCTGCATCATTGGAAATATCAGTGTGAGTGGGATCCACTAGCTGTTGTCTAGTGCACCTAAAGGCGTTTTGTTCTGGAGGGAGAAGGGTGTTTCTGGGGAAAGTAGCAGCCTGAGTCAAAGAAATGCACGTGATAGTTTGGGATAGACAAGCCCGTTAAAAGGATAAGATTTCTGAGAGGCTTTCTAGAACTCTTCCAAAACAATTAATGAGGAAAAACCCTAATGTGATGTTAAAATTGAGGAGAAAGCAGCATATGGATCAGGATGCCTGTAATTGTTGAGCTATCTGAAGCAAAGCAAATGGATTCAGGAAAGGTTTGCAGAGTAAACATTTGCTTTCAGTAATGTCATATGTGTCCCTAAATAAGTCCTAAAGAATTGATAGTAGGGAACAACTGGGGTCACTGCTAGTCTTGAAGCCAAATAACCATACAGTCCCTCTTTCATGGACAGGTAGCAGAAACAGTCTGCTCCAGAGCAGCTGGAGCCAAAGACAGAAGCGTGAACTTACTGAGATCTTGAAAAGCTGTGGCCATATCGGTCTGGCATGCTGAAACTTGAACTTAGCTGTCAGATGACGCAAAGATTGCCAAAAGCTGTGTTACTTCTCTACAGCAGTCCTTGCTCTTCAGGATTATACTTGGTCTTCATACGTGTGCAAGTGCTTCTCCTTCAGAGCTATTAAACTGGGAAGGGAGATAGGAAGTTAGTTTATGGCTGAGAGCTCTGATCCAATTAAATATCTTTGTACATATGTTTTCACTCACAGCTGGGGAAACAGTATAATTCCCCTGCTGTTCTTGACATAGGGGAATAGATTGCCCTTTCCCGTCGGGCATCCCAGTGGCAGGGGGTAACAGTTACTCTGTGCTTTGTTCCTGTGTTGGCTCTGGCATGTCCCCCTCTAATTCCAGCATTCGGTGTATTGTCACTGTATGTGCTACTGTCCAAAAAGGAAATTATAAATAAAACAATGCTAAATTCACATAAGATCTAGAAAGATCGTGAAACACTGACGCAGAATCTATTCCTACCCTTGATGTGCTCTCTTAGCGAAGATGGTGTGCGCGTGTACTATGCAACTGCTAAGGTGCAAGTAAGACTAATTCTCCGGTGTTTGGATAAGAACTTAAATGCTAGCACACTTAAAATCCCCCTGAATTGTTCTTACTAATGTGTGATGCCTTCCTACAGTGGGATGTTGTTTAAAGGAAGGCTGTAGTATGAAGAATAGTTTCACCTAACTGTATTATGTCTGCGTTACGTCAAAGTCTTGGCTGACAATTCCTTCACCAACTTATTTATTTTTATGAAGAATGCCATGTAGTGTCACAAGTAATGAGATGTTTGAATTCTGTCTGTAGAATGAGAGATTAAAATAGGTATTGCTATATTGTCAGTTCAAAAAAAGAACCCATGTCAGTATGAACCTGAGAAAACAAAGAAGTGTAAAATAACTGAAAATGTATGTATACTACAGCTTACCCAGTTTCAGCTTCCACAAGTGACTGATTTTATCTGGAAAGGGTAGGAATGTTTCGGGTCAGACTTTTTGGCATTCTATAACTGGAAAGTGTCATAACTTGCCCAGTATTTTGAAATGTGTGTCAAATGGTGTCTTTTTTTTTTTTTTTTAATTCCTCTCGGGTTTTTCATATAAAGAATATGGGGAAAGGGATTATAGAACAGGGTTGCTTTTAAGGTAGCCTAATGAATGTCGACAGGAAGAGTCCTATTAAACCAGCTGTTTATCAACCCACACAGGTTTGCATAATACATTTGTTTTGGAAAGATATTAGAGCAGAAAAAAAAGAAGGGGGGGGGGGGGAAGGTTTCTTGGAAGAACATACATCTACATAGATGTGTCCTGGGAAAAAAAATTGTGAGTTTTGGTTCGTTTGTGGATGGTTTTGGTTTGGTGGTTGGGTTTTTTGTCTTGATTATTTATTTTTTTTTAAATAGGTCTACTTTTAAATTGTTTGATGAAAACCTGAAAATGTAGAACAGAGATACTAACAATATCACAGTGTCTTTGTACAGATAGTAGGATTAGATAATACTTGTGTTGAGTCCCATTCCTGCTGGCTCCATATTTTAATGCTGACAGTGGAGGATAAACCTTCTTTAGTGTAGATAACTTTTTCGTAATCACATATATGCATTATGAATCATATTGTAGGTATTTGTACTTTGACATGGATTTAACGCAACTCAAGGTTGCATATAGGAGAAATCTTTTTTTTTTTCTCTATTAATATTCAGAACCATATTTATACTTATTTAAACCTCTTGTTGAATTCTTTAGCAGCTTTAAGTAGACTGAAAGGCTAGTGCAGTGTTCATCAAATTTCAGATGATACTTAAGCCAAAATTTTGGAAAACGTGCAATAAATTTTGTGCCTTATTTTTTGGATACTCAATAAGAAATACTATAAAAAGATATTTTTTTTTTTAAATTGGGTTATTCATAATGAAGTATTTTCATTATTGGGTTAATTATCTTATAGTTCTTTAGCAGAACAACTAGCTGAGCTTCAGTTAAGCCTGGAAATGCCTAGCACTTCTGGAAATGAATTAATCTTTCTGAAACTTCCAAACTTCAAATTTTCTGGAGTAAAAACGTAGGTGTCTAGTATGTTTGGAAATAAATACATTTTCAGACAGCAGTTTTGTGTAGCCACCGTGCTATGATTACAGCCTATATAACCATGAGAAATCATTCCTTCCTCTATTCAAAATTTGTGCCTCATATTTCTGTGTATCATGGAAAGGGTTTTTGACCTGTAGCAAGAGTCTGATGATGGAAAACTTGCTCATCAAAGCATTATAACAGCCTAGGGCACAAGAAATTGCCTATGTTGGTATTTGAAGATGCAAAACTGTTCTGTGCAAAGGGCAAGTTCTGTCATAGTGGGCTGCTCCATTTCTTGTCGCCATAACTCAAGACAGATATGGAAAATGACACTCAAAAATTGCCAATAGTTGCAAAAGCAGTCATTCTTAACAGCAGAGATGTGTATAAACAGGAGATGTTGTAGTGTAAGTAGTTACCTGCCGTATGAGTGACCTTCAGTTTAATATGCGGTTGTCTGTATTGATTTTATCTTACAGCATGTTATTGAACAGAAAAGCAAGATGAGCCAAATCCCCCTTATTGTTCTTGAATGCTGCAAGACTCCTTATGTGAATAAGGGGATGAGGAGGTGACTCTATAAAAAGAATATTTAACTGGGTTTTTAGATCATCTGCCAGATTCTAATCTCTGTAGGCATAGAAACAGGTTTTTTTTTTTTCTTTGACAGCCATGCATCTGAAATTAGAGTTTAACTCCTACAGTTGTCAAAATAGATTTTCTGTGGTGTCAGAGCTTTTTCTAGCATCAAAAGAATATTCAGTTTAAGTTTCATCCCTGTCTTATGAAGACTTAGGTTAGACTTTTATATAGGCTGATTTCTCATCTTCAGTTAGAAGACGAGGTGCAGCTTTGTATGCCCCCAATTACTATAATTTCTCCTAAAGGAAACAGAGTTTAAAAACAGTTAGTTTAGATGATGTATGCCATTGGAGATTATGTCTGTATACTTACCCAGCCGTAATACATTTGTTGTTGATCAACGACTGGTACTCTAGATATCTTTTTACCAAATTTCAACCTAAGGACCACCAAGTCGGTTGAAATCTTCTGGGCTAATGTAGATCAGAATGAAGATTGTTGTAACAACAGGATATACTGCTCAGCCAGGAGAAATTTCTAGAGGTGGTCCAGTGAATTTATAACCTGAATATGGGTAATGTATGTTTCAAACCTTCAATAATTTTTTATAGAATCTTTGCCTTATTTTTAGTTTATTTTTGGGTTGGTTTTTTTTGCCTTTCTCAACTTTCTAACAAAATACAGCTTGGAAATATACATGAAGTTGATTAAAAAAATAAAATAAAAAAAAAATTAAGTCAGCACAGCTAAGATATGTTAAACACTTTACTCTTGGCACAAATTTTATGCCATGAAAAGAAAAAGCAGCGGCTTTGTAAATTCCCATTTGGGACTGTGCTATATGTATGATGTTTTTAGTAGCCAGAGAGATGATATAAAGAGGAAAGGTCATATGAAAATATGACAAGAAATAAAAAAAATCCTCTCTCTGAAATTCAAAATTTTGACAACAGTGGGCTTTTAAAAAGGTGAGGCTAGAGACTACACCAAACATTATGCTACTACAAGTATGAAAACAGTTCAGGCAAAGTAGGGAGACCTGTTATTTAATGCCTTTAACTGACCGCTAGGAAATTATGTTCTTCCATTTGTTTTAAATTTACTAGACATCTCATATTTCCTGCAGTAAAAATTGGAGTGTTAGGATTTCTTATTTCCTTCACTGTAGGTAATTGAAATTTACGCATCAAATTAAACTTGCCTCCCACGTTGGGAGTCCATCCATCTGAGATCCTACTCTAGGAAATCAGTTTTCTATTTTAGACGAAGAAGAGCAGGTAGAGGTCTTGGTCATCGTGTCTGTCATCCTGCTTCAAAGCAGGATCAACTGTACTTTTTTCATCTCTGGCAGATGAGTACATAACTGCTCTTAAAGATCTCCAGTTACGAAGTCTTTGCAGAATCCTCAGGGAAATCTATCTTGAGCTTAAGTGTTCTTACAATTAGAAAGATTTTCCTAATATCTAACCTAAATCTCCTTAGCTGTAAGTTAAGCTCATTAATTCTTGTGCTATCCCAAGTAAAAACGGTGAACAGATTCTTTCCTTCCTTTCAGTACATTAAGACTATTATCAAATCTCCTCTCAGTCTCTGCTTTTTCTGTATGCTAAGCATCAACAGTTTATTTAAGCTCTTCTTGTAGGACAAATTTAAGACCTTTGATCATTCCTTTTTTTGTGTGTCTTCATTTTTTTTTATTATTATTTTTGCCAATTGTTCAACTTCTTCTTTGAACGTCACTGATCAAAACAGATGTAATATTTCAGGTGATACCTAGATGAACTCTTATTTCTCGAACCTAGCATACTTTTATGCCTCCCAGGAAATTGTTCCGTTTCTTGTAAGGGCATGACATTTACTGAGTCATAAACAACTTATGATCTGCTATAACCTTCTGATCAAGTCGTCAGGATTCCTAGTTGGCTCACTACTCACTATATTTTCTTTGTGCCTCTAAATTTCTTTGTTCCTTTTGAATTGTCTTCACTTTTCCAGATTACTTCTCCAATTAGTCATACTTTTCTGGGGCAGTTTTGGGGGGAGTTTGTTTTGTTCCAACTGCTTCTGTGTTCTTGTAGAACTTCTTGCACTTCTGTATCTTCTTCACAAGAAAATGTGCGCTCTGTAATCCTGTTACTGAAAACATCAAACAGATTGAAAAGTGGTGCAGATAGTGAAGGAACCTGGCTTGATGCTCCCTCTCTAATGGTGGATGCCTAACAAGTGTAGAAAATTGTTTTCCATCCTCTATTAGTATTGCATCAGTATTAGATTAAGCTAGTTCACAGGGTTTTCTTGTTTAGTGGCTGTTGAAGTATCAGAGTTTAACATCTATCTTTTTTTTTTCTTCTTTCTCTTTTTTTTTCTGTTTTTCATATACCTGTTACCTTGTTACAGAAAGAAATGAAATGTATTTCTGGTGACTACTTTTTCCAAATCTGTTCTGACTGTTTCTCATAATCTAGAATTTTACAACTACCTTGATTATTTGTCTCAGTATTTTTCCAGGAAAGTAACTGGACTTCTCTGTAACTGTCTGACTCTCTTATTTTTTCCTCCTGTTTTTTAAATGCAGATGGGCACAACATTTTCCCTTTTCTGTCTGTCCAGTACTTCACCATTGTCATGAGTTATAAATGATAATTAATTTTGGCATTGCCTCAGTCAGATCTCTAATGAACTAAATCCACCCTAGCTGTTTTGAAAATATTTAACTTATCTGAATAGTCCTAGATTGTTCTTTCTATATTTTAGAGAGATTCTATTTTACCCTGGTTCATTGGTATTAACTGTACTGGCAACTTGCTTGCAATTACGTCACTAGTCCAGACTGAAACAAAAAAGAGATCAAACTTTTTGGCATTCCTCATTTTCCTCTTTCTTGCTTTTCTTCTCCGTACAGTAGCAGATCAGTAGCTTCCCCCCCACCTCATCTTTGTGTGTATGTGTTCCTCTTATTGCTAACACACTTCCAGAATTATTTTCGTTAACTCTTATGACCCTTGCTAGTTGTGTATGTATGCTCTTGGGTTTTATAATCTGTGTATGCACTTCTGCTATTCTTTTCTACTTACCTTGGTAATTAAAAACACTTTCTAATTTCTGGCCTTTGAAGTCAATAAATAAATCTGTGGTTTAAGGAAGTGACATCTTGATGATCATCTGTTTCACCTGCACATTCAGATAATCTGTCTTTAACTGTTCTTTTCAGTAAAGGAACTCCTGGTTCTCCTTTATATTTACATGTTTCTGTTTTAAACTGTAAAATTTGTCAGTTGGAGATCTGCCTGTTGGAGGTCTGGCAATTCTTTAAGCTTATTCAAAACATATTGAATTCTGTTTTCATGAAGCCTCTTGTTTTATTTAGTCATATTCTCTCTTTCATTTCAGTATGATTGTCAACTGTTATCTCATGGTGACTCTTATGGGTAAATAGTAGAAGGGTTACTGTCACTGTAGTATGATGACACTGAGGAACTCATTTCCTCTTGTCACATGCAACTGGAGACCTGTTTGGGCTTCAGGAAAACGTGTGAGCTAAGCGATTTCTGAACAAATGGAAAGGGTTCAGGAGGGATGAATTCTACAGGCGAACTTAAGCAATGCATGTGATGTGACAGAGCTTAAATCCTGTGATCTGTTTGTATCATCAAACCAAAAATATATAGAAGTTTTAAACTGTGGTTCTCTTGGGAGATTGTTTTTTTTCCTTCTTAGCAGTTTGTAATGCTTCATTTGGGTGTGCATTTTCCCTCTTTGGCTGTGGAACATGAGTCTTCTGAGGACACTACTGAGTTGGCTTTATATCATAGAGGAAACTGTCTGCAAAAGAAGGATGAAGGGAAAACATTAAAATAATATCCGCTTCTATGACAGTGAGCGTCTTCTATGAGTGAGTGTGACTGAGAATTGTATTACTGATCTACACATCTTTTAAGGTGTTGTTGGGCTTTTTGAAGGTATTTTTGCGTTGATTAATGCTACGTATGACCCAATATCAGATTATCTGATAGAAGCTAATATCCTATGTTACAGAGAAACTTTTTCTGAAAATCTTGGATGCAAAAAGCAGGGTTGATGTGTTCACTTTAAGAAGCCTTTTGTTTCAGGATCTTGCTAACGAAAGGTTACACACACCAATTTTCCATTTATAAGTGCATAATTTAAATTTTCTTGCCTCAGAACAATTCCATTCCCTTTCCCATTGAAGTTTTTGTAAGACAATGTTAAATTAGATGGGTAAATGAGTTGGCAAAATTACAATTGAAAGGCCACTGAGAACACACCAATTTCAACAATTACTTTTGTAGTTTTTTAGTTTTAGGACAACACAGTAGATGTCACAGGAGTATAACTTTTTTCAGTGCTTTATGTGAACTACATGTTAAATGTATTTGTCGCATGAAGTAGAATTCAAAAAGCTCTCTGGTGGAGATTGTCTATTTGTTCTTCCTTCTTTTATTTCTTGCCTGCATCTGCAAAGGAATATCTAGTTATTTCAATGAAATAGGAAGTTTTAAGTCAGACATTCTTTTCTGAATCATTTGCATATAGTAAATACAATTAGCAAGCTCAGTGAGTTTGCTAGATATGCCAGGTATTTCATAGATTTTATTGCTTCACATAGGGAGAAGGGGGAACAGCATACATGTTTTTTCCCCTTACCTTCTCTGCACTAAAAATTTGAAAGAAAACTCCTATTTATTTCCACAATGATATCTAGCATGTAATGTTTTTCTGTGCACAATGTACTGTATAATCATAAGACCAATAAGTTTTCTCTTTTGTACTGAAGTCCTATGTGCATTGAAAAACATGGCAAAAATGGATTTTATGCATATTTTAGATGCCTACTATACCTTTCATAGTGCAAAAATTATAAGCATCTGAAAATGATCACTGAACATAACTGGGAAGATCAGCTGTAATGGAAATGCACCATTTAGAGTTTCTTTATAAGCATAAAATATTAAGAAACCATCTGAGTTAAATAATAAGTTGTTAACACCTTTTGGTAAATGCTCTGATACTTTTGTCTGCTGCTGCCACATCACTTTGTGCTTTATATAACGTAGCTTGAGTATAGAGTTTAGTGCTTTGATAAATACATATAGCATTCACAGTAGGAACTTTATTTCTTATACTTGTTTGTGGCAAGGATAGACTCATCAAGATGCATTAAACTAAACTTGCAATGTACTCAGCACATTGCACTGAATCCCTCTATTGACAGTAACTTATTCTAGTGTCGAAGAATAAGAAACTTTGCGCATACTATATGCTAAAAATGTGAATGCCAAAAATACTGTAGTGCCATCTCCTTTAGCTTGGATACCCTTAATGTGATGAAATTGGCCCCAACTACCCATTTTGAAAGAAAACCTAACCACAGGTAACTGTATTCAAAAATTAATTCTTAAAATGAGGACACCGAAGTCCTAAACACATATTAATTGTTCTCAAGCAGCAACATAAACCACACCTACAAAGCTTCACAAATTGCCAACCACCATAACAATTCTGACATATTATTCTAGTGAGGCCAGACAAAGAAGGGAGGTCAGGCTCTAGTAAGGACCAAGAAGAGCAAAGCTCCAGGGAAAAGCAGTTGGTATTGAGGACCTGAAATCCACATTATAATTATTTCTGGGGTTTTGCTTCAGGCTAGTTTTGGTCTGGTACCATGGACTTCATGCCCATGCGTGACTGAGCTACCCTGAGTGCTGTCAGAGAGCATGTCTTTTGCTGGAATCTCACCTGGATGAAGTATAGTCCTTGAGTCTGAAACTGCTCTTCTATGTGAGCAGAAGATACATGGGCAATTGGGAGACTTGCTTCAAAAGTGAAATCCTAATGCAAACTGAAATGCTGATGCTCCCATTGAATGTTGTAAGGAGTCTGAAGAAGTGTTGTTTTGCTGGAATCATCCCATACTTTGAAAATTAGTTGAATTAGATCATTATAATACTTTCCAGTTGAACGAGCCTTTGTTAGGTGTTTCTGCTGTTCTGAAAGAGCTCTTCAATCTGTCTGTTCTCTATAAGGATCAGTTTGCTCTCAGAGAATTCAAGGAGAGTTTTTCTGTATTATGATAGTACTCTATAAAGCAATCTCATTACAGAGCCCAGGCAGCAGCATCATTAAAAAAAGAAATATATATATAGAAGGAAGAATTTACCTACCTTGATATGCTTAAAGAACTGGAGGGACAGCAATCTTTTATGAGAAGTTATATTTGTATAGAAGGAAAGTTTTTTTTTTTTAAAAAAAGAATAGAAAATATGGATTGAAATTCTCTTCTGGAAAAAAATGGAAGCTAAGTTGCGTAACTAGAACACAGCCTGAACAAAACTTTCCATTAAGTTCTGAAAAATTCCCATGATTTAGTGTTCATTTTCACTACAGATGGATTTGAGTCAGTCATAAATTTAGATAACCTTTAACTTGATATAAACTTACGAGCGATTCAAACCTAGATGGAAGTCCTGGGGCACTTTGTGTGGGTTTGGGACTCTGGTACAAGGAAGACATTGACAAATATGAGAGTCCAATGAAGGGCTAGTGGCTGAGGGTGCATCATACGATGTACGAGTAGTGGCTGAGAGCGCTGCATTTGTTCAGCCTGGAGAAGAGAAGGGCCAGGGAGGATGTTACTGTGGTCTACAACTGCCTAATAGGGGGTGCAAAGTCCTGAAGGAGTTGGATTCATCTCGGAGGTATACAGCAATAGTTCAAGAGGCAACAGGTTGGAATATGGGAAATTCCAACTCGATGTAAGCAAGAACTTTCACTGTGGGCATGGTAAATTATGGGAATGAGGCCCAGAGAGGATGATCCATTCCTGGAGATGTTGAGAACTTCACTGGGCACAGCCCTTGGCAACTGGCTTTAACTGCACTTGCTTTGGACTAGGTTTGGACTAGAGACCTCTGGAGATCCCTTCCAACTTTCTATGGTTCTGGGCATCACAATCCAAATACAATTCATTCAGTTTTGTCAGATCTTTGCCTTTGTAAGATAAACTGGCATTGGAAAGACTGGGTATCACCAAAAGACCTTTGGCCTGAAATATTCAGGAAGATTTCTCAGTCAAAAAGCTGAAGAATTTCAGGTAGATAGGCAGACTTTTAGGTACTTCTAAACCCCAAACAAACCTCAACTCCTAGACTTTTGCAGTCTGTCCATGCGATTCTGAACTTATATTTTGAATTTGCCAGCAGCTTATTGAATGAATTTTAAAGGGCATAACTGAATTCTAAGCCAAGAAATACAAAATTAGCTAGACTGTGCTCATAACCAGATTAGTAAATGCATGTTACATATGTTATGTGATGATGAGTCCCAGAAGGAGCTGCATATTGAAAACTGAATTGTCTAACCTTTGTATATTCACTTCATCCTTTTATGTGCTTGGTTAATAGCTACACAGCTACTCATGTGGATGTACCTAATTTTTATTCTTTTTTAGTAAAATACTGTAAAATATGGCAGTAGCATTGTATAATTTCTGCCAGGTTATATACCTTTCTGTATAAATTTTCTAATCTACTGTAGACACCCAAGCCTTTCTTTTTTCTCCTCCAAAATTAAATAAACATTTAATTAAATAAGATTTTCACTTCAAAATGGACTCTACAAATATCTAATCCCAGAGCTACAATTTCTGAACCTTCCTCCTCTTCTATGAGATGTTGCTATGGTTATTACCCTGCTGGGTAGTGAAATGCAGTAATTTGTTTAGCAATTCCTCTCTTCCACAATACTGTACACATATATAGGAGGCTTGCATTTGCTAAGTGCATCAGTGTGCAAGTACGCTGTTTTTTACAAATCCTTCTAATGTAAGTCGTGGCTTGTAAAGCACGTGTAATTTGGGTTAGTAACTGAAGTTCTTATCCGGTAAAAATAAATTTGTCTGGTAGCAAAAATAAGTTTATAGAAAGCTGTTCCAAGTACTTCCTTCCTTTTCCCCTCTCTGCAGAAAATTTGATGACCCCCTTTTTTTTTTTTTTTTTAATAGAAGGGGCGGCAGATATCATGTATGTTACCTTTTAGAATTTGTAAGACATTATTAGTTAGATGGCAAAATAGTCAGAAGCCTGAAAGAAGCTTGAGTCGTAATCAAGGTTCGATTAAGAGCAGGAGAATTGCACTGAGAACTGTTTAAGAAAAATGGTGACAATAAGAATATTCTTGTTGCGTCTGTTATGTTTTAGTATGATCTGACTTCCTTCAAATCTTAAAGCATGACTGTAATGTAAGTGGTAAGCAATGATAAGGTATGCAAGGCTTTCTTTGAATAAGGTGTGCATCTTCAAAATAGCACAATATTCATAAGCCAGTTAGTTTATAGGCTTCTTTAAACAGTTGCGCTGCATTGAACATAAAATATCTGGAAATGTAGAAGAAGGTTTTGTCATGGCAAACAGGATAAAAAGTTCGGGTTTTACTTGACAGATGGGGGGGTTTAAGGGATTCAGCGTCAGAGGAGCTGAATATGATCATTGTGTTAAGTAAAGAAGGTGCTGCATTGCAGAGGTGGATTTCAAAGCTTAAAAGGGCAAAGAGAAAGGAACTGATATTTAATAAAAAGATGCAAGGAAACAGGCTGCAGGTTAAACAAGAGTGGGTTTTATTTAGTCAGAAAATCCGGAAGATTGATGTTTGGGAAGTATAGCAGAAGAAATCAGTAGTGCTCTTTTGTTTTTCTTTTTCTTTTTTCAGAAATCCACAGAAAGAGACTAGGTTCAATGCCACCTTATCAGCACTGTGTACAGAAGTAGACACCTTTTGCCGCCATTTTTCAAGGTAGGGAATGTATTTGCACCTGATAAAAAGACATAGGCTAATTAGGCCTTTTCCTGGAGGAAAGTGGGAGAAGATTCCCACCTCCACCTGGCAGCGAGTTGGAACGTGTTAGACGCTGCTTTCGAGAGTCCCTCCAGTGCATTAGAGATCTAGCAAGATACCATGCTGTCATCCAGTGATGCATCTTCAGCTCCAATATCTTGTTACTGTTGCTGTTCCTTTTTGTGTTACAGAAATTGTGTGTTCTCTTGCCCAACCTCTGGCTATAGGGCCAGGCAGTTCTTTTCTTTCAATATGCAAATTTCATTTTTTGACAACTTAAAGTTGAAATATACCTACTAGGTGTCTACTATACCACTTTACCAAGTCATGAGGTGGTTATTCTGCCGTGGATTCTCCTTAGTTTTGTTCAGTCTTGTCGTAAATTTCCAAGCGATGGAAATTCCACCTCTTCTTTTGGGAAAATACTTGTTCTGTAGTCTAATTAATCCCACAATCAGGTTGGTTCTTCATATTATTCAAACCAAATATTCTTAATTAACCCCCCCAGCCCTTCTTGCTTTGCATGCTCAACCGAACACATTAGAATTGATGGTCTATGATAATTCTTGCTGCTTTTTGTATATTACAGCAGCTACCTCCTCCAATGATGTCAGGTGTACTCTGATAGACTTTCTTCTTTTATATCCCATTCTCCTCACTGTTCACTGACATTTGCAGGATGGAAAAACTCTGGAGTCCGTTCTCTGGAAGTAAAAAGTGAGGAACGGCTGAAAAATTAAAAAAAAAAAAAGTGAGGCGTTAAGCTCTACATGTGTTTTATGAAAGCCTGTGGGCTGATTCTACCAGGAAGTGGTCAGCCAACTAGCTGGATTTAGAGCCTTAGCTAGCTCCATGTAATTTGGGAAAAAATCCAAGACGAACACAACTCTCTGCCTGAATGAGGTGATGTCCATGTCCTGTCCTGTCCCCCCATGCCTGCGCTGGAGCGTATAGTAGTAACAATACTGTAACAACCCCTGTACAGTGAATGAAGTAAGGGTCATTGAAGGGTTTATATAAATGGGTCACATTTTGCTTCAGTGCAACATCAGATGAAAGCATGAATAGCATTTCATCCTTTTCACCCTTTTAGCTGTTTGCTTGTTTTAGTGCTATCTTTCAGCTGTGTGTTGCTAGGATTTCAACAAACTCTTCTGTTCATTTTTATAGGGTGAAATAAATGTTTTATTGCATTTTTCTGGAATTTTCTTCATTCAGTCTTGCAGAAAGAGTACGTCTGTCAAATGCACCCGTCTTTCTGTACTGAACTGTCTAAAGTTGATGCATAACTCCCAGAAGTCTAGAGAAGTTGTTCTCAGCACCTTGACTTACTTTTCCTTTCTAAACCGCCCAAGATTCTCCTAACCTTTTATTTGCCTTACAATCATATAGAAAAACTGCAGTAGACTGACTTCTCACTCAGCCTTCCGGACTGTTTCCTCCATTGAGGTGTTTCTATTTTTCCACTTCATCTGCGCTACTTAAGCCTGTGGGATTCTTTCCCTAGGTTTGTGGATGCTTACTGTAATGTGCAGAATATTACAGAATGTGAAGTTTTGTGGCAGTTTGGTTAGTATGATACATTTTGAAATTGCATTAGTTTCCATTATTTGATTTTTCTGAATGTCGTTCATTGCCATCTTCTGCTCCTTCCCAATCTCCCCCCTCATTTTTCTTCAGCCAGACAAGGTCAGTATAGCTTGACCATGGGTATGGGTCCGTACAGGTAAGGAGTTCAGGGAATAAGCTTAAGTGAATGGCAGAGTTAGAATATGACTTCCAACCTTTAAATTTTATGCAAAGTAGGCAAAGTACTAAAGATTTTCTTCCAAAATATTAATAGCAATAGTCATATGGAGAAAAACCTAAACTACAGTCAACCAGTTATAATTCTGTTGATGTTATATATGTTGATGAAATTATAATCATGTTGATGACTATAATCAATAGATTATAATTGTGTTGATGTTATGTTATATGATGTTATATGTTGATGTTGAAACTATAATTGTGTTGTTGATTAAGATCAACAAATTGTAATTATGTTGTTTGTAAGCTGGATCAAGTTTCTCATAGCCTTGCACACTTGAGTCTGGAATATCTCCAAGGGTAGAGATTCTCCTTTTCCACTCCAGCCTGGCTCTGTCATCTCTACACCTCCCAGTAGTCAGTTCTAGAAAACATAGATCCCCTTCCTGCTCTCTTCCCCCTGAGTCTTGTCTGTCTTCTCCAGGTTGAAAAAACCCAACTCTGGGTCTCTCCTTATACATTATGTGCAGCAGCTGCTGCCTACGTGGGCAGCTCTCCAGTGGACTTAGTCCAGTTTGACAATGTCTTTCTTGTAGCCGAGGCCTCACAGAATCATAGAATTGCCTAGATTGGAAAAGACCTGTAAGATCATCTAGTCCAATTGTTTAACCTAGCACTGACAAGTCCCGCACTAAACCATGTCCCTAAGCACTTACATCTACACGACTTTTAAAAACATCTAGGGATGGGGCCTCCACCACTGCCCCGGGCAACCCATTCCAATGCCTAATGACCCTTTCAGTAAAGAAATTCTTCCCAACTAAATCTCCCCTGGATTAATTTGAGGCCGTTTCCTCTTGTCCTATTGCTTGTTACTTGGGAGAAGAGACTGATGCCCACCTCTCTACA